>WTTZ01000024.1:0-334417 GCA_011750695.1 Penicillium sp. OUCMDZ-019 | reverse complement strand
TTATAAAGTATTTTTTAATTTTATAAAGTCTTAGTGTTTAAGATTCTAAATAATTATTAATTATCTAAAAAACTTATACTATTTTTCTTTAGATCCTTCTATAGAGATTACTGCTGTGAGGGCCTTTAGCTAGTAATATTACTTCCTGTAGGTGGTAAGCCTATGATTAGCTGTGGGATTTATAGTGGCTTGGCAGTGTGCTTTGTCTAAGGCAGCAAAACCTTCATAGGGAGAGGGTCTGAGTTTCTGAGATAAAGCTGACCTGTCCATAGGAACTTGCACGGAGTAGGACGTGTACTTAAATCAGAGTCTGTACGATGTTATGCAGTATGTCCTGCAAGAATAAACGAACTGCAAGTACTAAGAAAGAAAGAAAGAAAGAAGGCCTCAGGCAGCCGTGGGAACTGGCGGTGAATCGCGCCTTCCTCAGATCCCCTCACTGAGCCTCTTCCTAAACCATCTCTTATAATACTCGCATTCTTCATCCACTTCTCAGTTCACCGCTGCCGTTTACTTTACTTTACAGTCTGACATACTGGTTCTCAGTTCAAGTCTGACATCCTGTGCTAAGATCTATGTCTATCGGATGACTCACGACTTCCCCGGATTCCAGCATTCCGCTTACGGTCCATGCAAGGGCACTAACCCCCTCTCGACTGTCTCCTCACTTGTTATGTTCCATGTCGATTACATCTACCATGTAGCTGTCACATCTGACGGGGCTTGACAACATGGCGCGCGAATTTCCAGCCGTGGTGCGGACCACCGACCGGTTCGCCGCCGAGCTGGGCCAGTTCAGCGGCGTGAACGTGGAGGACATTGTGCGGCTGTGGAAGGCCTACACCACGCAGCGAAACGTCGCGCAGGACGTGGTGGTTTCGCGGCTAGAGAATCTGTTTTGGAGAATCTGGGGCAATGCGGCCCTCCAGCAGAGTCTGACGGGCATCACCCTGGCGACGCTGTTTATGGCTATTCATGGAAACGCTGCCCTCACTCGCCAGGTGAGTCTTCTCTATATTATATATGTTTATATATTGACTGAATTCAGGTCCGAGCTTCATCCATCACCCCCGATCCCGCCAAAGAGCCCAAACCTATTCTCAAGAAAGAAGGCAAGAGCCAGCCGCCTACAGCGCCGTCTTCTTTCAAGACTACGAGGATTGTGGTGCCAGAGAAGAGTCAGCGACCGAAAGAAGAAAAGGCAACAGCAAAACGTAAAAAGGCAGCCTTTGTTGCAAGGGGGGCTCGACGGGGCGTGCTGATCAGGAGAAAGTCGGCACAGACCTCGCCTATTCAGTCGGCTGTCGAGGAAGTCGAGGCCGAGAGCCCAGAGTTGAAGGAATTAAAGGAATTGCTTCCAGAGCCGGAGACGAGTACGTCTCTCCCTCCATTCTATCCGTCCAAGCTAATTGAGTAGACGATTCCAAGCTCTCGTTCCGTTCGTTGTCTTATCTAAAAGATCTCAAGGCCGAGGAACCCGAACCTGAGGTCACCGCGAGCCCCCCTCCGACCAACTTTTCGCTCAGCAGCGTGCGCCATCATGCCTCGTATCAGGAAATAATCGCTCCTAAATCTCTTAACCAGCTTAATCAGCTTAATCAGCTCAACCAGCCGCTCGTCGATCAGGACTTTCGCACGCATTTCGTCAGAAAGTCAGCGCAGGGCACTGCCAATAATAGCACGGCGTCGTCGCTCACCACCAGACTCAGCTCGACGAATTTCCGAGAGCTGCTCAACGCTGCACAATCCCACGACAGTACCACGACTACTCTGGTATCTACTACAGTATCTACTACTACATCACGCAAACCAGACCGAAGACCGATGATAATACAGACACACGCACGCACACAGCTCGACGAGTCTACAGTAATAGTATCAGAATCACTAACATCGACATCGCAACACACCACCAGCGGCGTCTTTTCCGTCCCGAAAGAATCGAGGGAGCAGCTGAACAGATTGATCAGGAAGAATTAATTCTGATAGAGTAGTTACATACATAACCATACTATGCAGACCATACCATAACATACCATATATCAGCAGAACTAGACATGAATAGCAGTAGACGACCCAGCGTCTCTGTCATGACAGGGGAATATAGTTATTCAACCTCCTCCCTGCCCTCCTCCGCCACCTCACGCGGCACATGCACCGCCCTCAGCTGCTCCTCCCTGGACACCTGCTGAGCCTGCTGCTCCTCCCTCGACACATACCCAGCCCTTGGATCAGCCTGCTGCTCCCTCGGATCACCCTGTTGGGCTTCTTCATCCCACTGCACCTCCTTGTCAACCCGTGGATCCCTTCCCAACTCGTTCTTATCCACCTGCGTCTGCGCGTTCTTAGAAGTCACCCCCCTCCACCACCTCAACCCGCACCCCGTCCCCGTGGCCACCCAGAGGAACATATTCATCAAATCCAGCCAGACCGCGCGTTTCATCCTCTCCACGCCCTCCTGCCCCTCCGCATCCTCGGAAATATACATCTTCCCGAAAATCCCAAACAGCACCAGCCAGAATATGCACAGCAGCACCTCCCACACGAAAAACGGCAGATTCATGACTGCATGTGACGTGATCGCTGCGGATGCTCCCCGGCGCCGTTCCAGGTACCACAGCGAGACGAGGTGTATGCCCGAGGTGATGATGGAAATGCCCGAGGTCCATTCGGCATACACCCACTTCGGGTCGGCGTACACCCCCTTTTGGCTCGCGTGGTGCAGGTCGACGCCGTACATGCCGGCGATGCTCAGCGCTAGGGCGAACTGGAAGAGCCGCAGGGTGAGGTTTATCCAGAACTTGGGGGGTTGCGGGGGATACTGTCGTCGAGGACGCGCGGGACGGCCGCGGGAGTAGGGTTTTTCGGGCATGCTGTAGTAGGGTTGGTTGTAGTTTTGGTTTTGGTTAGGGTTTTGGTTGGAGGTGTCGTACCACACGTTGTGGCTCTGGTTGTAGTTTTCGGGGTGTCGCTTTTTTTGTACTTGTTTGACGCCGAGTTTGACGGCTTGGACCATTAGGAAGGACATGCTGATTGATTTATAGGGTGTTAAAGGTTGTGGGTGAGTCAGTTGAGTTGCTTGAGTCAGTGATGATAGATGCGGCCGGCGCTGTTGAGAGAGAGGGAATAGTCACTGTCTAAATGACTAATTGGTACAAAGAGAAAAAGAGAGAGAAGGACGAAAGAAAGAAGAGAAAGAGAGAGAAGAAAGATAATGACAAAAGAAAGACAATGATATCAACAATGCTGCCACGAACAATCTAACTGACGGGTATGTCTGCTTTATACTCGACTTATACCACCTACTCAGTTCTCGTCTCGTCTCATCTCATAGTCTCATCGAACTGAACTGAAACTGAAACGAAACAAGCAGAACCCAAAATAGCATCAAATCAAGCACAAGCCCTCCACTCGCTCCTCCCAGAATAGCTCTACTACGGTAGTACTACCTAGGTAGTACGTATATCTGCTGCGACAAGGTGTGTTTCGACTTGTGTTTTTCGTTCGTGGTGGGTTCGGGTGATTCGTTGGTACACGGTACATTCTATATATACATCAATATAGTTCGCAGACTGAGTGTCTCGTATCATGTCGACGATTGTATAACAAAGAAGACGCTCTGATTGGCTGCTGGGACCGTACTGCAAGCGCCGGTCTAGCGGGTTAGGGCTGCGGGTGCCCTCGGCGGAGGATGAGTGGCTGTCAATGAACGGGTTGGCTGTAGTCTATATAGTATACATAGTGCACAACTATTATGCTTATTTGTCTTGTCTATGTCTAATAGGATAGTAAGTGAGAATAACTGATACGTCGTATGTGCGTACGACCAGTAGACACGATATCCGACTCGACCATGCAGTCGATGGACCCGGGTTCCGTGGCTAAACGATTACATACATATTCGTTTTTATTGCCAGTCGATTCACGAAACGCTTCTACGCGGATCGTCCTGACTTCCAGCTCGGAACCAGCAGAAACAGACAATGTTCATCACCACAAACAGGCTCCCTTCAGGTCACTAGTAATAAGTAGAATGATTACCAAGGGTGTTTGATGTCTTGCTTCTTAGGGTCCAAGTGCTATCCGTTACATGTGTATAGAATAGAATCCTAACCCTAACCTAACTTGGAGCTGCTGCGGAAAATGAAAAGCTTCGTGAATAGACATGTTTCTCAATTGAAGCTTTTTTATAAAAAAAAAAAAAAACTAAAGGAATACAAAAAGATGTCGATAGCTGACGGATTCGAACCGTCGCATCCGAAGATACACACTTAGCAGGCGTGCGCCTTAGTCCACTCGGCCAAGCTACCTGTGATTGGCTAGGTTGCAACTATGTATATCATGATTACATTTTATCTGCCTTCTCTTTGCCTCACAATATAACCACTAGATATTACCACCAGGCGAATCCGAGGGGGGGCTACTGTAGATAGATAGGTATTACAGATCGAAATATTGACTTGAACAGTCAACGCATCTGAATGAAATATGCATAAAAAACATACAAAGAAGGTGAACTTACCCGAAAGAACGAGAGCTTTGTTATATGTACATATAATTAATGTCGTGTAAAGACTGTCCGTTTTGCGGCTGAGTCTTGCCCCAGAATCAGATGAGCTAACTATGTCATCTCAATCAATAAACATGTTACTCAATTGAAATTAAAAAAGAGAAAGAAAGAAAGAAAATCGATAACTGACGGATTAACCGTTGCATCCAAACGCGCCTTAGTACCTACCACCCGGCCAAGTCACCTATGACTACTCCGCAGTGCGCCAAAAACCACATTACATTGCAAAAAGAATGTCGATGAGCAGTTGCATTAATTGCCAAAAAAATGTCGATGACTAAGAGATTCGAACTCTTGCCCGCGAACGGACTTCCTTCCAACAGCTGCATAGCGAGCCGCATAGCGAGGTGCGTAGCGAGGAGATATACATGCATAGCACTCGGGGGATGTTAGTGATATTTACTATTGGATGATGATGGAGGGGAACTAACGGGAAGCGCCTTAACCACTCGGCCAAATCACCAGGTTTTTGGAGTTGGCTGAAGTTGCTGAATCATGAAGCTGACGAAGCCTGGATCACCACCTGCCTCACCAGGGAATGAGCTGGACGAAAACATCTGATCTCAGCCACTCAGAGTCCAGACGAGAGTTCAGACGCTCCACTAGACCCACTTGCCTTTAGCGTGAGAATTCTGCCGACCTGTAGGCGGTAAGCCTCTGGCGGTGTGTTTGCCTTGGGCAGCGAACCTGTGCAGAGAAAGGTCTGATAACATCTCGCTGTTTATTTGACGTATCATTGTTATTCCTTCTTAGGTACGGGATAGATGGTAGATACTACACAGTCATTCAATGTGCATTAGTACTTATGGCCATTGACTATCAACACGAATATGCTAACATATATAGGAGGGCCCAACAAGAAATTGACTTCTAACCACATGGATACTAGAAAAGTGTGAAAGCTATATAATATTTTTGTATATATGCTGCTTTCATAGAGATTTTCTTCAATAGCTTACATAACCTAGAGGAAAATGCCATCAGACCAACGAGTCATCTATCAGAAAGTAATGGGATATGCCTGGTTCATGTCACAAGACAGCTAGAGCCAACCTGAAAATTGGTTCGTCGTGGGAGTTCTTGCCGAAGGTGATGTGTGCAGTACAACCAGGCCATAAGCACAATATTTTTCATATATCGAGTCCACACTCACACATGGTATACCCCAGAGGACAGGTCTCTGTCAAAAATTCAATTACAGAGTGGCAAGGTGTCTGGGTAGTACCTGTTGGTATCACTTTACTTAATGATAATAAGCACTTGTTGAATCCACAGTATTACTCTACATTTAGTAAATCTAGCCTAAGGAAAGGAATAGGAGGAGTTCTATGGGATTAAATATATGCTCATTATAAGTGAGCATACAGTGCCGTATTAGGGCACCGCATGTGGTTCCCAATTAGGGATTTAGCAGTACCATCTTGAGATATTGTACGGATTACTCCGGCTTTATTCTCTGCTGCCCTTTGTCGCGTCAACCCTTTGTCACGCTTCAACTATAAATGTCGATATCCCGACGAGAAAAGAGGCGGCATGATTGGCCATCAGAGATATAGTAAGCGCCGGTCTAGCGGGTTAGGGCTATCACGGGTGCCCTCCTCGGCGGATGAGTGGCTGTCGATCAACTGGATTAGCTGTATGCACAACTAAATAATGCTTATTATGTCTGTCTATGTCTTGAAAGAATAATAGTAAGTAAGAATAACATTCTGATACGCCTGTATGTACGTTTAGATACACGACCAGTGACACGATCGATATACCAGAATCATCCGAAACTCGACCACCACCACCCACTCACTCACAACTCACACACCGAAATAATATCCACCTACTAGAACTAGTAACTAGTAACTAGTAACCAAGAACGTAGGTATATTGACACTCCACTATGCATGGAGACGAAGTTTGTACTGACTGACGCCACTGATGCTGACACCGACAGGAAGGAAAGGGACAGGAAGAGAGGGGATTAAAGATAACTCCAATGCTATACCAACAACACCAATGAGAAGAAAAACCAATGCACCGAAAAGTGTCAAGACGGCCGGCTATCGCCAATTCCGCCCTTGATTTGAGCCGCCTCAGGAGGATGCCCTGTCGGCATGCCAGGCCTGCTCGTTGCAGTCGGTATAGGAGGAGCCGTCGGCATCGGCGTCTCATCTTCGTACTCTCCATAGTCGTCATGAGGTGGATTCATCGGTGGATTCATCGGCGCGTTCGTCGGGTGTTCAGGTCCGTGTGCAGGCTGAGCACCCTGCTTACCTGCGGCTGCTGCGGCGTTCTTGGTAGCCTTTTTTCCCTTTCGGCCCTTCATCTTCGCCTTCTCCAAAAGCCGCCTCTTCTCGGCCAGCCGACGCCGCTCTTTCCGATCTTTGATTTCATACTGCCGGATCAGTGCGCGCGGCGGCTCGCCAAAAATCGCTTCGTACTCGCAAAACTCGCACATCCAGACGTCTTCTGGCATGGGCGGGTTGTGGATATTCGTGTAGTGCTGTTGGATCTTGCGGCGCCGAGCGGCCAAGGCATATATACTATCGCGAGAGCGTTTTGGTCTCTGGCCGGGATTGGCTGCCGCAGGCGGTGGTGGTAAATGCTGCCCACCCATGCCCATGTTCGGACTGGTTTGCGTGCCTTGAGTAGCAAAGTCACGCGGGTGTGCGGTTGGAACGCGGGGCTGGGTCATTGGATACGGGCCAGGGGCATGCAGAGCAATGCTCCTCGAACTATCCGATTCACACGTGAATGTAAACTGGGTTTTCGAGCCGTTGGGCTGTGGCTTGGCTGCTTCTCGTTCAAGAAGACTCTGTCCTTGTCCTCTGCGCGAGGGAGAGAGCGCTGCTGCATTGGCAATTGCCGCTGAGATTATACCTTGGTCTGGTTTAGATCCCATGTCAACTAGTAAGAGTCAGTCAGTGCCCACAGCTATATACCGTCGAGTTGGATATACCTGATCCGATGTGTGGAGAGGAGGGCGTCGGGTCCCGAGAACGTGCACCTAGCACGGCGCCTTGCACTGGAGCATTGCGGCTGCCTGAGGTGCGCGGTGCATGACGGCCGTAGCGACCGCGTCCTGGGCCGGACATCCCACTTCCAGCATTCGATGCAGCAGGGCTGCCAGAACCGTAGTATGTGCCAGTTCCGCTATCGCCTAAGCCGCCAGGGGATCCAGGATTCGACCCAGATATCCCCATGCTTGCGAGGTCCGTAGTGAGGGTAGAGTGATGACTGCTCAGCGTTCCAGAGGTAGGTATCTTTCGCTTCTTTTTGTTATTAGTGTTTTCAAACGCATCGTAACCATCTAGTCCTGCTGGTGAAGACTTTGTTTGCGAAGTCTCTTCAGCCTGGCCGTTGGGAAACGGCGTGGACGGAGGTAGCGACGACCCGCGGAACCCGCCACTTCGCCGAACCACGACCGACCCGTCTTCATCTCCGCTCTCGACTTCTGAGACGCCATTTTCATACGGATGGCGATGGTCTCGATCGGGGCTGTGGTCGTGGTTGTGGTCATGGCTGTCATTATACGTATCGGCGGGCTGCTGTTGCATAAACACTTTGTTGTCATGACTCTCGCTATTGTCCGAGTACGACCGAAAGAATAGACGAGACACACGGGGCGCCGGTGGAAAGCGAATCGACTGGACGGCCTCTGGGGACAGACGAGATCGCAGTGGACGTTTGGGCAGAGGCCTGATGAGACGATCGGGGTAGATGGGAGAGGGCATGTCGGGAGTGGCGGAATATGTGCCACCTATATCGATCAGCGATGATTCATCTTCAGCTTCTTCACTATGCTGAGTGCGTCGGTCTAGACGAGCACACCAGAGACAGAGCATACTCAATGTAGCCGCCATGTTGCCGTTCTCCTTCAACACGAGGCTTCCAAGACCAAGCCTCAATCGATCAAGCCTCGAGTGTGACCCCAGTTGTATCAGTTCTCTCTTCGATTCTGCTTCGATTTCTCTGCTTCGATAAGGAACGTTGTGTCTGGAGTAGGTGGCGAACAACGATCCCCTATTCACTGGATTAGCACGAGATATCTGGCAGTGTGTCTGTATGTCAAGGCAAATGAAGAAACAAGCAGTAGAAAATAGACCAGGAAATAGAATGATATGGAACAGGGTCGCAGTGAGCGAACTTGAGTCAACTCACACAGCAAATTAATCAGCAACCAAAATCAGACTTTTAAGGAGGGACAGGTGCAGCCCGACGGCAAAACACCAGCAAATGCACAGCGGACAGCACTAGGCGTGGGGATGCAGACTGACAGACCAGGCTAGAGCCAGCGTCAGCACAGCGAACGAAAATGAGGGGAATGGGAACACGTTTCGACGATGAGGATGAAGCAGAAGACCTCTGCTTACCGAATAATATTAGCCCGCTCGGGTATGCCGCGCTAGGCCGAGTTGGGCACTCTGCTGCCGCTGACTCTTACGACGAAGTCGTAAGTCCATAGGATTAAGCAATATAATAAATTAAATAAATAAATACCTAGGTAGTCTATTGGAATATTCTATAATTGTATTGGCTGCAGCTTTAGTTTACTGTTACTCTATTGTCTATTGTCTATTGTCTACTGTCTACTGTCTGCTAAGTACTTACTGCCGGTCTTCTCTCAGCCCGCCCAACTGCCTACCTACACACAGCACAGCCGTCCAGCCTTGTTCTCAAGACGTACGACGTACTCCGTACTCGATACATAGTCATGCCAGGCTAAACCTGTTCCTGACGAACGTCCACAGAGCCTTGCGTCGGTAACGTGCAGTGTCCATGCGAGTGAACGGCGGAGTCTCGTAATTCAGCAGGCCAGATCGTACGCACTTCACTGCTATCCTTATCATATCCATTTCCAGGAGTGAGTCCAAACGAGTATTGCGAGATTCCACTCGACGCACAAGGCACGCAGCCCACTGGATCCATGAGGATTCAGGAATTCAGGGATATTCGGGAGTATTCATCACGACCAGGAATATCGATTGTCTCTTTATAATCTCTCGTGCTGCCTGTGGTATATAGATTGTAGTAGACAGCGGTCAAGCCTGGTATTCGTCACAAAACGTGAGTCGTCGAAGAGCAGAGGACGGAAAGATGGCTTCATCTCTGCGTGCGAATATGGTTCGAATGCGGTTCGAGCGCAATGTATTTGCCTGGACGTGTAGTATGTGTAGTATGCACATTTGCATGGCTGCTTGTCCTAAAGGCGCTCGATCAAGTCATTGGCAATGGGAATGGCAATGCTGAGGTTAGTAAACTCGAAGAAAAGAATAAGCAGAAAAAGTAAAAAAGAAGAGCAAGAGATGGCAATTTGAAAGGCATATTGGCTGGTTGAGGAATAAGAGCGCATATTAATATGTGCGAGCAAAAAGAAGAAAGAAGAAAGAAGAACGAAGGAGCGAGGAGCAAGCGGGGAAGGCGCGAGCAGAAAAAGGCAGGCGGCGGCCAGCCATCCCGTTCCGTCGCTCTCCCCCATCCCAAGTCAGTCTCGCAGCTTTGCTCTTTTCTCCCCACCACACCGCGCCCTGCACAAACCCAGATTATGTAGCCACCTGCTTGCTATGATACTTCTCCGGCGATCTTCTTGGAACAGGCAAGCCATTGCCTGATTTCTCGCAATTGTCTCGTCCATTTCTCGTCTTTTTCTCGTCCATTTTCTCGGTCATCCGCCGAGCCACCGAAAATCCACTCGCAAACCGCCCTCTCCTCGTGCCACCGCGTGCAAAACTCGATTTACATTCCCCCGACTTCAGGTCGCAATATCAGTCACCTTGCGAAGCTAGCGCCGCTCTTTTTTTTCTCTTCCTCGGCCGTCGTGTCGTGAAAATCTACCATAACCATGACGCCTCGTCGCTCCTCCCGAGCTCGCACCACACAGCCCTCCCCTGCCCTCCTCCAGCACACAAACTCCCACAACTCCAATAGCTCGGGGAATTCGCTTTCTCGTGGAGAACGCAACACCCGTTCAAACCACAAGATCTCGTCCCCGCAAAGGTCGTCGACGCAGCGTTCGCAGTCTCTCGACGAGTCGGACGGAAAACCCGATCTGCCCCAGACGCGCCAGCGCAATCGGCCCCAAGACGACGACAATGACGATCTTTCCCAAGCAAACGGGGACGAAGAAGACGAAAACGACGAGGAAGAGGTGACTCGATGTCTATGCGGGCAACAAGAATACCCAGGTCTGCCGCCCTCTCGTCGTGGCGCCGGTCGGCACCGTCAAGCAGTCAGCAAGGACGGTGCTACAATACCAAAGGATGAGCCCGATCCCTTGACCGAAGAACTCGGGAGCATGTTCATCCAATGCGATTCGTGCAAGGTATGGCAGCATGGTGGCTGTGTTGGCATCATGGACGAGGCTATGAGTCCCGATGAATACTACTGTGAGAAGTGCCGCAAGGACCTCCACAGAATCACCAACGAGTCGAATGGGTAAGTCTATCACTTGCAGTTAAGCTATGCCTAGCAACTACACAATCCACCTACTCGATGACTTGTTTCTCCCCTCTTTGACCCAACCCCACCGTTGACCTCTTGCCCTTCCAACGAGAGAAATACAACATTTCTCACGCAATCCAATTCAATCAATCAATTCACTATAAATAAACTAACCCTTTCGTTCAGAACACATTCTTCTCAATACCTTCCGGTTGCGCCGGTGTTCAGCCCTGGGTCTTCTTCGCGAGAATCATCCAGAGACAATGCTCGCTCGCGCGATTCGAGATCTCGGCAGCTCGAGATTCCTAAACGTCGCTCGACAATGAATAGCCGGGATGCTGCTTACAACGAAGAGGAGCTACTTAGGCGGGCTATAGAAGAGAGCAAAGAAGAAAGCCGGATGAGCAACGACGAGACAAGCTCACGGAGGACGAAGAGAAGCCGAAGCAATGAGGAAGTGTAAGTATTTCAATTGCTTGAAAGCAAAAGAAAACAAGCTGACGTAAACAGTAACAAACCAGCCATCAAGCGTCCGCGAACCGGTTCTCCGTCTCCGTCCGCTATATCCAAGCATAGTGACTCGATTTCGCAACCTGTTTCAGAAGACGAGTCGAAGTCGAAGACGAACGGCGCTATCAGACCTAAAAGAGGCGTTGGACGCACCCAGCCAGAGAAGGAAACAAAAGAGCCGGAAGAACAACAAGAAGAGGAAGCAGAAGCAGAACGACCAGAGCCTATCACGCGGAGAAAATCGCGCTCAGAGAAGAAACGAGGCGATGGTGAGCATTCGACATCATTATCTTCTAATTGAGCAATGCTAACAGTGATGGAAGCAGAATCCGAGCATGAAGCTGAAGCATCACCGACAAAACCTTCTGGACCAGCGCCTGCACCAGCACTGAGCGAGCCCGAGGTCTCGGAACCAACTCCAGGAACCCCAGTCCCCGTTACAGAGCCGGCACCACCACCGCCGCCCCCTCCTCAACGTCAGTCGATACGAAAGTCTGGTCGGCCTCCTGCTCGTCGAGGAGGTCGATTAGGGCGCAATCAATATACAAGAGATCGAGACATCAACGGTGATGGTATCAACTCGCCGAACTCGCCCCATGGAAGCCATTTCCGTGATAACGGGCGAGGCTCGCCTAGTATCGGCGGACCCAATGGTCAGGCCAATGGAGAATCCAGCAGAGGTGGAAAAACTCGTCATTTGAACCCTCACCGGACATCAATGAACGAGATGAAACGGCGTGTTGCAGCTATCCTAGACTTTATCTCGCGCATGCAAGTTGAGATGGCAGCTAGCGGAGAGACAATAACGCCGCCTGACAACAATAACAATGCCAATGCTAATGGCTCATCTCGCTCAGCATTGCTCAAAGGCGTCCAGGACCAACTGGGATCATTACTCACAGCCGCCACAAACAGCGAGGATGCATCCAGAGCAAGCTCGACGGGGTCGCCTGCAGAATTCGATGTGACAAAAGAAAGAGAAAAGGAGTTCAAAGAGCTAAGCAGCGTCGAGATGATGGACGTTCTCACTCGACACCTACTCAAATGGCAACAAGAGTATGGCAAGTACGGCGAGAAGTGACCCCGGCTGCCTTACTCTCGCGTCTTCTTTTCTGTGCATATATTGGACATCTTGTCTACCTGTCTCTATGAATATGGGTGGCTGGGTTTCCTGGCGTTTACTTTTCGAAAGATCGTTGACATTGGTCAATATGATAGATACCCCTTATAACAGTCTCTGTGGAGACTACTTCATGTACTATTATCTCACTAACAACCTTGCTTCGGCGGCGTTTTCTTCTGTCTGTCTGTCTGTCTGTCTCTTTATTTTTTATCGTGTTTGCGTACGGGGGTTCAATCTGTTTTTCCAAGTTTTGTGTTCTTGTACCACCGGCTGGGCCTGTTAACCTGTTAACATCGACTGTCAATATAGACTTCAATGTGATTTCATTAAATGCTAGTCAAAAATAGAGAGCGTTTACTTACATACTTGGTCGACATTCGATTCGATAACTATGAATGAATATAATCATCTACTTCTGAACTATCCGCGTACATTAAATATATACCTAGGTATAACTGTGTCATTCCCTTGTTACATTAGAACCATCTTTGACTATTCTTATGCCCGTCGACCGACCATAACACCAGCATAGTTTACGCTGCTCCAGCGAAAGCCGGGCGAAGTCCAACAAGCAAGGCCGAGAAACAAGCCAATACTACATCGTTATACATATTAGACAACGAGAGAAAATTATATCTAGCATCTAACGATCACGCAAAGTGTAAAGTTTGTAAGTTATCTACCTCTCTTTCATGAATCATTAGGACCCGTTATACGTACGTGGATATATCGCTATGTGAATTCGAACAAGCCGAAAGAACTGCCCAGGTATCCGGGCTGGTCCCTATGTATGAAGGGATGGCATTGGAATATATACTTCGATGAAAGAAAAGCTGGAAATGAATATTGAATACGTACATCAAGGTAGGCCGTTCGTTTTCCATACTTTGAAGTTTGATGGGTATGTCGGACGGACATGCCACATGGATAGAAGATGCACGTGAGGATGCAAGGGACATAAACAAAGGACGAGAAATAATTACGCGTAAACCTTACAATGGGAAAGCAGATCCAATTCATCATGATCTTATTGATTTATTTTCACTAATAATTACTCATAGGAAAGATATAGGAAAAAGCAAACATGATTATACAAAGGAAAAGTAAACAAGAAACAAAACTTGGAACCTGTACCAGGTCCCAAGCTCAGCTCCAAACTGTCCATCATACACGTTCCATCGTATCCCGGTAACAAAAAACAAACTTTAATAATTGCCAACAACGGTACTTTGTCCTGTCTCGTAAGATAGAATCAAAGTAGGTTGACTGGGTGACGTCAGCAAGGGATGCTCGGTTCGGGACGGAACGCGGGAGTTGCCGGCACTAACCTTTTTTAGATATTGACATTTGGGTTGAGTTTTCCTCTACAGACGGGAGCCGTGGATGACCTTGTAGTCGACAACCAACTCACGGCCGCCGTCGTTGATGACGAGGGCGCGAACGCTTCCGCGGCCGTCGCTGTAGGCCTGGCGAATGCGGCTGAAGAGGTTGCCCTGGCTGATGACGGCAAGGCTCTGCTTGACATCGCCAGTCTCGGTCATGGCAGTGATGAGACCATCCTCATGGACATCGAGGACGCGGTAGGTCTTGTAGACGGGTCCAAGCATGGTCTGAACAACAACTGAAGGGGAGGGGTTGGAGATGAAGCTAGACTCTTCTTGCAATTGACGGGTGAAGAGGTCGACACCGAGGTAGCGGTGCTGGCCAGTCTGAGGGGAGACGGAGATACGGATCACCTGGCAGGGACGTCCCTGGAGGATGAGCAGATCACCGACACGGATGAAGTGAACGGGGATGGGGACGCTCTCCTTGCTGGAGATACCGCCACGTGGGGCGACGACACGGACCTCCTCACGGGGACGAGGAGCTCCCTCGACCAAGACCTCCTCCCTCTCATTGTGGAAAGGGTGGAGGAGGCGGTCGGCAGCACGCTCAACGCCGCGGCGGAAGGAATGGTATTGACCTTCGTCGTCGTAGTAACCCATTTTGGACTTAGGGGCAGGGACAGGGACTTCTTCACGGATAGTCTGGTTTACAGAGACTGAAGCAGCACTGTTGTAAGAAGCAGCACTGTTGTATGGGTTGGGACCTTGCTGGGGAGTGACGTCGTAGGCGTCAGCACGGAAAGCAGCAGTTCCTGGTTGGTAGCGACGGTCGTAGGTGACGTCGACTTCGTAGCTAGGTTGAATACGACGGCGGATGTCGCGTTCAGTGATGTCTAGCTGGGTCTCGTAGGTGCGGTCCTGAGTAGTACTAGTAGTAGTACGGTATTCGTCAAAGTGACCAATCGGTTCGCGGAAGCTGTCAGGAATGTCAGGTATTATTATAATGACATGAGGGAACCCAAGCTAAGAAAAGAAAAGAGAAATCAAAACAAAAAACAACTATTGCCAACCATCTTGGGTATAGGGGGAGCCACGTAATAACTTGGCGCGTGTCTGTGGGCTGGTGGAGCAGCCTAGTGCAGCAGCTGTGTTGCTTTTTCTGCTTATTGCCCCCGGATGTGTGTGTGTTTGTGGGGCCAGCTCCCACCGCTTGTTTTCTTTGCTTTTTGCTGCAAAGCAATAACAATAACAATGACAACCCAAAATAAGACAAAACAAAACAAGCTGTAAACAAAGCATGCACAGACCGTAAAAAACACAAACAAGATAAACGAAAGAAAAGCTCAGCATACCTTTGGCGGGAAAGCTCTACCTGGGGAGGCGGAGGAGGAGGGTAGGCAGAAGTAGACTGCTGCTGGTCGTAGAAACGGTCACGCTCTTCAAAGACACGGGTCTCTTCAAAGTGAGGACGGCGCTCGTCGGAACGGATGCGAACGTCGACTTCTTCCTTTCCGTAGACACGGGGGTTGGGAAGAGGAAGAGGAAGAGGAGCTCCTGCAGTATCTTCCCGTCCGACGCGCGAAGTGCGGTTGATCTCGACCTCTCCTTCTACTCTCGTCTGAGTAGTCTCAGAGACGACAGCGTCACTCCGGTACGACGACGGGAAGACACTGAAGGGGATGGGTACGCGCGCCTCAAAGTCCAGATTGACTGTCCTTCGGGCGTCCTTTCTCGAATGCCTTTCGAACTGTTAAAAACAACTCGAAAGGCGAGACAAGAAAAGACTTGACTGCGGGAGGAAAGTCTTTTGCGGGAGTTGAAGTTGGGATAAGATTGGAATGCTGGCAGCAATTCAAGCTTATCGACCACGTTTGATGGAAGATGGGAAGAAAAAGGGTTGGAATGGAAGGTGAACTGGCAAGAATGGAACGAGTAGATGGATGGAGGAGGAAGGAATGCAGTCGGGGGACAGGATGGGATCAGCTTGTTTATGGAGGTTGGGCTCTGGCTGCGGCTTGTTTGGGGCTAGTCGCTGCCGCCGAGGCGTGACCGCGCTGCATGTAAACAAAGCTAGGCTGGAAGGGGTTAGGCTATCACATGTACGTATTCGCTCGGTAACTTCGACTCTGTCAACTTTGTATCAATCATATGCGATTGGCAGTGCTCCAGCCTCGTCCCAGCCACTGATCACTGATCACTGCCAGAGCTTGTCCTGATCGATCCGAGCTCCATCGGTATTACCAGAACAGTCTGTCTTACACGTTACAGGAGAGATACAGGTGGTTGGCCAGCATCTCCACCACGGCCACAGACCAACGATCCCGCGACACGCTCCAACTTTCAGGAGAACTCAGCATCGGGGGAATCGAGCAAGTGGAGACACGCTACCACGTACGCGGTCGGTGTCGCAGCCTAGACACCGTGTCGCTATAGCAACGCGAGCGGTTGCTCCTCGTCTAGCCCCGATTCGTAGCGTACTAAGCTTGCTAGCTTCAGCTCGCTGCGGATCCCTGCATCCCTCCGACTATTGCCGAGCGTCCCTGCCCTGTACACTGTGTGCACTGTGCAGCGTACGGGACACAAGTTGCGACGCATTCATAATTTTTTATTTATCTGATGAGAGTCGAGACTCACAAGAGGGAGCAAGTATGTTACGTATGTCGATGGAGTGGCGTATATCAAAAGCCACATTATACCCCAGCCGGCGTGTCCAGTGTTCATTGGCATATGAATCCCATCCTTACTGCTACACGTTTCATTTCTCCACTCTTGTTTCAGTAAGCTTGTAGCCTTAGCCTGCTCTTTATTTGGCCAGCCAGCCAGCCTCCTGATCAGTGATGGGCATGGGTTTATGGCGCAATCATCGATGCGGACGCCGGAATCGCCAGGTAGAAGCTCTAGCCTACTAAGTTACGGAGTACTTGCATTTTATGCGGATCATAGGAAGCCAATCCCATGAGAAGACATTTGATTATTAGTGAAGCCTAGGAGCTTTTCATATTAATGTAGATCTAATATAGTATATGGAGCCTTTCATACTTCTAGGCTGATAAGTATTAAACAGTAGGCTGGCTAATGCCATCAAGTCAAATAATTATATATATATGAATTTCCAAATGAAAAATATATAGGGAAATGTGTATAACTAGTCCAGAAATATCTGGAGAGAAGGGAAAAATAAACTCCACCCATATTCCAAGAGTCAAAAGTCTGTCATGTCCAAATCCTTCGTGCCGTGGTATCAATTGATTCGAGTGTGAAGAGAAATAAGAGAAAAAAGAGAAAAAAGTTTGAAATAATTCACAAGAAAGGGTAAAAAGAGAGTTGAAAATTAAGTCCTCGCTTTGCAAGGCGCAAAGGGGAATCGGTTGAATGTAGAACTCTTTGTATCTGCAACGCAATGGAAAATATCAAGTCTTCGAGTAAATATGTAGTAAACGTCATATTAGAAGAAAGAAAGAAAAAGAAAAAGAGAGAATAGAAAAGGTCGATATTGGTCAATCGCGTAGCCCAAATGCTTTCCTCAAGATTGGGAATCGTTTCTTCTTGCCCGTGTGGCCAACAACAACCTCTGAAGCAGCCGAGGTTACTCTCGAATCGATGCTGTCGCTAGTCCCATGTCGATTCATATGCGGACGAACACCGTTATCCTTCTTTGATCCATTGACCATGCCGTCAGATGTTGACGGGCGAGTATGAATGTCACCTGGAGCGGGTTTCAGCGGCGAATACTGCTCGGACGATAAAGGCCAAGTGTCGGAAAATGCAGGTTTCTGTTTTTTCTGCAGTTTCGGAGAAATCGGTCGAGCTGGGTCCTCAGCTTCCCTCGTTCGTGCCAGTTCCATACGAGATCGCTCCAATAGCGTATCCCTTCTAGCAGGGCTTTCTAGGTTGGACTTGTGGACTTTGCCGTCTTTCCCACTACCCCTGGTCGGTGATCTAAACCGTGAAAGTAGACCCTTCTTCTTTGGTTGGGACAGAATCCTGTCTATGTCCTCTGGGGTCATCTGTTGGCTAGCTTTGATAGCGCCATTTCGAATCTGCCGTTTAGTTTCTTCGTCTGAACTGTCATCCAAATCAGTCGATTCGCCATCATATCTGCCTTGACGTCTGGGGATGCCACGGACTGGTGTCAAATTGCTAGGAGTTGGTTCGTCTTCATCGCTGGAATCGGCAAATCGACTACGAAACATACGACGACCACCACCCTCATCGTCGGAGTCGTCAAGCCGAGATCCGGCATTAGAGGGTACCACTGTGCTCCGTGGCCGCAAACGTGCAGAACCATCTCTCATGCTGGTAAAACCGGATGAACGTTCAGAAGGTGCCCCCCTCATAGTGGTGCGCATAGACGATGTCCGTGACGTCCGTGGAGAGGTTGATCTCGCGGCGGAAGTCTCTGGGATTGACGTGCTGGCTCGCATAGTTCTCTTCATTGCGAACTGTCCCCCAGCTCCGGAGCGAGACGAACGCCGAGTTCGCTTGAAACTACTATCTGAATCGCTGTCGTTCGACGTGATATTTAGACCAGCAGGGTAGGTCATGGACTGTGGAAGAGGCTTGCTTTTAGTCTGCCTGCTGGGAAGGGTATTGCCCCTGACTTCAGCCTGAACTGGTGCCGATGCGCGTTTAGATCTCACAGCTGTAGACGAAGAAGGGGAAGATGGCTTGTTGATGGACTGTCTGGGTTGTGGTTGCTGTTGCCGCTGACTGTCCGGTTTCCCCAAAGCCTTTTGCAAATGGGAACCCTGGCGCGGACTAGGCGGCGTGTCCTTGGGTTTTGGTTGAACTGGGCTTGTCGACTTCACAGCAGGTTGTAGCGGCCACGAAGAGTCAACCGGGGTAGAATACCGTTGCTTCTGTGAGCTAACCTTAGCAACGACTGGCTCTTGCGATGGTTTTGAGGGAGTTGCAGGCATTATTGGATTGATAGCCTCTAAAGATGGGGAAGGCACTGGTTCGGCGACCTTTGCCAAGGGCTCTGGCTTTATGGCCGCACGAGTAGGGCTATCTGGAACTTCCTTTGGCAATTGAGCCTCAGTTGGCACGGGGCTATCGACAATGGCGTTGATTGACCCAAACACGCCGCCTTGGAAATCGTCGGGATCTTCGGCGGCATCGCTATAGATACTTTCTCCAGATTCATCATCACTCTCGACTTCTTGGACTGGTGGGTTGGCATCTTTTGAATCCTGCGATGCCAAATCTTGCTGAGTCTGTGCTGGGGCTACATAAGATGGAAATCCACCCGGCATGTCGCGAAGATCCACGCTCCTCCGGTAATCTTCACCCGGTGTAGCGGGTTGAATAGCAATAGTAGGCACAGGCTCTTTGAGCCCATCGCCCTGTTGCTCCTTGGCCGCCCCAGGGATTGGAATGGGGGATGTCTCGGTTGATTCTGCTGGAGGGGTCGTGCTCTCTTCGCGGACAGTGGGAAGATTGTGATGTATGACCGCACTATCCGAAATCCGGCTTTCACTGATCTCTGGCGTCGTATCTTCACGGGCGACAGCTGGTGATTCCACTTCAGCAAGTGAAGACTCGTTGGTGGAGTCTCCAAAACGATGTTGATGAGCATTGACAAGAATACCACCAATGGCGTGATCACTAGAAGCACCCAAATTTCCAGAGTCCAAATCGTCGTCTGAAGATAGATCTGATTCATTATCAGATGCAGCCAAATTCGCAGCACCTTCTGGTTCCCTGTTGCCACGAATACTTCCAAAAGACGGAAGTGCTGGCCTGGGTCGAAGGACGGACTCGTACTCATCATCCCCTGAAACGTCTTTGATAGCACCTTTTCTCATGCCAATACCGAACCACTTCTTTGACTTGGGCTTCTCCACGGGACTTTGAGATCGGTTCATTGGCTCCGGAGAAGTAGGCGGGCTAGCAGCAACTCCAACAACTTCGGCTTCATCGTCGAAACTGACCTTGACCTTCTTCTTGGAGCCCGTTCGAGACCCCTCATCTGAAGCTACAGATGTGCCATCAGAAAATTCACTCGGGGTTTGCCCCAACTGGATCCGGCGATCTGGCGAGGAAGAGTTTTTGAGGGCTGGCTTTGCAGGCGAAATTGATCGTGGGGGGGGTTCATGCAGAGGCGAGTTGGAGCCCACGGTCAACTGCGCCGAAAATCTAGCGGATCGACTAGGGCTAATTGATTGCTGCCGTTCGGATATTTGTTTGTCAGCAGTATTGTAGTCCACAGTGAGTCTATCTGCAGGCGACGAAGGTGCTGACGAGGTAGACGGCGACGGCCGGGTTTGGATATTGACTGCCGTCTGAGTCGTTTGAATAGGATGAATACCGATAGCATGGCGGGGAGATTGAGGTTTGTACACAGCAGGAGATTCTGCAATTTCTCCTTGTACAGCATCTGCCGCTTCTGCCAGCTCCTCTCCTTCATTATCTTCCATGACCATAGAAGGACGCTTCTTAGGCTGAGGCCGAACATTCTCATTATTAATAGCTTGAGCACCATCATCCTCGTAGCCGACATGGGAAGGAGATAAGTTTTCCGTGACAGGAATTGGAGCGGATGTGCGAGTGGCTGATTGAGGCGGTTCCTGTTCGTAATTGTCGGTCCCATCTTGCAGCGCAGTCCCCGTAGGACGACTTCCCATGGTTTTCTGCGCGAAATGGCTCCCCTCTTTTGAATTTGGCGCAGCCGTCTGTGGCTTTGTCTTCACTTTCCGGTTGGCAGTATTAGTTATAGATTGTTGGATATTGGCAGCTTCCACAGGAGATAGCGATGGGCTTGGCGGTTGCTCGATTGAATCCCTTCTCACTTCATTTTGCACCGGGGACTGTGGTGGAGAGTTTGGCCGTGCGCTTATCGGGTAAGAGAAATTAACGGACGTCCTGCTTCCTGGGCGGTCGATTTCAAGCGAATTTCCTGTCACGATGCTGCTCCGTGGAGATGTCGCCCTTGCAGCAGCATCACTGGGAACGCGATCCAAACTAGACACCCGGCCAGTCGCTGATTTCGATGGCGGTTTGCCTCTGGTCGGTTGAGCGCTCGCTGACCGTCGAGGTGGCATGCTGCGATTCGACATGTTTTGTGGAATCGGCGGTACTGGAGGGGCCTGGTAAGAAGCATTGCTCAAGCTGGTTTGTGATCGACCAGCAGGAGAGGGCTCGCGGAAGGTACGGGATGTCATCGAACCGGAACTGGGCGTACGGCGGAGGGTAGGTTGAGAGCCATGTCGAAAGCCACCTGATGCGCTGCCGCGAGACGAGTTTGATAGCTGCCGCTGCAGCATTCGTTTCGTCTGGACACTCCCGACAGATGTAGGCGGCGGCGTATGGCTTCGCAGTGCGGCAGCCGCGGCAGCGGAAGAGAGATCTGCGTTGGCGGCATCTTGGCTGGCTGTGAAAGCCCGTGAGGCGGCGGACTGGGCGGACGCAGAAGGCGTGGTATTCAAAGGCTGTAATTATTCGGTGTTAGCAAACTTCCAGATCACCCGGATAAGATACTGAGATATCGATAGCATCGCTGATAGAAGGGATGATAGCACAAGATCTTGTCCCAGCGATCCAACGGAGATCTTGCAGGAAGACAAATGAAGGGGGTTTCTTTTTCTTTTCGATAGGAAACGTACCTGATGGCGAGACGCACTTCTGCGACGAAACATAGCGTCTCGAGCAGAGGTCGTGGAGACAACACTCGCCCACTAGTCACGCACAAATTGGGCTGTCGCGGCGGCGAGGACAGAGCGGCGTTGGAATGTCTCTAGAGTTGTATCAATTGCGCAGGCCTTAGAGGTGGTGCTGGAGTAGCGAATTGGCGTGTGTCTGACAATAAATTATTCTTGGGGCAGGTTCAACAAGGTCGGGAAGCGGGTGTCGTCAGATTTAGGCGCCACAACCGCCCAAGCCAGAAAGGGCTAGCGGAGGTCTATCGAGGTCTAATTTCTAAAAATGTTGATTCGGATCGAGCCAGGTCGGAGCAAGGAGCCACGATTATTATAGAATTAAAATTATGATTAAAAGAATCCAAGGAAATGCTGAATTAAAAAAAAGAACGTGACAAAAGTGGCTCGATGATGGGGCCGATGATGAGGAAACGACTGCTAGCTTAGTTACTCCGTGATCGTAGCACCGAAAGACAGCACGCAGTCTACCTCGTAAGTCAAGGAGGACTGGAGCAGAGCCAGAGACTGCAGTGCAAAGCGATGACCGCATAACTGGCCCAGGCCAATAGAGTGGCTTCCTTAGGCACCGCTGCCCAAGACCCGAAACGGCTTAGTGCCACTAGCCCCGTCCTGCTCCTTCTTTTGCGTCATGGCCGAACTCAATGTGAGCAGTGCATCCAATCAGCGTCGCGGCCTCGGGATGTGCCCCGCTGCACCTTGCCCTGTTGGGCTCTCCCTGGTCTGATGGAGAACGCCTTCCTCTTTGGGACGGCGAGTGGCTGTGCTCGCCTTGTCTACGTATGTGGCATGTTGTTTCCTGGATTTAAGATTATCTTTGAAGAAGAAGAAATTGGTGTGGGACTCGCCAATAGTGCTAGTCCCTGATCATCGTATCTTAATTAATCGACAGCGATCTGTTGGGACTTAGAACTGTGTGCACTGTGTTGACCAGCAGAAATAGACATACATGCCATACATGCCATACATGCAACCTGCCAATCAGCAAAGAACTCGAAACACGGCTGGATACTATCGATAACCGTGTTCTGCGATAACTTTGGTATCCAGAGAGATGACTCCACCATGATGAAATATAAAATCACGTGCATACACATGTACAACATCCATGGATTCTTCAACATACAAGCACAAGATGAATCAACGTATCAAAAATAAAAGCAATGAATACAATGTGTTAACTAACCGACAGGAAAACTGATGGCATCACTAACAACAGCACGCGCCCCAGCTCCTCTCCCCCTCCCTCTAGGCATCACATCTCGCCAGATCAATCTGACCAGCCACGGCCATCTTTCCTACCACATTCTCGAAGCCGGCTCATCCTCCGACCCTCTCATCATCCTCCTCCATGGCTTTCCAGAGCTGGCATTCTCATGGCGCAAAATAATCCTCCCTCTCGCCCACGCCGGTCCATACCATGTCATCGCGCCCGACCAGCGAGGCTTTGGCCGCACAACCGGCTGGGACTCACGCCCGTATGCAGAGGTTGATCTACACAACTTCTCGACAACCATGTACGTGCGCGATGTCCTCGCGCTGGTGAGTGCGTTGGGACACAGCACAGTCAGATGCCTCGTGGGCCACGATGCTGGCGCCGTGACTGCCGCTGCTTGTGCAATCATTCGGCCAGATGTATTCGAAAGCGTGGCTCTGCTCTCTCATCCGTTCAACGGCATGCCCAAGCTGCCTTTTAATGTTGCTGGCTCAAATGGCTCATCTGTGTCCCCGCCAGCTCCGCCAGCCGGTGGCGGTAATATCAATGCCAAACTCGCGGCCTTCGACCGCAAGCACTATAAATGGTACTACTCGACGCACGACGCAAATGCCGACATGGCCGGGCCCGTCACCACCGGCGGTCTTCGGGGGTTTCTGCGAGGGTATTTCCACGTAAAATCTGCTTCTTGGAGCAAAAACAACCCCCATCCATTGGGCGATGGCAACAGCAGCAAAACAGAGTGGCCGATAGAAGAAGTCATCAAAATGCCATGGTACTATATAATGCCCCTAAAAGCAACCATGCCAGAAGCAATCGAGGCTCTGATGAAAGGCGAATCCACGGAAAGCTCCAAAAAGTGGCTACCAGACGAAGATCTGGAAGTCTATGTCTCAGAGTACGCGCGAACCACGTTCGAAGGCGGCCTGAACTGGTACCGTGTGCAAACCGACGATGCCGGCAAATCGCCTAGACTAACACACGAGCTAGACGTCTTTGCGGGATTGCCAATCAGGATCCCATGTGCATTTATTGGCGGCGACAAGGACTGGGGCACGTATCAACAGCCGGGAGCTATTGAGAGGATGTCTGCAGACAAGAGTGTATGCGCTGATTTCCGGTTTTTGCGCATGGTGAAAGGTGCTGGACACTGGGTACCGCAGGAGAAGCCGGATGAGGTCGTGCAGGGGATATTGGAGCTTAGCAAGAGTGTGGGTTGAGTTATACCTCTATTCCTTTTTTTATCTCTCTTAATATCTTTATTATCAGACCAGCTCATCTTTAAGCATCGCCATGTGTACGTGAAATCGTTAATGATATTGAATTTATTCAAATAGCATATAATGATAGACATGATAGTCTGATGCAAAATTATTTGCGTTCATGAGATATACAAAACTATCGATGAATGCGCTAAAGCATATACAGTAATCAACTGTCAAAGCAAATAATGGTCCCTCACAAACGCCATGCCAGAACGCCTCGTCGTTTCGTCGACGTATTTCAAGGAGTGAAAATATGCAAACACATATGTCAAAGCAAATAGTGTATCGGGTATAGTATCGATGTCATTGAAGTGTGATGATCTGCAAGGATGGAGGGATTGAAGCATCGTTTCTTTCTTTCATATATAATGTGTTTAGAACACCAGCCCCGACAAAAGCATGGTGAAGAATGTGACAAAGCTGATCGGAGCGAAAGCTGGTGAAATGCCCGTGCTTGCTGACGAGTTTGAAGTCGTTATGTTGATCTCGTAGATGTCTGCAAACGCGATATCAGACGAGTTGAAGCAGTTATCTGTTGTAACTTCAACGCAGTCCTCTGGCTCAGCAAATTCGATGTCGACACACTAAGTTCATTGCTGTTAGTAACTTGCATTTACAATTGTGACAAGTATCCTTACGTTGTATAGAGCTGCGCCATGCTTCGCGGTCTCAATAACTTGAATTGTTGCCAAATCGCCCACGTTCACAGTCAGACCAGCTGGCAATGGAACTTGAGGCAAACAGAATGTACCCGGGTACGGTTCGGCAGAGGGTCCAATGATCTCGATCGGGGACAGCATGACGTTGCTCATGTTGGGTGGAATAGCGCCAAGTCCAAGATTGAAGTAGAAAAAGGCTGTTGCATGGCCTTGGAACCAACCGGGCTGAACGGAGATGGCTCCTCCTTGGACAGGCCATTTTGTGCGATTAGTTGAGGTGGGCATTCCTCCGCCTATTGACACAAATCGTCAGTTGGTTTGAACATTCGTGTCGATGCTCCGAGGGAAAAACTTACAAGGATACATCCATTCCATTCCGTATGGATAGATTGTTGAACCGTTTATTGTGGCCGATCCAAGACCATTTGACTCTTCGACAGTGCCATTAGTGTGAAGATTGTTCCCCCGATAACCTGGGTAGACGATGACGCTGTGTGCGTTAACAAGGTTAACGTAAGACAGAAGCGTAACGGCCAACGCCGTCCACCTTGATATCGATTGCTCGAAGTGCATATTGAATAAGTCTTTTCCCTCTTCTCTCTTGAAGGTAATCGATCTCAAGTTGTCCTTGGTTAAGCACCAAAGTCAACGGCCAGAGGGTATACTTGTATGATGATCCGGAAGAGAAAAGGGTTGAGCTTGGCAGTGGCTGCGATTTATATGTATAAGGCAGAGAGAAGACTGATGATCAAGAGAAGTTCTTTCCAGCGGGGGGACCGGCAGAAATACAAGAACAGTTACAGCAGGGCGCCTAGAGATCTGAATTCAAATGTGACAGACAGAGCACATCCGACCCACAATCACACGTTAGCCCTTCTGGCATACACGGGCAATTATCAAAGCCGATTCGATGGATGGCCATCGAGCGTCGGATTCGCGGGTGCTCTCCGCCTCGAACTTGCAGGACGCAGTGCTATTTTGTGGCACGGAGGGGGTTGAGAGAGACATTCTCTCTCAAGGAACAACAAGTTGATTGGTCGAGACGGTGGTAAAGCGCCTTTGGCTAGGAATACCACATAGCCAGCCAACGAGAACGCAGATGTGCGCAAATCTGCACGGTTCGTCACATCCAATCTGCATGAGAAGAAGCATTTAAGAGACGTGATTTGCTGCAGGATTGCCGCCGAGATGAGCGCTAAAAGTGGGAGGCTTGCTCTAGCCTCTAGCTCCCTTATCTTTATTCGCATCCGTCCCCGCAGCGAGCTCTAATTGGGGCCTGTGCATTTGCGCTCATTCTTGGACATGATGCCGGTCTGTTGCTGCGTGTGTTGCATGCATGCTTTCGTTAGCTGACGAAGGTGAGCGCTTAAGCCGGCGCTATGATTGGAGATGCTCTTTGTCCCTCGCTCCGTGACCTGCATTTCTTTGTTGCTTGTCTCTTTAACTAACTCGGCGATCCTTGAGACTTGATTGTCGCCGACATGCGATTGTGATAGTCCCCGCATAAGTCGGCTAGATGTGATACCGACGCATACAATGGTGATTGCCAGAGACCCCTCCTGTGATCCTGCTGCGAACGCGTTAGCAACAAAGAACGAAGCTGGCGGTGATTGGCAGCCGATAAAGCTGCGTACGAGTATGCTGCGTATGCCAATGTGATGCGGTTGTAAGAGTCGTTAGTCGTTAATGGTTCGTGAGTAAAAAAGAAATGGAAGTATGGAGCAATTGGAGAGATGCCGGGAAGCCGCCGAGGAGCTCTCAAGGAAGGCGCCCAGCGGCTCAGGTGACCGCCATTTGGATGTTCCTTCGTCTTCACCAATTTCTTCTCTCTTACTCTTCTTACTGTTAGTCTTACTTTGCGAAAAAATCTTTTACTACAGTTTCAACATCAATATTGAATATGTCTATCGTCTGGAGAGCCAGTCAGTCAGATTAGATTTAGACATGCAGACAGCGCTAACCCAAATGGGCTGGCGACTCCACACTGATCAAAATGATCTCTTCAAATGAACGAATATCAATTGAATGAATGGCTTGAGGAATGGCCTTGGGCGCCATCGCCAGACACAACAGCATTATTGTGCAAATATTATAATGTTCGAATCCTATATAATATATTCAAGGCTGTCGTGTACTAATTAAAACTAACAGACCCATGCATCCATAATATCATCATGCCACACACATCACGAAACCACAGAAAAAAACCTCTTCATTCTAAACGGGTTGAAGTCACTGATGACGATGGCTGGACTCATGTTGCCAATACTCACACATCATCACGCGCCAACTCGCGAAAGACCATCTCCATGGTAACAGATGGCGCAGCCGACGAGCCGGATGAACTATTACCGCTCGGTGATGCTGGAGAAAAAAAACTTCCACTACTTCTACCCGCAGAGGCGCCATCACAATTAAGCATCACCGACTTGCGGAAACAATTCGATACGCACCTGGCAACATGGGAATCATCCTTGGCATGGCAGCACCTAAAAAGCTCGTTGCTCACCGACGTTCTCGCCAACAGAGCCCTAGTCGATGATGGGGCTGAGAACAGCCAAATAGACATCGAGAATGTCGTCTGCATCGGCCTCGGGTCTCCTAGTGGCTTCGTACAAGGCGGATGGGTTGACCGCCGGAGCGTGGCTCTGTATCAACTCGCAGCCCTAGTTTCGATAGTGAACTGTCTCAAAAAGGTTCTACCAGAACATACTTCTCATAGACAACGACAAGACAAAGAAGAAGAAACAGCAAACAACAAACCCATGAGAGTCATCGCGCAAGATCCCGTCTTCAATACCCACGACACACAACTCCTCTCCTCCCTCGGCATCACAGTCGTGCAGACCCCCGAAGGATTCAACTCCATCACCAGCAGGACATTCCTGTTTGCTCCCGGCGCCGAAAGAAGACATCTCCAGCTCATACTCCCATCGAATCCGGCAATGGTTTTTGGCGGACCGTTGGAAGAAGAACCATCGTTAACCGTTCATACTAATAACACCCATGGCCAGAATTATATCAGCAATAAAAACAGCAGTATATTACCTAATAAAGAGAATGCGAATGCTATAACCCGCTTTACGGCCCAGACTCGGTCGGTGAAGATAGCAGATTTTGAGCCTAAACCAGAGACTTTTTGGCGGATGAGGATTTATTGGCGAGATCGATAAGCTGGGATTAGAATTGAAAAAAGAAAAAGGTTGGAAGAGGGCATGGATATAATTTTGGTTGTTCCTCTCTATTTTCTTTTTCTTTTTTGGATAACGAATGTATGACTACGCTGAAATGAAATAGAACAAAACATTAGTATATCGATTTACTCATGAACTAGCCCTAATACCTACATAGGTACATAAATGAAATGTCCGACGCTAAAACGCTCAGTGAAGTGAACGAGAAGCTTCATTGCAGCGCCATCAGGTGTTTTACCCCAGTCTGAATAGATGAATTACAAGGCTATATAGCTTGATATATCTTATGACTATTTAGATACATTTCCCTTTAAGACCAGAGAATATTCAAACGCGCAAGGCCTTGTGCACGCTTGGGTTCTGGCTCTGGGTTCTCAAGCGCGATCTGTATGTATGGACGGATCGGGATATCAGCGAGGTCGATCCATTTTGTCTTCATCAGCACCTTGTACCCGAAATAGAGTACTAGGAAAATCGGAATGTTGATATACGAAGATACAAAGGTCGACGTGCTCCAGTGTCCCCTCAAGAAAGTACTCCATCCGCCAGTTACAAGCAATAACAGGAAGGAAAACAGGGAAACCCAGCTAAAGTATGGCTGAAATGGGGCTTTCCAAGGAAGCTCACTTCGATCAATGCCCTGCTTTTGACAGCCATAATAGAATCGAAGGTAAGTGATCAAAATAATACACCAGTTTATCAAGGTACCGACGGAAACCAAGCTGAGAAGCCAGTCGAACACTTCGCTTGCTGAGGTTGAAAGTGACATATAACCAAGACCCATGAACAACGTGAAAAAGATCACAGCAACATATGGTATCTTGAATCGATTAAGCCGTGCGAAGATCTGAGGCGCGCGACCCTGCTTAGCGAGGCCATACAATATACGCGTCCCAGCAAGCATAGCTGAGTTACCTGCTGAAAGCGCCGAGGTGATAACAATCGCATTTATGATGGACGGCACGACTTTAATACCAGCGCTGTTGACCGCAATGACAAAAGGCGATCCAGCCGTGTATGAGTTGGTGAGTAGATCGGGGTTATTGGATGCAATAATCAGAGTGACCATGAAAATCGTTACCACATAAAAGAGAAAAATTCTCCAAAAGATTCGTTTGGCAGCCCGGGGCACCGCTTGCCTTGGGTTGGTGACTTCGGCAGCTGCAATGGTAATATTTTCAATACCAGCATACGAATAAACGGCACTGTTGGTCGTGGACCAGAACCCCAGGAAACGACCAAGGGAACCAGGCAGCGCGAGATATTGAATGAAAGGGCCTGGATTTTTCCAGTACCTGAAGCCAATAGATTCTCCATTCGGGCCACCACCGCATGTAATGACGAGGGCGATGATGTTGATAAACACAATCAGGAATATCTTTAGTAGGGCGAGTCCAAACTCCAACTCCCCGTACACTCCTATAAACAGAGAGGAAACAGTTGCAATGATGGCACTGAAGATTGATATCCACTATATTTCTCAGATCAGTCACGGCTTTTCTGCTGAATTAGTTGGTTGATTTGTGGAGACCTACGATGGCATTGTTTATGGTGAACCAGAACTCCCACAGTATCGCTGCAGCAACGATCTCATTTGGAATGAGAAGCAAATACGAGTACACATTGTTCCAACCATAGGCAAACGCGAGAGCCGGGTCTGCAAACAATTCTGCAAAACGCACGGTTCCACCACTCAAGGGGACAAGAGTTGCCATCTCTCCAGCGACCAGTACGACACCACCTGCTAGAATGCCAGTAATCGTGTATCCAAGTAATGCACCAAGCGGCCCACCATTCGCGAGGGCACTTCCAGATCCTAGGAACAGACCGGTACCTATAGCACCGGCAAGTGCTATCATCTGGATGTGTCGCTGCTGAAGGCCTTGGTTCAGCGCTGATGTTTCTTTGAGATGGCCGCGGGCAATATCCATAGCTTGATCTTCTAACTTGCTTGGATATTCGAATGATATCTTTTCAGGATGAATGGTATGGGAGATAATATCCCTCTCGGCGATAGACTCGTCCATCTTGTTGGAATTGTAATGGAATTGTGTTGATGTTCACATCGGTCGAGTTAGTTTCCAATCCTCCAAGTCTGCGACAGTGCATCTATATAGGCACTCCTTACAATCAAGCTCTATTTCGAGAATGATAGCATAGTTTGAGATTCGACAATGGTCAAGCTATTTCTTATCTCCCTTATCGTTTGTCTTGTTTCCCGGAGATTTGGCACCTCCCCGTCTGGATTATTATTGGTTGAAACGAGACGAGTTTAAATGATAATGCCGATCGGAACATTGATAAAACCCCGATCGGGAAATGTGCCTGACTGAATTGATAGGGATCCATCGTGGTTCTGCGGTCTCACTGATTGGATGGGACAGGCCATAGCATCGAAATACATAAATATGTCGATATAAAGAACTACACTACCTGAGCTGATGCCCGGGTTTCTTCGCACTCATGAAAAATAATCATCGGTATACCTACAGTTGCTTTCGACAAAACATCCATGGCGGAGCATGCTTTTCTCCCGCATCCGGTCTTGAACAAGTATGCATTCGGTCTGTTACAGCAAATCTATGAAAAAAACAGCTAATCGATAGAAGGGCCACCATCTATAATGACTTCCGCGATGAACTCAGGGACAACGGTTTCGTCGTTATTAAGGGAGCCATCCCGAAACATCGAGCAGTCGGGTACCAAAGGGCTGCATTTGATTGGCTTCAATCGTTCAACACCGAGCTAGACATCAATAATCCTGATACCTGGATAGCAAAAAACCTTCCCGTTTTAAACCCTATCAATGGATTTTCTGCCTATTCAGTCTCACACGAAAAGTTCATGTGGGATGCGAGGATGGAGCCGGGTGTCCTAGATGCGTTCAACAACCTTTGGCAGACGGATGAGTTGCTCGTTAGTTTTGACGTTCTCAACGTCACGTTTCCTAACCGCAAAGACTCTCCGGCTAGAAAGCCTTGGGAACATGTTGATCAAAGTCCGTCTAAACGTGGCATGCATTGTGTGCAAGGGATCATCAATCTATCTCCATGTGGACCTGAAGATGGCGGCTTGGTAGTTTACCCAAAATCACATTTATATCATGATGAGTTCTACGACTCGCATCCTGATATCGTGGTTCCTTCAAATTGGGAAGATGTCTATCTTTTCTCTCCCGCGGAGCTGGATTGGTTCAAGGAGAAGGGTCTTCGTCCGCACAAGGTCTGCGCTGACCCGGGGGATTTGATTTTATGGGATTCTCGAACTATCCATTATGGATCAGATCCTACAGAGAAAGCGAATGTGATTAGGACTGTCATATATGCGACCTATTTGCCAGCGAAGCTCGCTAGTGAAGGGCAATTAGAATTGAAGAAGCGGATGTTCGAAGAGTTCAGAAGTACTACCCACTGGCCGTATGAGCATCTTGAGCAAAAACACTCTCGGGCTTATCTGCAAGACGGCTCTCCAGATCCTCGTGACCGTATGAAGCCTCAAACTTTACCAGACATGTCTGATAAGCTTCTAAAACTCGCCGGTGTCAGGAGGTATTGAATTGAACTGTTATATAGAATTAGGTAACTATGGTAAAGCAACCCTGGGCCTTTTGGAATTCATCAAATTTGCCATAGCTGAAAAAAAAAGGTCTATAATCTCTCAATTCTCATCTAGATTATTCTCTATTTCCAAGCAGCCACCCTAGCCCTTTCACCGCATCACTTGTCATCTTGGATGAAGATGAATGGGCTGGGTATAAGTACCAAAAGACATGTGGTAAACCAGGATAGATATCCATCCTCGTTTTATTGCCTGCCATTTTCAAAATTCGTTCATACACCAAGGAATCATCACGCTGGATATCAGCTCCACATACTTGGAAATAAGTGGACGGGAGATCTTTGTGTCCACTGTGCCAAAGGAGTGGACTCCACAGATCCGAATCAAAGTCAGGCTTGACAGCCTCGTAAAAGATAGCCTGTGTTTGTTTCGATAGTCCTGCCTTGCCTTCGTTGAGTTCACGACTCTTCCACAGGCTTTTTAACTCATTCGGGATAACCTCTGGCTGGCATACCGATGGGGCGTTAAGATAAACACCAGTGAGCGGTGGAGAGAGATTGTTGTCTCGAGCTAGAAGCGAGAGCGTCGCAGCCAACTGACCCCCGGAAGACGTGCCACCTAGTATGAATCCCTTTTTCAAATCGGCCCCCAGCTCTCTGAAGTTTCTGGTCACCTAAATAACTCTGTGAATATGTCGCTGAAATGTTGGGCTTCAGACAGACTTACCCATTGTAGAATGTCCCAACAGTCATCGTACGCTACTGGAAACTTTGCCTCTGGGGCAAGTCTATAGCTGACACTCATGGTTATACATTTATGGGCTCTCGTGACATTGATGCATGTAGGTGCCTCCATTTCTGCAGTGCCAAATAAGAATCCACCGCCATGCATGATCATTACCAACGGGCTGCCCTCGTTGCTTTTCAGTCTCGGCATAAAGACCAATATGCGCAATTTGGTTCCGTCTCGAACAGGGATGAATATCTCTTTGGCTTCAACATCTTCGTATGTCTCCAGCAATACTTCCATGTCTTCTGAACTGCCTTTGAACCACGCTTCTCGAACTGCATCGAGCTGAGATATATCTACCGGGGGGTATTTTCGCTTGACCCCATTCTCAACCATCTTTTTCAATCAAATTAGCATTTTCATTTCACGACGCTTGGTTCACCTACCTGTGCGAACTCCGAGTCGACAACACCAAGATCTTCCCATTTTGCTGGATCATGGTACAAGGATGCCATACTTGGTGCATATACATTCGCCTCACGGGGTTCCTTTGCCTGTACGTACCCATGAAAAAAAAATTAATAAATAGTTACAGTAGTTTAAGTTTTTTTATCATGATGAACCCCTTACTAATATCGGTCCATTTTCGCTCACCCATGAGTTACCTTGCCCGTCCTCTTTAGGTATGACTCGCCCCAGCACAGTGATACTATATAATATGAAATTTGATTTTGTCAACCATCTATCAGTAATGCTAGAAAACAATAGTAGAAAGACCTGTTCTGTTATCTAGGGGCTCCACTCGGGCTCCACTCAAGATATCTCCTTTACATACCATACAAGACATAAACAGCCGAAAAACACGATCCCGCCGACCAAACTCCCGACCGGTACTTTTCCTCTCCTTCAGCGATCATCTCACAGCCAACAATAAATAAGTCACTATAAAATCCCGATGACACCGGTTTGCACCCCCACTTTCTCTGAGAGACGCTGCATTTGAGTTTCTGACTCAAGAGTTAAGCGAGTTACAGGATGCGCGATTTGCCTCGAGAAGAAGGTCAAATGTGATAAGGAACTCCCGAGCTGTTCTAGATGTGTTCGCCTTAATCTAGATTGCGACTACACTCCACGTCCCCGGAAAAAATACACCCGAAAGAAGCAATCGACACAGCTGTCTAGGGAGGCAGACAGCGTTGGTGCGTCAAGTCAGGGCTTGAGTCACGATCAATCTGCATCGCCACATGAAGATCATAGCCCTATCAGTACGAGAGACATCGTTCCTCTCGCTGATTTCGATTTGGAGTCATCCTTATCTCCTGAGTGTAGGGAGATACTTTCACCGCCCGATCATGTCTCTATTCGATATTTCCTTGCCCCTGTGCCATTCATTGTTGATACCAGGAGCCCGGAACATTGTGGAACAGCTATCGTGTGGTCACTAGCACAGCATAGCCGTATGGTCTTGCATATGGTATGTGCCACAGGTGGGTTAAGGCTTTGCTATGAAAACCGAATCCCTGCATTTGAGTTCCAGCAGCGGAAGTCCGATGCTGCAGAGCACTACGGAGCCGGACTCAGATTATTAGCTGAAGCAACCCAAAACGGTATCGAAACCTCGAATTTCACATACGTCCTTGCCACTCTTTGGCTCATGATTGCATACGAACAAAAGTGCGGCGATGGATGTGGAGTGGGCCTCATTGCACATCTCAAGGGCGCCGCGTCGCTGCTTCAAGGACAATTGGCAAGCCTTCGACGAGTAATGGATCGACACTGGCTAAATGCTCTCAGTCGAGAAACCTCGGAGGCTTTGCTTGAAGAAAGTCACGAGGAAATCATCTCACCAGCGGCCATTCGAATGATTGTCTGGATTTCCTTGATAGATGGTGGTGCTGCTCTGAATGGTCTTGGTGGTACTTTCAACAACCTCCTTGGCACGGTGATGGCTGATCTCGCCGATGATGTAGCACTATCGCGGCTACGAGGATTTGCTACCCTTCAGAGATACTCAAATCTTGTTTATCGAGAAGTATCAGGTCCATCATACTCACAATTCCAAATGATTGAGGATCTGGAAAGCGCTCAGCTCTTCGCTTTCTATGCAGAAACTGGCCAATTACGTTTCATGTTGAGTAAATTGGTAACGACTGAACACAATGAGATCCCTGATTTGGAGCGAGACACTGCCTTGGTTCTCTCCGGTATAAGAGATGTAGAGATGCGCTATGCTGAGTTCCTATCGGTGGTCAACCTATTCGATCTTCCTTGCGAGGCATCACCTAGGAGGTTCATCATGAATATACGCTTCATTGTATCCTTCTTCCATGCGGTGCTTCTTTGCTTCTTACGCATCACAAGAGGAAAGGCCGCATTGAACAGCAAGCAACGTAATTCTCTGTCGGAAATTATGAATTTGGCCTTCAAAATACATCGCGACGGAGGAACGGAGGCCCTGAATCTGATAGGTTGGCCATTGCTTGTCACCGCGGTAGAGACCGACGATATGGTTCACCGCGCCTGGATTCTGGACCGTTTTGATGTTCTCGTGAAACAAGGTGAGAATTTTCGAAGGGCACGCGAAGCTCTCCGCTTGGTTTTCTCACAGCAGCGCATGGATGAGAGGCAACTAGACATCATTGCCCTACTTCGCTGTGATGATATTGATCGTTTTGTTATTTAAATGCTTATCATCATAGTTTTTGTATCCTCTATTGATTAAAGACTTTTTAGGGTAAAATCACCCCTAAAAGTTCGTTACTAGTTAAGTCTAGCCACGACCCACCATAACCCATCTTATATGTTTTTCTGACGTGTCGAACAAACTCCAAAATCTCTTCAGTAGGGGCCTTGCGTAGCCTTTGCGGCTCCACGACTCTGAGAATTTCCTCCCCGCAGACTGGCATCTCTATCATGGCGGTTAGCAATGGAAAATCTACTGCTAGACCAATACACTCGTCCGGTTGCCATGTCACTACCAGGCGCAGTTCGTTCAATATGGTTTCGGCATATGACCGAGCAGCAGCGTCCTCAATTCCAATAGGAAATCGCAGGCGATGGATAATGAGTAAAGCCGTGATACGATATAGCCGTGCCTGCGTTAACATGGTAGTGACCTCTGTGGTTGAATATTGAGAGAAGAAATTCGGGGGCAATATTGGCGTCCAAGCACGTATCTTCTCTTCGATCTCGGCGTAGGGATCGTCCCATTGAGCTTTCGCGGCAGCGTGAACATATGTTTTGACTTGATAACTTCTTTCACACAAATCATAGAGAAGCGTCAGCAGGGGTGCACAAACACCAATGCATCTGTCGACAATACATCGGTCGGTGCGCGGAATCCGGATTACTGGCATCTCCCGCCGAATGAGACATTCGAGTGTGTCTACTAGGACAGGGGTCATAGTGACGGAATCCATCTCTGGCTGCTGCAATAGAGATGGGTACCAATCCTTGACGCTCAACAAGGTGCTGCGCACAATCGTGTGTGTAGATGGGCATGGTATTAGGATGTTGTAGACTGCCATGATTTGTCCGAGCATGATGACGACTGTGGCATCTTGCATTTGTTTAATGGACATTGAGGCTACTCTCAGAGATCTGAGGCAGCTTGAGCCAATGGCTAGATTAGGTTCATTGCGTCCTTTGACCTGCGTCTTCCGTTGTTTCATCATCTCGAGAGCACCGGAATAGGCATCGACCATCAGCTGTGGAGAGTGGCCGAACAGCATTTTAACAGTCGTCTGGAAGTCAATTAGAAAGCTTTTGCCTAACATGAAGTGGCCGTGTGCTTCAATAAAGCCTTCTGTGGTATCTAACATGTGCCTGATGTGCTGATGCCCACGACTGGGTTGACCGAGACTTGTGCGAACCAAGACTGGTTCTATTGTTGCAAGGCGTAGAGACCTTGAATAACAAGCTGTAGAACGGGGTCCGGAGATATAATTTGAGCCCATGGACCTATGTTCCTCGGAACACAACTGCACATCAGAGCTATAACGTGCTGGTCTGGATCTTCCCGAGTCGAAGTCAATGATCGAGTAGTTTCCGTATGGAGGAGGCTTGACCGCAGGCTGGCGACCCATACGCTTATTCTGCCTCGGACGACATGTTTTGCCCAGTTTGCAGCATCTGACACATCGTTGTCGCCCAGCTTCGTAGGTACACTTCTCCTTGTTCTTCTTGCAGAGTTGGCAGGCCCCTGGGTGGGGACTCATATCCAAGCGAGATTGTGGAGCCGTAGACGTTCCGAAGGCATTGCTAGTACTCCCATCACGGCCCGTCGTGGTATTCATAGCGATCCTGAACCAATACGTTGAACAAGCAGCATAGCTCTAGCTCTTTGATGCAGATAGGGGCGCTATCGGCTTACGCGGCTAGCCCAGTAAGAGACGCTAAATGGGCTGAAGGATTTGATCTATCGCCATTTGCCTTTGGTAAAGGCCTTGCCAATTCGATTTGCTACCATAACTTATGCCATATGGTAGATGTCAGGGGAAAAAGTCAACAGGGAAGATGTTGGCTGACCCGGACCGAGTTTAAAATAGTGGGTCGACCTTACCTAAAAGAGCAATATGTCGCCGGTTGGATAGCGCTAGTCCCCATTTTGACTATCTATTTTTATCCTTCAATATAAAAAGACCCAAGATGTCTCCAATAGCTCTTATCTCAGACATGACTTCCGTGTTAGTACAATCTGGCGTCTCCATACGTGCAATTACTGCGACGAAGCTCCCACGATGAGACTTGCAAGTAAGTCATGTAGCAAACGAGATACATACTTTGAGAGTCAATTTAACACATTTAGGTCCCAACGAATGCCGGACAATAAGCCGTGAGGATCTCGGCTTCTATCACTCGGTTGTTGTTGGCGCAGTCTACGAATTTTCAATCGAAGTAGACATTGAGTGCGCCGAATCCTTCTTTGGCCCGATCAAGAAATGCGTCGAAGAGCATCCGGCATTGTGTGTCGTCGTCAAGGATAAGCACACCGATAAACCATATTATGAGCGTGTCCTGCAAGTTAACTTTAAGAACCATGTCTCGATTATTGGCAAAGACGCTGCTTCCTATGCAGACCTGGGAGATGACGACAATGTTAGAATCGAGGCTGCCCTGCCCTCCATTCTCGATGATCCATGGGAGGACCTGCCACCATGGAGAATTGATGTTCTACCCCTGAGACCAAATTTAAAAGATTCAGTAAGGCGTTCTCGCTGCTTCATCGCATTTGCCTTCTCCCACGCTCTTGGAGATGGTAATATTGGAACGGCCTTCCACCGAACATTTCTCAATGCAATACTCAGTCCTACCACTACTGCGAACACAACGTGGGTCATAACTCCCGATAAAGAATTGCCAATTCCATTTGACACCCCTCAGAGGCTTCCTATTTCGTGGAAATTCCTCCTTGCGCCGCTCATCGCCGTCCTCCTTCCAAAGTCCATCGCCAACATTCTCGGCCTGCGTGCTACCGTTAGCGAGGTGAATTCCCAGACCTGGACTGGCACCAAAATGTTTTTAGATCAAAGCACCTTTTACAGTCGCCAACGGTTAGTAGAGATTGACGCCGAGCAAGTCGAGAGAGCATTGCGCCTGTCGAGGCAGCATGGTGCAAGGTTGACTTCCTTAATACATCAATTGATCATACGTGCGCTGAGCAAGGCGATCCCTGGTCGAGAATTTACCAATTTCGTTTCCGGTACTGCGGTGGATATGAGACGCGCAATTGGCGTGTCGAAAGACGAGATGGGCTTGTTCGTCAACGCCTACCACGGTCTCCATGCTCGCCAAAGCAACTTCGCGTTGCCTCTATCCGAAGAGGTCTGGGCTCAAGCTAGTTTTATGACCGAGAAGCTTGCAGAATGTGCTACAAATTTACAGGATCAGGCCGTGGGGCTCTTGCGATACGTGCCCAGCATTCGGAAATGGACAGCCGCAAAGATAGGCCAAGAGCGAGATTGCTCCTATGAAGTCAGTAATCTAGGCGCTTTCGATGTTGACACTCCGCCTAGCGAATCCTTGGAGCGCGAGAGTAACTGTAAAGTCACAAAAGCGCTCTTTGCACGGTCTGTCGACGCTGTTGGTGCACCACTGAACTTCACAATGATGAGTCTTAAAAATGGAAGTCTAATCATTACTATTTCCTGGCAGCAAGGTGCATTGGGGCCAATCGAGTCGGAATCATCCTTAATAGATTTCATTTGTGAAAGCCTTCGGCAAGACTTTGGGCAGCTTGCATAGATAGAATCATAATGAGACAGAGGCCAGCTGAATGGATAATGGACGGCATCTGTGTGGCCGTCTGTTTAGTTTAGTATTATGTACATATTTAGTATTTATCTTCCGATATATGTTGCATAGAAACATATGACCGGCTAATAAACTTTTGGCTTAAGCAAAGTACTATAGTAATATCTACTATGCGTGCAGCTGATTTGTGAGACATCTCTAGTGAGATCTGATATGCTTTTTGCAAACTATGTACTTATTTCCTACATACCGGATTTTCTTTGACGCCGCTTAGCTTCCCCTTTCCAAGATTAGCCAGCTAAGAAGAGAGAACAACCAAATACATGGTAAATGATATTCCATAGCCTCTTTCTTAAGTCATTGGCACAACGACTCGGATACAAACCGGGAAGAGGGTCACACTTTTCAACTCGAAACTTACAGAAAATTCGATCAAGTAAAGATTAAGCTCCTAGAATTAAAATGAATATATAAAGAATGTTATAGGGATTCATTGTGCGTTCCCTCGCTTCGTCAAAATAGCAGCATAAGAGGATGTTCTACTCGCAGTAAAAGCTCCCAATCCACTTCTCCGTTACAATTACGGTCCCAGAATAGATCGAGGATTTGATGGGCGCAAGAAATGTTTCCCAGGGCCACTAAGCTTTCTACTAAGCTGAGTCGATATTCAATCTGAAGCCTCTCGGTTTTCCTTGTAGTGCTCAGTCCTGCCATAAAGAGAGGCAGCAAGAGCTGACTATTTGCGGGTGACCCAGGCGGAATGGAAGAAACGGCATTCAAAATGTTGTCCACAGCTATCTGTTTTTTCTTCTCGATGTCCTCGTTCTCCCCAGCCATAATCTGATAGAGTCGTATTAGTGCCGCCCAGCGGATTGCCTCTGCCGCCATGCTCGTATCATGAATCAATCGTTTACTCTGACATCTGACGTTTGTTGGTACAGACCACTCTTCGAGGTATTTTTCAATGCATCGGGCTTCAAGAGCGAGACTGAAATAATCCTGATGAGCGGGAGGGACTTTAGTTTGCTCTAAAGCAAGCTGGCTGATCGAATCGAGCTTCTCGTATAGACACCCGGCAAGCCCAAATAAAGGATGAATCTCCGTGCTGAATCCAGTCCTAGACGTAGCCACTGATGACATATCACACACAGCAGGAACCCTGTCACAAGTAATTCTTGTTTTACAGCATATAATTCTGTAGAGGTCCAAAATAAAAGTTGAAGGCGCTATAGAAAGCTTCTGCTCTCGTTGCAGGTCAATCAGTGCCTTGGCCCCATAGAGATGAAGTATCCATTTCGGAGAATCTCCGCGGCAGATCTATGTTATTTCTCTCAGTTAGAAGAACGAAAAGCCAGGAGGGTTGACCTACACAAAAGAGACAAAGCAGTAGAGATGTAACCAATGCATATGGAATCCTATCACCCGACTCCAAGTCTAGCTTTAAGTGTTGCAACGCTAGGCTATGCTGGAGAATTAGTGTATCCTCGAAGATTGGGTATACTTTGCAAAGGTGACAGGCACTCAACGCTAGCATTGCATGGCGAACCGACTTGACTTCTTGGGCTAGTTGCAACACTTCTTTTAAAAACGGGTTTTCGTCATCGTCAACGACGACGAACGCTCGGGAGACATATTGGGCATAGTGAATCAACAGGTGGATTTCTGTAGGGCCAAAGTAGACTTGTTGTTCCGGGCTTATGCCAATTGCTACCAAGAAACTGTTGCTGGAAAATAGTCCCGCCTGAGGTTTATTTCGCATTTGATCCAGTGATTTCAGCGCGTTGCTCTCGCTCAAATGACCGCGACGGGTGATTCCTGCCAAGTTCCCCTCGGGCATATGAGCGATATGACTTAGATAGTCGTTCACATCAATTTCCAAACTTTGGTCAATTTTAACTGAAGAGGTTTCAAGGGGGGCGTCGACTTCCTCCTTATCCTGTGGGGCGAAAGCTTGGGCACGCAAGTTTGTCATAGATGCTTTGGAGGACGATTGTCTCGGCCGGCAGTTGGCAAGGCCGAGTCGGTGACACTCATTGCAGATGGGAGATTTTTCATCGCATTTCTTCCGTCTACGCAAGTAAGATAAGAACAATCAGCGCCTTCGACAACTGAACAAGATACATACCGAAGTAAACAGTTCATGCAGCCTCGAGAGGAGCGTTGATGGCGCACCCTACGGAAAGGCTGCCCATTCCTGTTGTCACTCACTGCCGTGCGCAGGAATTTTGTCGCGTATGAGCACGTCAAGGAAAGTCCTATTTAGAGTGAACGAATGCCACAGTTGGTCATTCATGGCTTCTACTTACGCTTGCACCGCTGGCAGGGCTGGCCTTGGCTACATGCGGTCTTAATTGACGCGCACGTAAAACATGCCGTGCGTTGGCGCGGCATTAAGTAAAACGAAATAAGGGCTCTGTACGGTTCAGTTTCCTCTGATGAGGTCTTGTAACGAGTCCAGCAAAACAGTCTCAAAAGAACACTGACATATGTAGATAGGAAATTGCAAATCTTCATCCGGCGCCGATAACAATGATCCGGATGCACGTGACCCTCGTCAAGTATTGCAACTTATACAACAAGCACATTAAAATTGAAGAGTTGATTAGGGAGACTTGTTACTTAAATATTTATTAGGTGCATCAGGGATGGACTCGGCATAGAATTGTTGATGGTTCTTCCTACTTTGGCTCGTGGACGCAACTCATAATCCATGGATATATCTATATGAACCTGCGTGGTCATTTGACGACGTTGAAGATTGTACTTATACCTCGACCTCGAGATAAGTACGGAGCACTCTGTGCATACCATGCTCTTAAATTAACTAGCTGCTTGTGTATATATGTAACTGTAACAACGGCCCCGGGGATAACTTAACGATTAAATCGACGCCTATGGGCAGTCGAATAATTTATCAATTCAAAATTTAACACGGGATTTTATACTCATTTATATACATAATACATATCTCAACCAAAGACTGCTAGCAAAAACCGCCGCTCACCGGTGGCTGGAATCGATCATGAAAGGCAGCCCTAACTTGTTGCGCGGTGCAGTAGCCACCTAAGTCTGGATTCAAATTTTCAATATGGCTTCACACCAGCCAGTTTCAGCAACCTGTCTGTCATTTCCGGCAACTCCAATGGCTTTTCACGATCTCTTGGGTCTGGTGTGCCATCGGGAAAAGTTGCCCCGCGTTTGCGAACAACTACGTTGTCGTGAGGCCAGTGGGTAGTACCTCCGTAATTGCGGAATACTTCCATCTTGCGCTCTAGTGTTTCCGGAGATGCTAGCTTTGAAGGGGAATATGCCGCGTAGATAACAGTGCGTATGGTATTGCTGGTCTCCGCGGGCTCTGCACCATAATGGATGGTACGGCTATCCCACACAATCAAATCACCGACATCTGCGCAAACCTTGTGTGGACTAATTCCTTTTGCTTGGAACCAAGCAAGCTGTTCCGGTTGAAACCAAAAAAGGTCTTTGGAACTCCATGTGGAAGAATCAGTCTGTGTGTTGCAAAACTCCTCGTGGTATTTATGTGAGCCTGGATACACCACTAAGCCTCCATCATCTGGCCCTGCGGTAGAAAGGTTGATAATGCCCTGAACACAATGCATGCCGCGACGCAAAGGGCTTTGGTCAACATGCTCCCAGGCACCCTTTTTGGGTACGTCTTTACGGTTGGGGAAGGTGATATTCAAGCTATCGAAGCTAACAATAAGCTCGTCTGTGCCCCATATTTGAGCAAAAGCGTCGACCACCCCGGGCTCCAGCCGCGCATCCCACATGAACTTCTCATGAGCAACTGCGTATGCACTAAAAGTGTTGATCGTACTTTGCACGGGTAGGTTTTCTGCTACCCATGTGTTGGGATCTTCGTAATCAAGCTTGTCATTCTCAAACGACTTCAGCCACTGGCGAGCTTTTTGCTGGTACGCAACGGCTCTTTCTCGAGGGATCGCTTGCTTGATCACGACAAATCCATTCTCCAGGAGCTGTTCGCGCCAGTCGCCTTTTGGGGCATCCGCACTAGGTGCCAAAACATGTCAGTCGGGAAAAGTTTCACTTTTGGGTGGAAGAGTAAATTACAGCGCGTTTGAAGGCTCTGGCAACAGCGACCGAGCTGGGCTTGACAAAGCGGCTGTAGCAATAGGAGCCATAAGGGACGTTTTTGCACGGTGTCGTAAACTTGTAAATCTGTTTGCTTATTTAATTGAATGAATGGGAAACGTTTTGTTTTTCTTCGGTTTTCTTTGATTGCGATACGCAAAGCACGTATTTATATTCGAGTTTAACTTTTAGAGAGACTAGAGTCTTGTGATGCTTGAGTTATTTCTTTCTTTTTCGCCAATATCCCGATCCCCGTCGTAAATGGGGTTGACATTTGAACCACTTTAAGTGCTTTGGGTTAGTGTTGAATGCCGTCGTAACGTAGATAACAAAGTCCTAGATAAGATTATGCGCGATAGCCCAATCTTGAATGACGTATCTGTTTTTTTCTTCTTCTCTGTTTTTGGGGGAGTAGTATCTCTAATTGTCATTGTAAACAGGATTGTAAACTAAGTGATATTACCAAGCTACTCCTGCTCGTTAAGTGCTTTGGATCAATGCCAATTATGCCATTGCTAAGTAGATAAGAAGCACCTAGCCCTAACCCTCCGTATCAATATTTCCGATTCCCGTCGTAGATTATGAACCCTTAGCCGAGTGCTATTGCCGAGCCACCCCTGCCTGATCTTTGAGTGTTTAGTACTAATGCCGTTGTAAAGTAGATAAGTCACAGGTAAGAGTGCGCCATAACTCTAAATTTCTGAATTATTTTTATCGCAAATAATACGTTGGGTCATAAACTGAGTGGTAACTAGGTATTGCCGAACCACTCTTTTAGTGTTGGTATCAATGCCGTCGTAAAGTAGATAACGAGGCGCCAGATAAGACCAAAGATATAAATGATAGATAAAGGTTTATGGGGGGACTGGTGAATGTTGTGAACGTTAATGAGCTTGTGAGCTCCAAAATTTTGGACCGGCCCGACCGACCGACCGACGCAACTAAATTTTGGCGACTGGCAGTTCCAGTGTCATTATCGAATTTGAACCATTACCTATTGGGATGCAGCCATGTTCCAGCTCTGAGAGGCATTTTGGCTTATCAGAAAAGTCGAGGCGGTTGAGACATAAATTGCGTCCCGGCGAACCTTAGAACGCTGCACAATTTCCAAATAGCACTGAAATTGTGGCAAATCTGACCACCTGGATTACCATAAAGGAGCTTGGTTCTCTCTATTTTCCGGTGGTGTTTATCTCACACTTTCCATTTCCACAATGTCTACCGTCGATTCCACGGCGGCGGGGGATTCTCCCCAAGCCATGGACAACTTGAAAGACTCAAAGCATGTAGTCAACGTCGAGGTCGGAGATGTGGACGACGCTCTCCGGGCATTGGGGGATTCTGAGTATCAAGGACAAGAACCATTAACCCCCGAAGAAGATCGCCGTATTCTACGCAAGGTCGATATGTGGTATGTTTGATGTATTTGTCATGTACATTTATCATGAATAATGTTGACTTTAAGCCATAGCCTTATTCCTCTGCTGTTCTTCTCATACCTTTTCCAGTACCTGGACAAGCAGGCAATGGGCTACAGTGCAATTCTGGGTCTCAGAACGGACCTGAAACTAGTTGGACAGGACTACTCATGGGCGAGCAGCATTTTCTACTTTGGATACCTCGGTGCTTCCGGTATCGTTGCTGCATTAATTGTTCGTCTGCCCATTGGTCGCTTCATGTCTTTTTCCATGTGAGTTTTCCTCATAAACTATATCTAAATTGTGGTCTCTGATTCCGGGCCAAAAGGGGAGTTTGGGCAGCTATTATCATGCTCACCGTGTTGTCCAAGAACGCGTCGGGGTTATGGGCAGCTCGCTTCTTCCTGGGATTCGTTGAATCTGGCATTGCGCCTTCTATGAGTCTCATGATCTCAATGTGGTACAAGAGGTCTGAACAGCCCATTCGCCAAGCAGCCTGGTTCATGGGAAATGTCATTGGTGGCCTATGTGGTGGTTTGCTGGGATATGGCATTGGACACGTAAAATCCATCGCTCCTTGGAAGGTAAAAAGAAAACATCTAATTTGAACATAAGCGAAACCCTTTGCTAATTGAAATATTTTATAGGCACTGTTTTTGCTGTTTGGTGGCATAACATTCGCCTGGTCAGTCCTTTGCTGGTTCCTCATCCCAGACAGCCCATTAACAGCATGGTTCTTGTCAAAAGAGGACCAGGTAAAAGCTATTGAGCGCGTTCAAGACAACCTCACTGGAATCAAGAGTCACCGGATTAAAAAGTATCAAATCGTGGAAGCATTTCTTGATCCTAAGACGTGGCTACTTGCTCTATTCCAGTTTACACAAAACGTGCCCAATGGCGGCGCTGGTTCTGTAAGGGTCGCTTTTCTAAACATGTTTTCTCCATTCATGACATTTTCTAATCTGTCTCGTCCTTTTTGATTAGTTTGCATCAATTGTGGTCGAAGGCTTTGGTTTCGGTGAACTCGATACCCTTCTTGTTCAGATGATCGGGACCGGTTTCCAGATTACCTTTGTTGTGATTTCTGCACTTGGCAGCACATACCTGAAAAACACACGTACCTACTGGATGACCTTGAACACTATCGTCTCACTGGTTGGAACCGTCATGATCCGGCAAATCCCATCCCAGCATATCTGGGCTCGTTTCATGGGGTACTGCTTTATCATAGTCTTTTCCGCTAGTTTTCCTCTCACGATGGTCATGATTACAAGCAATACGGCTGGGTTTACAAAAAAGTCCACAGTCACTGCAATTGTATGTATATCTTTTCCCAAGTCCATTCTCCGCCCCCTTCATTCATCTTCTTCCCGTTACTAATACCGAGGGTGATAATAGGTATTTGTAGCATACTGTGCTGGCAACATTATCGGCCCTCAAATCATGTTCGCTGATCAAGCGCCCAGCTATCCATCTGGATTTGCAGGTATGCTTGTGTGCTTCGCTTGTTCGGCTGTGATCAGTATGGTGCTCCGGTTTTATCTCAAGTGGGAGAATATGAAGCGTGATGCCGTTGAAGAGGCGCCTGAGATTGTGGAGATTGACGGCGTGCGTGTGTCCACATCTTCCTTGAACTTGATTGACAAGACGGACCGCGAAATACATCAATTTCGCTATGTGTACTAGCCTTGAAGCCAACCAGAGTGCTGCCGCCTCATAACAAATTACTTTTTATGTAACACGAGTCTCCAACAGATGGCAGGAAACGAGGACTCCCTGAAGGCTCCTGGTTTGATAAACCGAATTAGTAAATTCCAAGAGAACAAAGAATTAGATTGAGGATTTTTCGTATGAATCTAGGATTTCCATCCCTATTAATCCGGAAACGATCTGGGGTTGTAAATTGATCACACCAGTCGGCGCAGCACCATTTCTTTTCTTCTTTCGAGAAGACAGCAAAAAGTCGAATTGATTTTTAATGTCATGTATGTACATCACACAGGTGTTTTCTTTTCTTTATTCCCCCCACTGTGCATTAGAAATTATGGATATGTCGTTTCCCTTCACTGAACATGTTCTTTTTCTTCTTCCTTCCGGATTCTGACCCAAATCACAGTAATCAATGCCGCTACCACCTGCGCGCCAAAGGCGAACCACCATATAGCCCGCAGCCCCTCGAGCCCAAAGTTATCCGACGGGTCTGGACTGACGCGCGTGCCGATCGAATGGGCCACGCTCGTCATGATTGCTGCCGATAGATTCTGGTTTGTCACTAGAAGACTGGCAGCGCTGCCCTGGTAGGAGCGGGGCACGCTGCTGGTAATAAATATAGACGCTGCGGCAAACGCCAGATCTGGTCCAAACGTGACCAGTATGATGCCCGGGAAGGCCAGCGACCAGTACAGCGACGTTGCTGTCTGGGGGATGAAGAATACGGGCCCCATTGTAAAAGCGATCATTGATACGGCGTAGATGTAATGGCCTGGAAAGACGTGCAGAGTGCGGCTGACGACCCACGTGGCGAATACTCCAATGACGGCGTTGGGGAGGAAGTACACGGCTGCAGTAATGGGTTGGACGTGTTGGATTTGTAGCCAGAATTGAAGCACGTACACCTGCCATGCGCCGAAGAAAGACCCGAATCCCAGGAAATAAGCAATCATGAGTGGTGTAAAGCCCGGGGTTCGCCAGAGCCGGTTAGGAATCAGAGGCCGCGATGCCTTTCTTTCCCAGAAGAAAAGTGCAACTAGTAACAGGACACCGATAATGATAAGGACGTAGGTGTAAGGGGACCAGGACGCAGCTGGGCCCTGTGTAAGGCCAAAAAGCAGAGACACAGACCCCGCTGCTGCGAAGGCTCCGCCGATATAGTCGAAGTTGCGCAGTGTTGGGGCTTCGGCACCGGCTTGATCTGCAACGGGGCGGAGAGTCGGGATATTGAAATAAGCAGCCACGCCGCAAAGAGCAGAGATTATAGCCGTCGAGCCAAAGATCCATTCCAGGTGGGACGACAATGCGCCTCCTTGCAAAGCTCCCAGCGAGAATCCGAACGGAGCCGTGGCCGACATGGCTGAGAATACTCTGTTTTTGCGGATGCCGGGGCTGTAGATACGGCCCAGTATGCTCATACTGCCAGAAACTAGCACCCCAACAGACAGACCCTGCATGGCTCGCACAATGAAGAAGAGTATATACCTCGACGGCTTGAGCGAAATTGCACCAATAACATTCCACAATGTTAGCCATCCAAAAGCGCCCACCATGAGACCTTTAGGAGGAACCAGGTCAGAAAGAGACCCCGAAACTATAACAGAGAGGCCATTCGCTGTCGTGAAGGAGCCCACAATCCAAGGAAACTGAGAGGCCCCGATTCCCAACGCATTCTGCAGCTGTTCCTGTGGAGTAAGCATATCGCCGAGGAGGAAGGCAAATAGCATGAGGCCAAACGAGCAGATCATGATGAGAAAAATCTCTGCTGTGAAACTCCGGATTTCCGGTGGGACGCCCTGTCTCCTCTTCGGCGTTGATGATGTCTCCTCGTCTACGGCGGCGGCGGCATCGGTCTCGACTGGAGGCGCGGGAGATGCGCAGTTAACTCGGTGAGGCTCATTCTTATTTCCGATAGGACCCAGTTCAATGCTTTGGCTGTAGGTAGCCGCAAGGTGCTGGGCAGCCTGCTGATCGAATGCACTGTGGTTACCCAGCAGGGGATCGGGGGTTTGTGCTCCTGTCGCAGGTGTTATCCATCCGGGCGTGCCTGCGATAGAGGACCAGCCTGGCGTCGGTACCGAGTTGTTCCTGATTTTATAGTCTTCGTCAGGACTCACGGTCTCGGTGTAGACCTGCGCGCCGACGTGAGACTGTCCTTCTTCCATCCTTGTTGTCTATGGCAGAGATCCCGGGAATGAAATGGTTCAAGCCCAGAACAACAATCAACAATATGGCATTCCACGGCCAGATTCTTGCAAAACGGGAACGGAAAACTCTTGTGTGCACGAGGGAAGGGAATAATTTTTTTTTGGGATTACCCCGCGGGAGATACGGAGCGACGGTGCTATAGATTGTTAGTGGGCTCGGTGGAGTTTGTGGAGTGTACGGAATCCAGCTTCCTGTCCAATCTTGCCGATGATTAGTTATTGGTTTCCTGTGTATTGTGTATTGCTACACTACGTACATACATAGCTCATTCGGCCTGGGTCTAGCCGAACAGATGCCGACCGGCAGACCGAAGGAACACTATGATGTCAGAAATAAGGTCGCGGGCCGTGCTATCGACATCTGGAACAGCTGCCCCGTTCGGATTGTCGCTGATCGTCGTTGAGCCCTCAAAATGCGCAGTATTTCAAAATTGAGGAATCAATGGCTGGTCGATATTGGGGGCCGATCTCGAGGTGATAGTGTATTATTTTATTATTTTATAAGTTGATCATGGAAAAATAACAGAGCATCTTATTCGTTATCAACAAGACATCTAACAAGTTGGTGTGGTATAGACCATAACAACAATCTGTCTCATGACAAAAGTCGAATGAAAAACACATAATTCATCATAATCCCAGACTTTGTAGTGTCTGAAAGAGGGGGAACTACCAAGATAGTCAAAGAGCAAAAGGAGAGAACGCCGCTTTTATACAAACCAACACGCCGAATGATAGATATATATATACGCATCAAGAATAGTGTTGCAAACTCCGATCATGATCCGTTTTCAGTACCCGAACGCCGTTGGCTATTAAACCAGAAAGAAAAAGAAAGGAGCCATAGTATAAAGATAGGAAGACTACACGGTCTTTCCATCGCAATCAGGTATTGTCAAGCCTGACTTGAGTTTGCGTCCGGCATCCATGAGACCCCATTGATCCTCCCAATCTTTGCCGGGAGTGTTGTATATGACTTTCCAAGGCTCGTCAAATGCTTCAAACCTGTTCATAGAGAATTAGCTTGCTATCAAGAGGTATAAAAGGAGTGAAGTACCAGAAATATTTCGTCCCATTGTTTAAAGCTTGACAAACCCAATCGGACAAGAACTGATTCATTTCATCGATTCCAGCAACGGAGCCTGATGTGGTGTCAGTGCAGTTGACTGAACCACAATCATTGCCGCCACCACTGGGCCAGCCGACCTCAGAGATAATTGCTGACTTGTTTGTGCCACTCGTTAACGAGACATCATGCTCGTCAAAGAACTCGACTGTCCAAGCCGCTGCTTGATCAACGGGCACTCCGCCAAAGAATGGATGGACGTTGGCCATGACCAAATCCGACGCTTCTAATAGATCGGCCGTCCAGTTATCACCAAGGTCCGATGTAGCAACGGGTACTTTGAGACCCTTTGAGGTCAGGTTTGAGCGCACATCTTGCAAGTACGTGGTTAGGGCTTTCTCGGCGGTCGACTGCTTTGAGAAGCCTCCGGAATATAGGACCTCGTTTCCAACAATGACACCGTCAATAATGGATGTATCGTTCATGCTATCGATAACATCGTACAGAGTCTGAATCTGTCGATCGCTGGTCGTCTCGTTGGAGTTAATCCATACCCCAAGCCACAATTTCATGTCAGTAATTTCCAATCGGTCCAGCGCGTGTAGAACCATTTGCGTCTGGTTGCAGTCAGTTCCATAGACTCGCACGGTATTTGTCAATTGCGAAAGTACAGCCATATCACGGGTCACATTGTTTTGGCTAGGGGGGTATTTCAAACATAGCGGGTACTGGACACCCCATGATGTGTAATCCATGCCGTGGAACACGCGGTGCAAATTCGTGTTATTCATGAGTTTTTTAATTTCAGGCGAATTAATGTCCAAATCACCGTTTGTCGCCAGATCCCCAACGGCCGTTTCGATGTTGGTGCCCGGGTCAACGCTGGTGTCTTTGCTCGAACTGCTCCCAGAATCGCCACTATGTTGACTGCCAACTATTCCTCCCACGATTGCCCCGACAATAACCCCTACTATAAGAAATGCTACTAACAGGGTGAGTAGCCACTTCTTTCTCCTCTTGGCTGCAGCTATGGCAGCTTGCTGGGCAATGAGGGCATCTTTATCGAGAGTTCCTGCTGCTGCACCACTACCAGCACCGCCGGGAACGGGTCCATATGTCGAGCTTCCACGAAGACTGCTTACGGCGCCCAAAATACCCCCTGTTGCAGCTCCTGCTGCACCGGCTTCTTGGTTGGACTTCCTTCCAAGAAACCACGACCGCCGCTGTTGTTGCTGTGGTACAAACATCAAACCGTCGTCGCCGTCGTCAGCAATATCGTTGGGGTTAATCGAAGTCGGGTCGTGGCCATTATATGAGCTGTACGGGCCGTCATATAGACCGCCACCGGGATAGCGTGGATATAGCTCCCCGACGCTCAACTGCGATGGATTCGAGGGCGTCAAACTGGGTGTCCCTTGTTGTGGCGATGCGCTTGCGGTAAGAGCGGTTCCACCTAAGGGCATGTTCCCTGATGGTTGTGATTCTGCCTGCCTGCCTGAGCCAGAAGCCTCTGTTGCTCCGTGTGGGACATCTATATAGCCTCTTTCTGAGGGCCCATCGTAGTAACCTGGCCCCTGTTCTCCTATACATCGCATAGCTTCTAGACCGCTTTCTCTTTCGTTGCGGTTAGCAACACCAACTGCAATACCGCTTATCCCGCCACCAATAGCAGCAGCGCTCAGATTATCAGCGCCTGGCGTCGCAGTGACATCGGTGCGCATGGAAGCTGCTCGAGCGAGCTGTGACTGTGACTGTGGCCTATCGGCGGTGTCTTGCGGCGGACTGAGAATGCGATGCTGAGGCGGCTCAGGTGGAATGTCTGTGGTGTCAATCTGTTGGGCATTAGAATCTCTGTTTCGGCGGACGGACGGGTGGTTATGAAAGCTTCGTAGATCCGATACGGGCGAGATCTGGCTTAATGTGCTTTGGACGTCGGTATTGATAGGTGAGACATCGCCGCGCGAATACGAACCTCCGGGTTGGCGGGACATGCTGAATAGTTCACACGGCGAGTGCCGTGAAGAAGTGTATGCGTCCCTCTCTTCTTTTTATGCTATTTTATTCTAGCGATGACGTCGAAAGCCGAAAATAGATGTGGAATGCGTGTTCTGCACCCCGGGTTTGTCACGATGTGTCAAGTCCAGCCTGGGAATGTAGGAGCGCCCATTAGTACTAGGATCGCCACATGTAAACAAAGCAAACCGGAGCGATATATTGAGTAATCGGGCGGCGATGGCGGATATTATACAGAGTATTTGGTGATTGAAGGGCAACACAGCGAGTAGAGTATACAAGCGACTGAGCAATGCAGCAAGAGAGTGAGTGTAAAAGAGAAAGAAAGAAGTCAGCGACGTTGCCGGGTCGATTGCAGTAAGCAAGGATGGCCGAACTCGGCTAGCGTGGCCAGCTGAAAGCGTTAGGACTGAGCCGCAGCGGGGCGGAGCATCTATTTATATTCCTATGTATTTCTATGTATCTTAAACTTGTATCACGCATATGATATACATAGATATACAAGACATGTACAATCTGAGACTCTCATGGCAACCTGTCTCTTATGTTAATGTTGTATATACAGTGATACACACGGACAAGTAAACAATCCATGGATGTTGACACGGCGCCCCACTCCATGTCGATCAATCCACCCACACATTGAACAAAATGCATGGCCTGTACAACTATACACACACATGTAAATATGTGATTATCTTATATATTTGGTGACCAGACTATTCCTAACCGGCCCGGTATGAACATGAGTGCATGATTTAAATTCGATCGATCGATCGTTGGCATGTACAGAAACGTGGTCGTTTGTGTACCCGTTTGCGGTGCGGATGAACACAGCAACTCCTTCGTACCTGGTAACACCTCGATCCTTGGTTTGGTACTCTAGAATTATTATTAGACTGACTGATCTAGTAGGTAGCTATCATAGGACCTGTTATATATTATGTTATATGTTGTATGCCACGTCATATATGAAGCCCCCAAACTCACACAAAAGAGGAGCTCTGATTGGTGGCTGCAGAATTACCCGATTAGGCACTAGCGTATCTAGTATCAGATGGGATATACCATCCTAAAGCAGGAGGATAGGTTGGTATAGGAGTTGTAGAGAGGATACCAGAGAAGTTCTAAACTTTGAAAATATAATGAATAAATATTTACGTGTTTCTGATTACTCAACCACATACCCTTCCGTCCCTTCATCTGATCGTTGGATCTTAATCTGAGAAGACTCAACACCATCCAAAATAGCAATTCTGATTGGCACAATTGAAAGTTTCTGGCGAATAATCTCCTGTTTTTCTACAGGCAAGCTGTCCACCAGGGCTTTAGGAGGACCATGCAGCTTCATGTATACTTGGACACCGCAGACTTTGCAGAAGCGATGACCAGTAAATTTCCTTCCAAAGCAGTATTCAACCATGTTTTCATCGCCCATGATTGATACCTGTGGTCTATCTGGGTATACGCAGACGTTGGCGTTCTGTTCTTGTTGTTACTCAAATAGGACTTTATTGGTGATGGTTCAGGAGAGACATACACGTTGACAGATACTGCAGTTATCTTCTTTGATTTCTATCTCGGGCAGTGGCTTAGTCTTGACTGCTAGCGTGATAGCACCGCAATAGCATCCGCCGGTGTAGACTTTTAAGTCTTCGCCTGAGACTTCAGGAGCTGGGCCTGAGAAAGCAGGAGGCGTATAGGTTGAAGATAGTCCGACTTCCAGACTAACATGATAAGTGTTAGAAACCAGAAAGTGAAGATAGAAAGTCAATCATACCTTTCAACCCTTAGGGAAAATGTATTTATATCAAGGAGTGCCCTCGTCTTTAAATTTATTATTAGAGAGACATATGTTGTTTTCTTCTGACACTGTCACCTACGTTGACACCCAGGCCGCTCCCCCCTGTTGGCAGAGCATGGTTCCTCACTAAAACCCCCGTACCACAAGTAGGACAAAACTAGGAGAAATGAGCTGGAGAATAGATAATCGAAAACGGATTTACCAACACAGTGCTCACTGTTATCTCCAGACTGGTAGCTGGCCAGTGTTTCCCCCCCGCGCGTGATTTGGAAATCCTCCTCTCTAGGGAACACCCAAAGATAGCCCTTCTTTGTGCAAAGAATACAACCGCACGCAAACACAGTCTCCAATGGATTTTGTAACTGCAGGTTGAATTGAAACCTACCACAATGGCAGTTTCCTCGATAAGTGGTGCTCTGAGCCATTTCCAGTCGAAGAGCTGGACTGCTTGCAATAGTTAAGACAAGGAGAATGCTGGAGGAAGTGGGATACTTGGCCACTAAGCCTAATTAGTTATCTAACTACCAGAATATCATACACATGTGTGAAATTTGTACATATTTCCAGCAGTACAGACTACGGAGTATCCAGGCATGGACATTGGACGCTGGAGATAACGCAGAGTGGGTCAAAAGCTGCCGCAAAGTGCCTAGGCCTTTTACAGTTAGTGTGGTTTTGGGCTTGTAAAAAGTGTCACCCCACTATGCCTTTGCGTAACGGTATGTAATGAAATGCAGTAATTTAATCGATTAAGCTGTTTCACTCAGTAAAGTTACTGTATTGATTTGTAAACGCATAGTGGGCCGAGGTAACGCACAGTGGCGTCAATCGTCATGTGATAACAGTCCTTACTGTATTAGGTATGGTCACTGTGCAGCAGCTCACCCCCACTACCGACTCATCTGTAAAATGCCTGCCCCACTACGCATTTGTGTATCGGTATGCAATAATAGTAGTAATTTAATAAATTAAGCTGATTCACCAAGTAAAAATAATGTAAGGCTTTGCAAACGCAAAGTGGGTCGAGGTAACGCACAGTGGGGCGGTCATGAGCTTCTTCCTTATTGGGTAAGGTCACTCTGCGGCAGCTTATCAACCTATCACCCCACTCTGCGTCATCTTATCTGTATCCTAAAATGGAAATACGTACATATTCTGTTGGGATTTGACCACCAACCCAAAAAGATGTGCACAGTGGTAGGAAATAGGCAGCAAAGGTGATAAGGTGCTATATGGCCAGGTGAGGGCGGCGGATTCCCAACATATTCATGCTCATTCCTTGATCTTTCGGGGAAGGGCTACTCTAAGGATTCTTTCCTCGGTCACCCGCATTTGTTCTGGAAACCAATCTAATTCTCCGTCTTCCTTGACATTGCCATCGAGCACAAGCATCATCATTCCGAGCGCCTTTCCACACAGCCAGGCATGCACCATGCCCTCACCAGAAAAGGCAGCCGAAATCCATTCAGCTCCGGCGACGTCGTTCTTATCTTGTTTATTTTCACGTGTCCATGAGGATGGAAGTTTTCCAACCCAAGGCATTCCATCAGCGCTGAACCCCATAGTGCCCGTCCACATACTCTTCACCGAAGGCCCATTGACTTGCCCCCAGGACTCGTGTTCGAATATAGCAGCCAAAGCGCCACTCAGATAAATATCGATATCCAAGGAGAGATCAGCGTCTGTAGGGACTCCCATATCTTCAAGTCCGCCGCTTTTTCCCTGTGCAAAGCCCCCTCCAAACATCATCTCTCCATTAGAACTATCATGGTCGTCTGGGAGCTGAGTCAAGTAGTCGAACCCATGGTCATAATTCATCAGCCAGGAGTGTTTCCTGCCGTACACCGGAAACCCTTCCCCAGGATTTTGGGCAGACATCTGGCCGCGCACTGGGTAGATACATCCCTTCAATTGTGGAACTAGATGGCCAACGTGACCATTTGTGCAGTGCACGACATGTCGACACTTGATAGATCCACGGGGAGTCACAATGGAAAAAAGGAAATCAGAACCCGAGGCTGAATTGAGAATCTCTGTCACTGGAGTATTTGTCTCGATTAGAAGTTCTTTGGGAAATTTTCGTAGCAGGTGACCAAACACGCCGGTAACGAATTTGTATGGCCATAGTGCACCGGCTGGACCTGCGATTACTCCTGTAGCGGTTGGAAGTCTGAATTCTTCCGGCAATGGCTTCTCATAGGAAACCCATTCAACAGAATCCTCAGGCATCGCGTCTTTGAATCTCTTCAGTCGCTCTTTGGCTTTCTCCCACGTCTTCTCGTTAAAGTAGATACTCAGGAACTGCACTTTTCGTGCCTGGGATTCTTCGCGAATGCCAAGCTCATCCGCAACGTCTAGAAGCGTTTTTAGGTGCGAAAGACGAAACCTCATTACGGTTTTGGCAGTCTCCTCGCCGAGCGTGTCCGCCAGGTCTATGTAGTCCTCCGCTGTCTCGAGGATGTGTCCCCCGTTGCGGCCTGTGGCGCCGCTGCAAAGATCGCGTGCTTCGAGAACGATAACTGACTTTCCATTTTTAAGTAGAGTATGTGCCACAGATGCCGCCGTAATGCCAGAGCCGATTATGACGATTTCGGCTTCATCTGGAAGATGTGTTGATTGTGCTTTGGACAGCGTTGGATGAGGGGTCTGCAGCCAGAATGAAGAGGTAGTTTTTCTGCTGTCCGGTATACCAGGATCAGAAAAGATTCGATCCAACGCTTTCTGTCTGTCGGATTCGGGAATTCCTGGACTGAACAGTACTCCCATGGCTTGTATCGACCAGGACCCGGCACTGAGTATGCGAAGCAAGTAGCGCAAGACCCTATGATGCGGCCAAAGCATACGGTGACCCAGGACGACGTGGAGTTTTTCTCGCACCTGCAGATCGAGACGGGGCCAGGAAAGTACAATTGGCTAAATGGATTGGTTTGTATTGGAGTGATGACCTGCGTTGGAACGAAGATTTTGATTGATGCTTATTACTTGACGAATTTTGAAGGGGCTAGACCAGAGGATGTAATGGCTCGTCGATGATTTTCTCGCTACTTCGTTTGCAATTAGTCTTGGATAAATTAGATTTAAGAAAGAAAGGAAACTTTTCGAAGAATATGTTTCCTATGTGCAAGTAATTGTATAGCTACCACTAGAGAACTCGATTATAATTCCCATAGTTGATTAGATGTCCCCTGAGATGCGTAAATATCCTTGAGGCAAAGACAGTGCTGTGGTTAGAGTTCCTTTCGTGCCATTTCTCGATAAAGAGGTGACAATTTCTGTCGCGACCTCCTGCCATACAGAATCATTGGGATAGCCAAGCCTGAAACTCCCAGGCTAATGAATCCACAAGTAATGAACATATTTTGGATGCCGTTGTTCTCCATCCACGGATCTATAGCGAACGGAATTCCAATACTGATGGCATTTCGAAGGAAAGCAACTCCGGTGAACGCATCGCCGGTGGCCTTGAAGAGTAAATAGTCAGAGATAATGTTTCAATAATATTCCGGACAACCTTGCAAGCACTCACATCAGGATAGCTGTCAATCACCAAGGTCAATGACGCGTCGCTGATACTTCCAAACCCGAATCCGAAGAAAGCACCGCCGATCGATGGATAAATCCAATGCATACCCTATAGTCGGTCAGATTTGGAGACCCCGGAAATGGAAAGACAATAGAACCATGAAACGTACGCGATAGATAGTCGTTCCGAACATAATCAAACCCCCGCACAGAAACACCGCCGGAGCGTGCAGGTTATAAAGACGCATCTCAGGCTCAAAATACCCTTTATTCCGGCGTGAATACCATAGGATTGATCTATCACCCAGATAACCACCGTAGAAGGCTCCAATAAAATTGCCAATGAATGGTCCTACGCTCATATATCCAATCTGCGCAGAATTGAACAAGTAAGGAGGCAATGGGAAAACTTGTGCCAGAACGCTAGATAATATGGTCAGCCAGACAGCGCCACTGGCGTACTGCAGCGCTGTGAACAAGACCGTGGGAAACATGCAAAGCATGTAAAAAGGTCGATAATAATGTGGCCAAATAGATTCTGAACTCGGGGTGTAAAAGGCCAGCCGTGTTCGCCACGAGTTCATGGGACGTGTATAATCCACCTCATGATATCGTTCTGACGGTTCGAGTGCAGCATCGATCACTTTGGCAGTGTCTGTTGTATGTTCGGTTTGGTCACTTTTTGCGCCATCTCGAATTGTAGACTCGATTGTTGTTTCGGTAGGCGTTTCTATGCCATGAATAACCTTGGAGTATTTCGTTTCCTCGTATAGGAAGAGGAACAGAAACAATAGAATGCCGGTGAAAATCGCCAAAGTGTGGTAGGACCATCGCCAGCCTTGGTTAACTGCTTGAGTCCCAGCGGCCATTGGGGTCAAGAAGCTCTAGAATAGCAACGAGCCTCAGTATTTGATGACCAGGAACGGACTATCACAGGTAAGGACTTACGCCAATCATAACCATTGTCATGTACAGTCCGTTCATTGCTCCACGATGGTGCACGAAGAAGAGATCCGCAATCTATAGAAATTAGTCATATTGCCATATAGAATAAAGTGCAAACCTACGGTCATCTGAACAATGGATTCGTTCGTTGCACCGGCTAGACCTTGGAGTAGATTTGCCGTGTACAGCTCGCTCAGGCTGTGCAACTCCCCCAACCAAATTGAGGTGGCCAGCATGAGAGCTGTCGAAAGGAGATAGATCGGCCTTCTTCCGTATTTCCTAGCCAGCGGGATAAAAAGCACGCAGCCCGTAGAAAGACCAACGAAGTTGACCGACATGGCACGGTTGAGTTGTGTGTAGGTAACGTCCAGATCAACCGCCATCAATTCCCAGAAGATTGCTTGAATAGAGAGACTTTAATTTCCAATTAGTAACTTGACTATATGTCTTCTTCGCTGTCATCTTGAACATACGCAGTGAAGATGAGACATGTCACAGCTAGCACCAATGTGAAGTTGACCGCTTTTCGAGTGGTGCTCCAGTTCTACTTCTTGGTAAGTGGCTGGCATAATTATTTTCTAACGGGGACTATATACCAGTGGCTCATTGGGATCACTCGAAGGCACTGGACTCAGCATAATCGTTCTTTCCAGACGACCTTCGTAATCCTCGTCGTCTGTGGAGACCGGCATTAGCTACTGGAAACATAAGCTGGATTTGGATGACCCACCTCGAATCAGTAGAAACGTTCCAGGAGGCGGGTCAGTCCCTTCATTTTGTACGGTCGTCGACATAATGTTCTCTCTGTGACCTTGAAGATAGATCATTAAACAGTGATATGAAAAGAGCTGGTCATGCAGTACTCTTCAAGCGAAGAGACGAAACATATATATCTTTATAGATAACCCAGGGGTCGAGTGCTGGCTTTAGCACACGTCAGTATCCTGTTCATGTTGCTCTGCAGCGATAAGAACTTAGAATGCACGCGGGGAAGCGGGTCTGGGCACGAATTTGATGCTGATAAAAGAACCGATTATCAGAGTCAAGATGTAGTCGTTAATTACACAATCTAAGGGGTCCTGCGTCCACCTGCCCAAAAGAGTCCGTTGTATACAAAAAGCATAATTACGAATCTGATGGGCGGGTACAATCGCGGGTCTACCTGCCGAAATAGGAAAGGACCAAATACCCTAAACGGTAACTTAGGGCTATGCTACGCTCTGCAAGGCAGCTGGACGCTGCACTAGTTAGTTATCACATCTTATCTGTCAACCTCCATTTATCAAATTTAACAGAGACATGCTTAGTACGCCTATGCTCAACAAATCAGTTTCTTTTTCAGCTAGGAGTTCTGTCACTTGTCATTGGTCTGCCCTTCAAATATCTCTACCGTTTCGGCGAGCAGAATGCATTTTATCTCACCTATCGCTACTCTTCTCGGCCCTCCCAAAACGCCGCGACTGATAAGACTGATGCACAGAATGTCTATCTCCCAGACAGGAGTTGATCTATTCGCAGTGGCCAATAGTTCGTTGCAAGGTCCTTTCCTGTTCCGTCGAAAATAACTGCCAACTAAACTTCACAGACAAAAAACACATTGTCGCAGCTGCGAATACAATAAATCTTTCCTTTTCACACGATCCGTTGATCCAGTGGCTACGACCTGGTGGCATTCCATGGGGTCATCTTAGTGATCGGACTTGCAAATGGCAGTACAGGCGGGTTCAACGAGCGTTATACGATGGCATAGTTTTGCAGACCGTTTCTGTGCAAGATCTAAGGAGAGAGGGCATTGTTCCTTCTAAAAACAAGCCGACATCTTCTGTCGGTTCTACCACCTCGAATTCGGTGGGGAAAGGAAAAGAAGCACTAAGCTGCGAAGATTCAGGAGCAGTCGTCCTGTTGTTTCCCCCAAAAGAACATTTGAAATGGAGTCTAGGGCGTTTAATACTTGCTTGCAAGGTGTGGCTCCTGGACCGGATTGACCCTGCTATCGATCCGGAGGGAGATGAATCCGTGAGTCATGCCTGACCCTTTCGAGATTCGATTCGAATGGCTAATGGCTAATTACATTAGCGTGTGGAGAGGATGATGGACGCTCATTATGCCGGAATGCAGATGCTACGGGAACAATATAAGGAGTCTAAACTGTGGTACCTAGAGGTCATCGCCATCCATCCATTGCTTCAATCCTGTGGGTTGGGTAAGATAGTCATGCAGCGTGCTCTGGAACATGCAAAGGGCCAATTTATCGTGCTGGAGTGTACAAGCGAGCGAAGCCTCTCATTTTACGAGGGGCTTGGGTTCAGTATTGCGCGCGAGGTAGAGCTGACTAGTCCTAGTAAATCGTCGTCTGATGAAGTCGATACGGTGAAAAATTGGCTGATGATTAGAGACGATAGAAATAAAGGACCAATGATATAAACAATATAATAAAAAAAAAGTGGAGGGAAATTGCTTCTGTAGATGTATTCTATCAAAACAGGGCTGTTTCAATACCACGGGAGCGCGCGAGATCATTAACGTCTAGGTCCAATTCGTCAATGTCCCACAGATCATCCAGTAAACTCTGGAGCTTTTGGTTAACACCGAAATTCGCTTTTTCCGAAACTTGGAGATAGTGTCGAATGAGATCTTTGTGCTGCGGGTTTCTGCGCAAGACCTCCACCTCAAGTCCTATAGTAAAGATAGGATAGCTGACTGCATTTATTACGGGAAAGCCAGATCTTTCCGACAGCGCATATGCCGTTACTATGGCTTCTATGCAGCTAAGTATACGCAAAACTAGAATCTCATTATCGGGAAGCTGTTGCTGTTGATTGAGGACGATCTCTGCAGACTTTTTTCGAGTCCGTCTTTGGAATCGTCGCACACTGAGCATTCCTGCTAGTCGATGTGACTCCCAAAGCTGACATTGCAGTAAACTTCCCTTTTCACCAGGCCAGTTCCATAAGTCTATATCAGTTGTATCTTCGCCAATTCCGGCATAGAGATCAAGCAGAGAATACGGTAGCCCACTGACAGCTTCCACGCTATATTTGCCGATGTTAATAGTATTTCTTTCGAGCCTAGTTCGGCGATGGCGACGCCATACTCCGAAATATGGCGTTTGGCGTCCAATAACAAAGACGGGCATGTCCATCACTCCCATGACTTCCATTAGGTGCATCCGTAAATCTGCATCTCTGAGAAAGTCCTGGTACTGTTGTATTCTGTACATTCCTTCAAGATGTACAGTCCATGGAGTGCCACGCATTAACTAACGCTTGGTGTCAGATGAGAGAAGTATATGTAAACTACTTGAACACTCACCTCGATGGTACAAAGAAAAAGCCCTGAGATCAGATTCGAATCTGTCAATCCAGTCGAAGAGGCTGACAGCTCGGAACGAAACATTTTCAGTCCATCATTATAATGTTCTAAAAAGTCGGCTTCTAAAGTCGGAGATATGTAACATTGAAGCGCAAGGCATATTTGGTATAATGCTTCAGACTCTTGACACAGCTGTAGAATAGCTGGAACGAGAGGGAACTCATTGATTGTCGTTGCATGTAAAATATGAATTCCTGTCGTGAGAACTACTCGGATTAGTATTTATCTAGCATAATCAAATTCTTTTAAAGAAAACATTATGGATTGTCTTTACATTCTTGAAAAAGCAATCGCTCCTTGTGCTGTCGTTGAAAAGGCAGTTCCTGAGGCAACTCCATCTGAACCTCTAGAGGCGGAAGCCATTCATCTGATATTGGCGAGACATCCTCAGTCATCGTCGCACCATCTGAATTGCACGATTGCTGGTTAAGCTGGGCTTCCAACTGCACCCTCTTTCTCTCTCGACTGAGATCTCGGCGACGGCCCTTCGGGCGAGGCGGAATAGAACTCTTGACTGGCTTATTGGCGCCAGTGAAATGCCCACGCGACGCAATTCCTGCGCCCCAGCGAAGTCGCAACCCATAGCCTTCACAGTCAATGCCGCGTTTCTGACAGGCCTGGCAGGCTGGCCGCTCGCGGTCACATTTGCGTTTTCCTTTCTTGCATGTCCAACAGCCGTCGTGGGAACGGGTCGACATGCTTGGTTTGGCTTAGAATGCAGTTCTGCAAGAAATGCAAGATTTATGAATGCAATTTGAAGTCAAGTCACGGACCGAGGCTTATCGCTCTGTTTAATCTGCGGGTCGACCTGCCATTCTGGGACTAGTCGACATCTTCTATCTATACGCCATTTCAGCCAATCACAGCGTCACTTTTCTATCATACTGATAAAGTCTGACGACAATAGCCTCTCTACGTGAGTGGAATCTAAGATGATACATGCAGCTGTAACTTGTCAATTGACCCTTATTTCAGGTGTTAATTGCTGTATAACATTGATTCTTCTTCAGATATCTTCAATACGCATCTGTCGGCTTGATTCAGTCAACACTGAGGATGTCGTTTAAAACACCTGTCTCAACATGTTTTACCCATATTGCCGGGCTTGGGAAGCTGAAGGGCTTCGAGTTTGCCGGTGGTGTTCAACAATACTGCGGAATTCCTTACGCGAGTCTTGCAAAACGATGGACTCGGTCTACACTGAAAACGTCCTGGGAAGGCGATTACCACGATGGAACTCGTCTCGGGTAAGCAATTGTCTTCTCACTCGCAACATCTGATACTGACAATTATTCTTTTTTCAGGCCAGACTGTCCTCGGCCAGGCTCAAATGAAGAAGATGATAGTGATGATCTCGTCCCAGTGCCACCTACAGCTCATTTTCCAGACATACCAGAAGTAGATGAATTGAACGGCCTTGTGATGAACATTATAGTTCCGGCCGCCTCTACTGAAAAGCTGCCTGTCATGGTATACGTGCACGGTGGTTCTTTACTATACGGCGGTGCCAATCTCCCTATTTTCGATGCCGTTAATCTAGTGTCTCAAAGCCACGAGACGGGTTCGCCCATAATTTGCGTGAATTTTAACTATCGCGTTGGACTGGGAGGTTTTCTTGCGAGTCAACTGATTCAGAGCGAATTGGAGCAAGACGGATTTGCAGGATGTGGCAATTTCGGCTTCACAGACCAGCAGGTTGCATTTGCATGGGTACAACGATATATCATGCATTTAGGTGGAGATCCAGGGCGGGTGACAGCTGTCGGAGAGTCCGCCGGGGGCATCTCAATAAGCCATCAGATGTGCGCAGCCCGTCCACCTGTTTTCCACCACGCTGTCTGCATGTCTGGTCTGAGCGTTTCAATCCCAGCATGGACCATGGAACAGCACGAAGAGCTTTTCGAAGCGACATGCCGTCATTTCGCAATTGATCCTACCCAGCCCAGCGCCCTAGAGCACCTACGCAATGTTCCACAGCAGGAGCTCGCCAATGCGACACCGGCCATCCAGGGGGTTCTGTCTGGTACTGGGAATCCTTGTCTGGACGGTTGGTTTCATGCCAAGAGCCCACTGGAAATCCATGCACCGCCATCATGGGTACAGACGTTTATGATGGGGGATACTTATCATGAAGGAGTCATCTTTCATCTGAATATCCTAGAAGACTCGTATGACCTTATACGACAGACAATATTGCAGCATGTGCATGATGAACAGGCAGTTGATCAGATCTTGACAGACTACGGAATCGAGCCTGGATTGACACAGGAACAACTCGTTCAACGAACAGAACATATGTGTGGAGATGCAATTTTTAAGATACCAAATTATGCAACTGCCAAAGCCTCATTCATTGAGAATCGAAGCTCTTCTACATTCCTTTATCACTTTGACCAGCGATCAAGAATCAAGAACATCATGGAAGGGACTGCGTACCATGCGCATGAATTGTTATATCTCTTCAGAAATCTGGAAAACGAGTTCAATGCAGATGAGCTCTCTCTAGCGCATGAGTTTGCCTCGTCTTGGATCCGCTTCGTCAGCGGACAGGACCCTTGGGAAGCGAATTCTACTACCCGTCATTGGAAGATTTGGGGTCCGGACAGCTATCAGGGAGTGAAAAGTGAGCTGGAAGATGAGAATGTACGTATGTACACTCGTATGGACCAGATCTTGGCCATGGGAGATGGCCAGACGTGGAAGAGGTGGTTGAACGGGGTGGATGCACTGATTAATAAGAGAATGCGGATGGGTAAATACAACCTCTACAGTTAGGAAATAAGTTACTCGATTCTAGCAAAGAATTACGCACTCTAATCCTAGATGATCTATCTTGAAGTAAGAACAACGGTGTTGGGAAACTATCGTTCAATTAACTTTATAGATCTATTGCTGGTGCAATGGATATCAAGTAATATTTATGACCACATTTACTTTCATTCCCCACCCTTCTCTGCCTCCAATTCTGTTCTTCTTTTTTCCCACCTTTTCTATTTTTCCTTTGGCTCTCTCGATGACCTCTTTTATCGTCATATGATCAGAGGTACCATGCGCTGTGAATGTAAGCTCGATCCCGAACTTATCTCGACGCTTTCCCAAATCGGATGCCCATCGGACTGATAGCAAGACACGGGGCCAAAGAGAATCAATCATTCCGGTAGGATAGAGAATGCCTATTACCAGCCCAAGTTTTCCAATATACCGTACCCACCATATTTCTTGAGCACTCAAAAGGTCTTGAAATGCTGACTTGGCCTTTTCTTCTCGCGGGGGCAAGTCTCCGCCATACCGTTCTTGAAGCATGAGAGCTAATAGAGTGCGGTCCCCGTGAGAAATCCCATGTGCCTCCGCTAGTATGCCAGTGCTAGTGCTGTAAAGTGCCGCAGTCGAAGCGAGTTCCTTCGATATGCCTGAATGTGCATACATGATATTGGCAAATGCTTGAATCACATGAACACTGAGTGTGGTCGGAATAGACAGTTTGTTTGCAGTAGAGGATGGTGGAATAGCCGAAAGAAGTAAATGGCCGATAGAGCCTGCGGACCGCGTCCTGAAAGGAGTCGTTGCGACTTCCAGAGGATCTTGTCGGCGAATGACCGGCTGAAGCTGCTGGAATAGAATTCCTTCTCGGACGCCCCCTTGACAAAAGTACACTTCCTTGATCCCATGTGGAAACGATTCGGCCAGGACATTTATCAAAAAGGCTACTGCTGGAACTTGCTGTCGACGACGGTCTGAAACGCGGAATATACGGTCTGCTGTCCGAGCTATCTCCTTAAGGGTCTCTGTCTTTGCAAATTCGTCTCTCTCCGCACGGTATCCGTTGATAATCGATATTGGATAATGGCGACCCTTTGTTTGATGTAGGTAGAGCAGCAGATAACCCCATCCACGAAAACCTCCACCGGAAATATACATACGAAAGCCGCCGTTTTCCTTGGCCTCGTTGGCTAGACGTTCCGGAATGTGCAACTTATTGTATGCATCCAGGAAATTATCCTTCATCTCTTGACGCAATCTGTCGATGGCATGCTTTGCTTCCTTTTTGCTTTTTCCCTTTTCCAACTCGGTCAGCGTCCTTGAAAGCGCCCCAGCGCCATAAGGGAAACTAATAGATCCTTGAGGGCTCATATGAAGCTCAGCCCCGTGGGAGACTACCCATGTGATTTGGGTGCTCCCTCCTCCAAGGTCCATAGCCAGCCCTTCAACATCTGAGTAACCACTAGCAATCCCCCACGCGCCAAGAAGGCCCTCATCGGCTTTTTTCAAGAGCTCAACTTTGTACCCAGTTGACTTCTCAATTGATCCGATTATCTCCGTCGAATTTATCGCAGTACGTGTTGCCTCTGTTGCAACAATGCGAACGCGGGTTGACGGTACGCCGAATTGTACACAAGTGACCTGAAACCGCAAGATTGCCCCAATTATAGACCGAATAGTAGACCGAGAAACGGGGATCTTAGAGCCTGTCTTGGTATCATATTGTGCGTCATAAAGGGATATCCCGACTCGATGAGCATGCACTGTAGGGATAATACGACCAGTGGGTGGTGAGAGATCGGATATAGAGAATCGAATGCCATTACTAGAATTCGTTAGCCCATTGCTCTTTAACAATTGAAGAGCAAGAGACAACTCCAACAGGAACCAAACTTGCCTTCCTATATCAACTACGGCGTACAGATTGTTAGAACTCGGATTATCCAGGTTTTCTTGTGTCACCCCCGCGCCAGGCCGTTCAGGAAACAAAGAACCACCTCCCATTTTAGGTTCTCGAGGAACGTAAAAAGGATTTTCATTAATTAATTATCGTTGTTTATTTATCGGAAAGACACCGTGTGGTGTTGCATTATCTGCATGTGTTCTATACATACTAACTGTTTGCGGAAACCTAGATGACCTCACCACTTTGCCACAAATTCCAATAAAAACATTAGTAAAAATATTTCATAGCCAATGGCATACAAATATGCATTATGTTTCCCTAATTTCTAATGTCTCTATCAATAATTTCTGCAGCGAATAGGCACTTCTCATCTTGGAATTTCGGTGTGATAACTTGAATTGCGCATGGAAGACCATCGACCGCCTCCGGGTCATCTAAAAAAGTTAGTTATAATATCGACTTGGTTCAAATTTGTCACTTACAAGACGGTTGCACGTCATCTTCGAGTGTCATTGGCGTGGGATCGAGCTCTTTCGACGCTTTTTCGTACGGAATGATGCATGCAGGATACTACGTGATTATCAGCATCTAGCATCTCACCTTTGCGGATTGAAGAAAGAAGGAGAACCGTGGAGACTCACATCGAGAAGGTTCCATAGGGCAGTGTAAGGAGGCCAGCCATATGTATCATGCGGGACAGCCGTATTCTGGGAGCCCGGAGCGAGAACTACATCAAGACGATTGTCCACCCATGTCTTCCGCCATGCATCTGAGAATCGTCCTCTAGCTTCATGCAATCCGGTAATCTTGGCAAACAAATCTTCCTCTTGGTTAACGGGGAACGGACCCGTGAACATGGGAGATGAGAACTTTGCTACTGATTTCACAAGTGGTTCGCCGCTGGGCGTAATGTGATCTTCATGAGGCCCGTAGATGAAGTATTGAAATGCAAGGCGGTTTCCATAAGAGATGCTTGTGCTTTCATCCAATGCGAGACGGACGATTGTATGACCCTGCTTTTCAAGAGAAGCAATGGCACTTTCCAAGGCCCTTTTCACCGGCGGATGAATGGGAAAGGCAGGATCTTCGGGGAGAATGCCAACTCTCAATTTTGTTGATTCTGCTTGGGTTGCAACGGGGTGATAAGGTACATTCAGCGCTGTTACGTCGTATTTCCAAGGCTCAAAGTCGAGTACGGTTTTGGTGAACAATTTGATATCTTCCAAACTGTGTGCTAGTGGACCAGCGGATGGAACCAGGCCAGGCAGTCCGATAACAGCACCTGAAGTTTGACCTCCAAACGGGATACGGTCTACGGTGGGTTTGAAGCCGTATACACCACAACACAAGGCAGGGATGCGGATTGAGCCAGCAACATCTGTCCCTACGCCGAGAATAGACCCGCGAAAGGCAACCAAAGCCCCTTCACCGCCGCTGGATCCACCAGCAGTGACGCTTGTTTTGCGGGGATTCAAGGTACGGCCAAATACGTTGTTCTCCGAGTCACCCGTCTGTAAATGAACGCATTAGTACGGTACGGTGCTTGGGGTAGCCGAGTTTGGTGACAGACCATCATAGTTTGCGGGATGTTTGTTTTCACATACAAAACTGCCCCGAGATCCAAGAGCATGTTGATCAAAGCAGAGTTGGATTCTGCAGGTGAATGTTCGAGAAATGAAACATATCCTACAGTTGACTGCACCCCTTGAATGTTGAAACTATCTTTGACGCTTACAGGTAGACCATGAAGAGGCCCCAAAACGCTCCCTGTTCGTTCCAAATGATCGTCTAGGAATTTAGCGCGCGCAAGTGCTTCGGGGAAAAGGGTTTCCGTGAGACATGAGGTCTAGATATTGTTAGAGACCTTCTATCTGTACACGAATGATGTACAACATACCACTTGCTGCGCGATTGCAGCTCGTTTGCAGAAAGCAGTGGTAGTCTCCAAAGCAGTTACCTCACGAGCAGCGAGGCGCTGCAACAGTTCTTTTGCTGAGTAATTTTCTGTTATATCCAATTCGGATTCCGTTAACAATCCGCTTTTCTGACAGACGTTGGCATCGATTAGATCAATGCCGAAGCTGGTAAAGGCTGCTAGGTGTTCTGGTGCCAACCGCCACGCCTCGGGGATCTTTTGCTGGCATTGCTTTTGCTTCTCTGCGACCAGGTCTGTCCAGCTGGCCGGCTGTTTTGCATTTGTATCTCCATTTGCAGAAGACATAATGTTGCAGAATTAGGGTATGCTACAAAGAGTAGCTCAGCGAGAAATGAAAGATGTGTAACGTATAACTTGTCAGGTGATTTCGGAACTCAGATGAAATCTTGGGTTTGAAATGCTCCTCACGAGGACTTTCAGAGTCTTTATAAACATTCTTATTCTTATCTTCAAATCTTGTCTTGTACGGCAAGTTGAGCGGCTTCCCCTCATATTAACGCGTCCACCTTCCGAATACGGTAATCACCATTTTTCGAATACGGTAATTAGCACCTTTCGAATACGGCAATTGGCATTTTCTGAATATGGTAATTGTCGATACAGCACGCTTGGGTTCAGAGGCAGAGATGTGCAAGAGGGGAGAGAAATTAGGCAAACCCCGTAGCTGCTAGGCAATCGGTAAATTATTGAGATGCTTCCCTCGTACGAGTCTACAGAAATAAATCCTCGCTAATAAGCTGAATCAATCTGAACCCCAAACGAATTCCGTTCTTATATGTTTTTGGACCAATCAGATCCTTCTTCAAATTGTAGATAACGAATCCCGGGCTCGTTCTCCGTATGGCTTTGCTAACGTCTCAAATTGAAGCGAACAAGTGAAGCATAATCATTACTGTCAAGTTTAAGGTTTTGGCTAATATCGCATCCAAAAATGGCAGTTTGCTCGATAAGTACTCAGTTGAAGCGCTGCTTCTATCATGGATGATCATTGATGATGGTAGGCCACTAAGCTGAACGGATAACGACAATACATACTATGTGCTCCAATTCTTCATTACGCCCATGGTCCTGAAAATAATATGATAATAAAAACACATGCCATTGAAACCACCAAAAAAGGCCAATTCTAGTTCAAAACAAAGTCATTACTTCAGACGAAGTTCTTTGTATGAAAATTTCAACTACCCCTCACTACTACATATTTGATTTCATAGGTCTCCAAATGTCTGCGAAAATCGACATGGCCACACTCAAAGTTGCTTCAAAAGCAAATCCTGCTTTCACTTTCCCAGAAACCCTTGCTGTGGCTTTCCTTTCACAGCGTGACCCATCAAAGCTGTGCGCTGTGCAGTATGAAGCGACAGATTGTCTGAATCATAAGCCTGAAGAATACGTGGAACTTGCGTTCGAGGGCGACCGAGTCCTGAAGAATCGCGCCGTAGTCGCTCATGTTCAGGATATTCTCTCAGAGACTTCAAAAGGAAAACATGACTTGGTAAGTTCTGTTTCGATGCTTGGCATATCCGAGCTTATACTCATGTTGACGATAGGTACAACAATGGTTGGATCGAAGCGCGGATCTTGCTGTGTCCGACTACAAAAAGCTAGAGAGATCTATCAAGGAGCTGGACGCCCACCTCACTTTGCGCTCCTACATCGTCGGCTACTCTGTTACTCTTGCAGACGTCATAATATGGGCCATTCTTTATGGGAACAAAGCTGCCTTTTCGCCCAGAAGAAATAGCATCAACGTCAGTCGTTGGTTTCACTTTATCGAAGCTGAAAACCCCTGGATATCCTCCGCAGTAGCTGGTTTCAACAAGTTCTTGCACAGTAGAAAAGCTGCAGCAAGTGCAGCTGGAGCTAGCTACGATGTCGGGTTGAAAAACACAGGAAATGGCATCATCACCCGGTTTCCTCCCGAGCCTTCTGGGTATCTCCATATCGGTCATGCGAAAGCGGCATTGCTCAATGACTATTTCGCGCATGAATATCCCAGTCCTTCTTCTAGAAGAGCCCTGATCTGCCGTTTCGACGATACTAACCCTTCAAAGGAATCGGAGGAGTTTCAGGACAGCATTTTATACGATTTGTCTCTTCTGGGTATTACACCAGATCGCATGTCCTATTCCAGTGATTATTTTCAGGAGATGTACGAAGCATGCGTGAAAATGATAAAGGATGGAAACGCTTATGCGGACGACACGCCTACGTTGAAAATGCGAGATGAACGAATGGATGGTATCAAGAGTGCTCGCAGAGACCTACCAGTTGAAGAAAGCCTTGCTCGCTTCATGGACATGAAATCTGGCTCGGAGGCAGGGCTCAAATGGTGCATTCGCGCAAAAATATCTATCGATAATCCAAACAAGTCCCTGCGTGACCCCGTCATTTATCGCTGCAATTTACAGCCTCATCATAGAACGGGCACGAGCTGGAAGATATATCCTACATACGACTTTTGCGCACCATTCTTAGACTCGCTGGAAGAGGTTACTCACGCACTTCGAACCAACGAATATAGAGATCGTAATGCCCAATATGAGTGGATGCAAAGTGCTATGGGGGTTCGCTCGGTTGACATATGGGATTTTTCTCGGCTCAACTTTATCAAAACGGTTTTGTCAAAGAGGAAACTCACTACTCTTGTTGAGAATGGTGTTGTATGGGGCTGGGATGACCCGAGAATGCCAACTATCCGCGGCATTCGGAGGCGAGGCATGACTATACCTGCTTTGCGAGAATTCATCTTGAAACAAGGCCCCAGTAAAAATGTATTGAACTTGGACTGGACGCTATTCTGGGCGACGAATAAGAAGCATATTGATCCTATTGCCGCTCGGTATACAGCAATCCCGAAAGAAGATGCGGTGACGACGACCATCAAAGGCTTAGAGGCGGCAACCATCATCAAGGCCGCAAAGCACAAAACAAATAAATCTTTGGGAGATAAAGACGTCATGCTCGCCAAAGAGATTATTATTGGCCAGGCCGATGCGAAAACCTTCAGGCCCAACGAAGAAATCACCCTTATGAATTGGGGGAATGCCATCGTTTCCAATACTTCCACTGATCCGACGAGTGGAAAAGTTACGGCCCTCGACTTGCAACTTCACCTGGAAGGCGACGTCAAAAAGACCGAGAAAAAGATAACGTGGCTTGCAAACAGTGCTTCAAATCTCATTTCTGTGGAAATCGTCGATTTCGGCCATCTCCTCACCAAAGACAAAATAGAAAAGGAAGATGATATCATGGATTGCGTGGCTGCCACGAGTGAGTTCCGTACAGAGGCGTGGGCAGATCGTAATGTTCCCAGTCTCTCCGAAGGCGATATTATGCAATTCGATCGCCTTGGATACTATAGGGTAGATCGTGCTTATCGTGACCAAAAGCCTGCAGTGTTTTTCAACATTCCTACTGGGAAGGGCTCCTAAGTCTGAACTTGGCGAGACGGTGGAAATACCACTTGCTATTGTGGTATATATCCCGGTCTAAATTCATTTGTGAGCTTGACTTTATGTACTCTTCCATACATCTAGAGGAGAAAATAAGTAGTACAACGCCTTACAAAGAGAGTTGGATGCCTCAGGCAGCATATCTGTTCAACTTCTAATCTATATAGTACCGCGCAACCACCATAGACACTCTTGATTACTTTTTGATGCAGTTATTGGTGCCTTATGGGCTTACATCTGGAATCTGTCGAGTTCTATGATGGTAGGCCGCTAAGCAAAGCGAACGAACGAATAACGACGAAGCTTGCCTATTTGGGTATGCTGCACGATCAACCATCTATATATACTAGTCAATTAGTACATGTCACTAAATCAGACTATTCTCTGTAGATCGCTAATTTAGACACGCATTAATCTAAATCCGACCAATCAATCAATAGTAGGGCCTATGCAACCCTTCAATAGTATACATACAGCGTGTATGTACTTTTAGCGCGATGACCGCAGGACTCCATACCTAGATGCTCTAGAATTGCCATGAATTGCTGATCTCTAGGCAGATAGAATATTTTCTTCTATTCTATTAGTTATTGGCCATGTCAAAAGGCATGACGTGACCCCAAACCTCGCAACCAAAACCGCTTTCGGCTAGTGGCCTCGCACTGCAAACCCTGGATGCGATCTGGAATCAGGCAGAAATTTAAGCAGGGAGGAGACAAGTGGAGCAATAAAAATAAAGCTCGACTAGCTGAGGCTAAGTGAGCCAAAGTAAATTCAAGATTAACGCACCCAACTCCAATACCAATAGCCGTGCGTTGTCCTGGTTGGCTAGACGGTGTATAGTTCGTTAGCTTGATGGAGTGTGCATCGCGAACGCGATAGAGGCTGCGCACAGCCCTACCCAGGTATAAAAGGCCGGTAGAGCCCTGCGATCTTGTAGGAATTCAGAAATCAAATTTACTTAGTTGAACATCTACTACCCTTAAAATGGGCCACCTTGTGAAACTTATAGGCTCGGGCATCGGCTTCACCTCCGAAGCTATCCACGCCGCCCGCTCTCGCTCCTCCAACAAAAACTCTTCCTCTTCTGCTTCTACCCCTCGCAATGCCTCTGTCCAGGAGGGCGGGGACGATGCTCAATACGCCGTCGTCGACGACGAGACAGCCGACGCTCTTGTGCGCGATGGGCGCGCAGAGCTTGTCGACGAGAGGAAAGCGGCGTATGAATTAGACGCGGGCTACTCAGAAGAACTCCTCCAACAAGGTGACGAGGCAGTCTGGGAGCTGGACGAGGCGGCCCAGGATGTGAAGTTGCCGACATACGACGAATCAGAGGCTAGGGCTGCGACGGCTGCTCAGCCGGAGTCGGAAGAGGTCCCCGAGGAGGCCACGGAGGAAGTCAAGGAGAAGAGGGAAAAGGACATGGTCCAGTCTCTGGTTAAAATGGCCGGTCCAGTCCAGGCCACACAGCCAATTCCCTGCCCGGTGATTATCCCCCAGCGCAGACCCGGGCAGAAGGATCGTGGGTTTGTGCGAGCATATGCGCCGGTGTTGGACAATTGCGGTATTAGCCAGGACGTGTTCCTGCAATTTATGAAGAACTTTCACCAAGCGAGCAAGGTTTGTTTGCCTTATTCTCTTTCCTTCTGCCTCATCGTTACTCATAACAAGTATACAGGCCTCCCCCCTGATCGAAGTCGTCTACGTGGCCGCCGGGATCGTGGGCATAGTCCCCTCCGCCGCAGCGCAAATCACAAGCATCGCCGTGCAAGTCGCCGCCGGAACAGCGCGCGAGGTCCAGTCACGCCACCGCCGAAACAACTTCCTCGACCGCGTGAATCAAGACCTATTCATGCCGCGCGGCCTCTTCGCGATGATCATGGCCTTCAAGGACGAAGTACCCGGCCAGCAGAGCGGACAGCTCAGCAAACTCTCCAGCGCGCTGGGACAGACAATCGTCTCCAGCGAACGGCTGGATATTAACCAGACAGTCGCGAAATATGCCGCCCCCAACATCGCGGGCGTGTCGAAGCTCAAGAATAATCTCAGGCTCACGAGTGGCGCGACCCACGGCGAGATGGAGCTGCCCGAGGCTGCGCCGCTGGTATACCCCGATCTAGACCGGGCTGCGGCGGCGGTAGAGGGGGGAGAGAAGGCGCCCGAGGGCACACGCGAGAAGCTGAAGAGCGCGGGGGCTTGGGTGCAGGATTACATGGATAGAAAGGCGCAGGCGTCATATGTAAGTATCTGCCTCCTCTTGTTGAACAGACACTAACAGTCACCAGGAAGCCGAGCATCCAGGGACCTCCTTAGTCGTGCCTGCCTCGGAGCGCAAACAATTCGTTTCACGCTACAACGACCCCAATCACCCGGTGAACAACAACCTTGCCTCGGTTCTGACGGGCGGACTGCTAGGCAACAAGAAGAATCTCGCCCAGCGGGCCGGAGCGCTGCTGGCATCGCGACGGGAATACAAGGACGCCGAGCGAGCTGCCCAAGGCGAAGCTCCAGTACAGCCTCCATGGGCAGAGAAGGGGCTCTTGGCGCTGGGGAATGGGGACTTGTCGAAGAAGAAGGAAAGCATGTTGAAGAGGAAGAAGGGCGGCTTGAGGAAGGCTTTCCAAAAGGATGTGTTGTATCTGCTTATTGTTAATTTGCCGAGTGAGGAAGAGATGAAGCAGTCGGTGGCGGAGTTGGAGCGCGTTATGCAGCAGAGGTGATTGATGAATGTAATATAGACTATGGATGGAGTACTTAGGGTTTTCTCGTCGAATCGAAGTTTGGACCAACACTTGCCTAATCCGGTAATTTTTACTGCCACCCATGAGAGCCTCGGGCTGCTAATAATGACGTATCAATTCATGAATCAATCCATCGGATATAAACACGAAAGAGAAGCAAGATTAAGACACCATTTTCCATTCCATCCCATCCCATGTCCAGTTTCCTTCCATAGCTATGCACGTATAATGTATATCCATCTTCTCTTGTCAAGTCCTCCTTTTGCCAATAACCAAGCCCATAACCATTACCAAGTAGCGTAACCCGACCCCTAGCATAAAAGGGGTATCATAAATCGCTATTCCATATGCCATATTCCATACCATAACCCAAGGCTTTTCCACCCAGTTCATATCACGTTTCCAAGCCAATCCTCAGCCGTGCCAGCTTCAACGTATAACAAAAATAACAAATAAATAGAACAAGATGAACAGAACAAACAGTCAAAAAAATTAAAGGCAAAGAAAAAAAGGGGTATATCCAAATCGATAAGGACAGTATGTTACATGTCAAACGGTGCCGCATCTTACAGTAGGATAGGCCGGAGAAAAGTAATTTATACAAAGTAAAGAAGTTGTGCGAAAGAAGTGTCCAAGCTAAGCTTCGACCTCTTCTACCTCGCGGAGAAATGCAGATTTGTTGTTGTCGTTCTTCTTTCGGCGATTGCGTGCGTTGAACTTGCGCTTTCCAATGCGCGTCTCGAAGTGTGACGCGATCGACAATGGTTCCTGACCGATTGTCAACATTGAACCGCGCATTTTATTCCGGTATGCATCCACTAGGAACGTCAGTCTGGTCTGGCTCTTGAAGAGAGAAAGAAAAAACAAGGAAAAAAAGAAAAGAAGAAGAAAACAGGAGTGGGTTACTTACACGACCGCTGCAAGAACAGAGGCCGGGCAGCAAATACCCTACTCTGGCTCCAGCTCATACGATATCCGATATCATTCATCACCTTGTCTCTCTGGTGTCGCCTATGAGTTACCTGCGGCACCGGCGCCGCTAGACCATCAGTTGTAAATGGAACAACAGCTCGACCGACGGTAACCGGATCTTGACCGTTGTCATAATCATAATCGTCGTCAACGTCTTCATCGTCGTCATCGTCATCCTCATGAACGTTCTCGAAATACCGATTTTTAGGGACTGTGTGGCCGGGAGAACCTTTCATCTGTACGGGATAATAAGCACGGGGAAATACTGCATTTGACAGACGATAAGAATCGGGAATCTCATCCATGTCGACTCTGTCCAGCGTCACTTTGACACGCGCACGGCCGCCACGTTGGTTATCGTCGATGAGGATGAATTTGCGTCGTTTACCCACAGGTAGTCCGCCGAATAGAAGTTTGTCGCCGGGGTTTCGTGTAGCGCTCTCCGTTTCGTACGAGTCGTCTGCATCGTGTCTGTCGTTGGACGTGGTGGCCACAGAGTGCCGTCCTAGAGAGTCGAACCCGCTTCCTTGCAGTGGCGGAGGCATAGATGGCGCCCCTAGACCACCTGAAGTTTGGGCTGCTGCAGGGTATGGGAGCCCACCATGGAAAACACTGCCAGGTCGAAAGTCTGGGGCGTTTTCATGGCTGCCACTAATCGGAGGTTTCGCACTGGGAGGGACGTATGGACGATGAGCACCATTCGAGTAATCAGTGCTGCCTATAGTTTGGAACAAGTTGCGTTGGGATTAGCCTACGCTGTAGACCCAAACAATAACACCAGGGACGGCAGACAACAGAAGAAACAAAAGGGTATGAAAGGTATGAAAGAAGACATGACAAGGCAAACCAAAAAGAAGGAAAGGAAAGGAAAGGAAAACCCATGAACAAGCACCAGTCTCATCCAAAACAAAAGAATCAAATAGTACATCCAACATCGTACAATCTCCACTTCATACCATAACTTTCATCTCTATCGTCAATCTCCCCCAATCAACACAGTACACAGAAAGGATACAATCTATCACCAAGTGCAGATGACATACAAGAACAAAAAAGGCTTGTTCGATGTTTAAGGAATCGTTTTAGTATCGTTGGTGAAACATACCGCTAACTTCTTCATTTCCAGATTGGCCCTCTGGGTGCTGGGAATGATGCTGCAGAGGCGCCGCAAGTGGCAAGGGAGCATTCGAACGAGCACCCGGTGCTAGTGCCGCAGGACTTTGAGTAAGGAGATGGGGCACAGGGGCGTTTGTTCCGAGCTGATGGCTGGGTGGGTGGTTAGCTTGCCGGCGCGTCATCTTTGCCATACGTCGAACTCGACGACTACGCAGTCGGGGATCCTGGTTACTGTTCCGCCAACTGTCCACGGCGCGCTGTATCAGTCCTCTCTTTCCCCGTAGCGGAGGATTCAGTTGGGCGAGTGCCCAGCCAACAGCGTTGCATTCGGTCTCGTAAATCAGCCTGTTCCCGCGGTATTGGTCTTTGCTACAGCACGCACGGGGGTAGACACAGTTCTCCGTTTTGAAGTCTTGCGGCAAAGCCTCTACATTCACAGATTCAACATCGCAACGGATGGTGTACTCCATTTTGACACGGTCTCGTGAATATTCAAATGCAATCCACTGAACACCGTTACTGTCTTGGCGTACAAGTTGCGGAGTTGTAGCTGGAATTGGTCCGGGTGCAGCACTGGTCGGGTTGGCGCTAGTGGACTGACTGACATGCATGTTGCTTGCGGAGACGCCAGAGAGGGGCGGGATTGTTGTATTTGGAGATGTGAGAGTTGGTGGAGGCATAGATGGCCGCTGCGTCTGGACCGGTGTGTGCTGTGGAGGGATAGACTCCACCTTGGCTCGGGGGCTGTTGTTGCTGAGTGTGGCGTTGGCTATGGATGGCTGATGAGTCGAGGAGTTGGAATGTTGGATAGGCGCTGTCTGCGGGGGCATCATCAAAGACTGCGACGTTAATGGATGCTGTGGCGCAGGTGGCTGTGGATTATAAGCGGGGTGCACGGGGTTGATCGGCGAGTACTGTTGGTAACTGTACATCTGCGAGGGGATCTGAGGGGACTGCGCATACAAGCTCCGTCCATGTTGATCGTGTGTCTGTGACGATGCCACCGAAGCCGGAGAGGTCGATTGTGGCGCGTGGTGGTAGATTGGCGGATATGGCCTCTGCATTTGGGTGGTTGTGGCCATAAGATCTGGGGGTGCTTCAAGATGTTAGCCGTAAAGTCTCTCCAAATTAACAAGCCCTAGAATAATCTTTATCCTTCATCCTTCATCTGTTCTTGTGTTGGTTGGTTGTTTGAGAGGTCTAGATTCACGGGTAGGTAGGTGTATCTCGGTATAGTGGGGTTGGGCCCCATTTTCTCCTCATTCAGAAGTCTTCTTTCTTTCTCCTCCGCGCAATGAAGACACCAATTTCCTACTCCTGCACAAAATAAAGGGTAGTAAAGAGACTCGGTCCAGACTCACCACTAGAAGGATACTGCGCAGGGGTAGTTGTCGCCGGATATGGGTTGGACGCTGACGCGTAGTAACTAGGATCCTGGCCCGGTGCCGGATAAGAATGAGCAGGAGGTTGTTGCAAAGGCACGCCGTTCAACCCGGGGCCTGCAGAGTATGGTCCTGGGGGAAGAGGCCCTGTTGAGTGTTGGTGAGGGGACTCTGGTCGCTGGTGATGTTGGTGCAAAAGTCCACCCGGTCGGGAATGCTGCTGGAGGCTCTGAGGGTGTTGATTATGACTGCTTCCTAGATGGCGAATCTAATAGAGAACCTTGTCAGCCAATATTCCAATGCAGCTTTTAAAAAATAAAAATAAGAAGCAGCCATGGGTCAATTGACATATTAGCGGCACACGAAAAGAATACCCGAGGTTTCCAAACTCCTCGGCAAGATAGATCAAGACACGATTAAGAGCGAGAACAACAGGGGAAAAGGAGGCAGGCATAAAAAGACGGCGGTGACAGTTGAGGATTGTGCGAGCGAGTGTCAAAAACGTCACAGAAATAGACGATCCATCCACGTGGGAGCGGATCTGCATGTGACCAACAACGTGCCGATATCCCTTGCGTGAGCCGAGCAATGCAATGACAGCTGGAACGTCGTGTCGTCTGGGGAGATGCTTCAGATGTGCTCGTCGCGTGTAGTTGTTTACCAGATCGTGTCCTGTCGGGTCTTGATTGGTAAGCGTGGCATTTGCCACAGATGCGCGTGCATGTTCTGAGAGCAAGTCTAACCACAGGTGACAGCAGGGAGCAAAAAGGTAACTGAGAAGGATCTTGAAGCAGTCCGCTTTCTGATTTTGCGGTCATGCTGTGTGCTAGAGACGACGATGTGTTCTCATTTGGCATCACAATCGAGGTCATAGGTCCGGCCCAGCCATACCAGACCAGACCAGACAGACAGACGGCAAGCTCCTCGGAAGTCCAGTCGGAAGTCTATAAATTGTCCGATGATATCAAGGAGACTTGTCGAGTCCTCGTCCGAACAGACGTGTATAATTCTGGCTGTGCGATATAGTCCTTCTCAAGGGCGCATAGTCGAGTTGCTGTGGCCATGGGTGACTGCCCAACAGAGAGCGTCAACAGAAGCGTGGGGCCCCTGAATAGTATTTCGAGGCCAAACAGCGGTATCCCAGGTGTTGTTTTAATCCTTTCTCTCGATCCCACGCAGTCCCGACAAAACACTCGCGGCTCAAAGAAAACAAGGTTGTGTGCGTGCGCGCGTGTCATGGCAAGCATAGGGACAACACACATCTTGTGTACCTCTTTTTCTCCCGTCTTTCAAACAAAGGGCAGAAGCAAGAGAGACAATGGAAAAGACAACAACAGCAACAAAGAAGCAAACTAAAACAAGCACTCACCGGGTCATCAGTAGGATCATCCTTATACTTGTGGCCGGGCGGAGGACCAAGATCGGGTTGGACCACAGCCGTCATGGTTGGACCGCGTCCGGAGACCTTTCTTGTAGTATCTCAGAGGGCAAATGATAACAGCAATTGAATTGCATGCGCATAGACTCAGCTAAATAATACGATCGAATAAAGCAACGAGATCGCAGCGCAGAGCAGAGTCCGGGATAAGGTTTCTGGGACCGTCTTGGGTAGCAAGGAGGGATCACCGCAGCAGCAGTGCGCTAGTCGGGAGTAATACGAGCAGAGACGAGTCCACTCGGACTAGGCATTCCACAGCACAGGCACAGACAGAGGCAGAGGACAGTGCGAGGCGTGGCAGGAAGAAAGGGGGCGTGGAGGAAGACACGAAAAAGAAGAGAAGAGAGAAGGAAGGTTGGGGTTGTGTCCGGGTCTTTCAACGGCAAGGAAGCGGCACCCTGCACGTTAAGGTTGGTTGGCTAACAGCTCGGCCAGTCCAGACTAGAAGAACAAGACGACGTGTAGCAAAGCAAAAATAAAATAGAACAAAAAATAAAATAAAATTTAGAAAAAAGGGCTGACGGCGTCCAGGGGGATTAATAATTTTAGAAAGTCAATCGGCACCGCGAACACAAAAGAAGGGCTTCCATATATATTGTCCAGATGAAACAGGAGCCAGATTTCGCTGCGAGACGCGATTGGCCGAGACCGCGCTAGCAGGTGCTCGCTAAGTCACTGCGACTTTCTTTAATACATATACAAATTGCTTACTATCAGATGGAGTATGGAGCAGACCCTCGCGGAGTGGCTCGTAGTCGAACTAGATGCTCGACGCTATACAATGATATTATTATTACCTCCGTATGCCTATGGCATATGCATTCTTTCATCGCCGCCATGACGGGTGGAGATGCAGTAAATTACTTCAGAACAAATGCAGATGTATTCACTATGCAGACTGTGCATGTATTAATTAATGACCAGGCCGGCTAGCCAGCTAGTTGCAGCCCTGGACGGCGCCCTGAGTGGCCAGCACCCATGCAACATGCACGCTGCACGACGGGCGACGGAAGCGCCATAAAATTTGAAAATGAAGATGGCCATTCGACGGTAGGACTATGCTAGGCCAAGCCTAGCCCGGCCATCATGTACTGTACACGGCGATGCCATATTCATGCTTCGGGGAGGAGAAAATCGCCGGAAGGGGCAATTGCTCGGTGGCCGTCCAGGGCTCACCACTAGATAGAGGTCTAGGCATCGGCTGGGGAGCACTCACTGCTCAGCATTGGACTACGTACGTAGTTAGACACGGGATGTTGCGCAGTAGGCTTGCAGCCCGACGGGTGCGTGGAAAAAGTCAGACCCTGCATGAATCAAGTCCCCAAGGGCTTAGTCCCCGATGCTTACCAGCCAGCTAGCGTGCCAGAGATAAGGGAAAACGGGAAAATGGGAAAAGAGCCAACCATGGAACGCATTAATAATCTAACGGGGAGTAATGCCTAGTTTGTGAAGAAAGAACCAGAGCTGCTGGGAAGAAGCGTGGAAAAGGTTTCCCTTGATCGACAGACGGTATGGTCACAGAATGCAAAATGAATACGGGGTGTGGGTGGAAAAAGAAAACGCGCCGGCCACTCGGACCAGTGGGAGAGATCCTTAGTGGTACAGGAATATGTACGACGGACGTAAAGCGACGTTGACAAGGCAGAAAACGTTGTTGACAGCGGGCCGTTGTATTATTGATTGCGTATGGCATGGTATGCGTTAGACTTACATACAGCTACTAACTAGGAAAGTAAGTACTAAGAGAACTTGGTACAGAACCGCCACAGCTGCGGCGCTAGGCCGGATACGGCCATGGTACGCACGGGGTTAACCTAATCTAGCACCCCGGCCCACTCCCCGTCCAGCCGCTCTCCACATCGCTGCGTCGGTCCAATCAGCGCCGCGGCCGGTGGAGCCTAGGACAAAGGGGTGTGGAGGAGACAAAGAATTTAGTATTTCATCCACCCACACCATACCCATCTCCCTACGCTGAACGAATACGGAGACATCCGCACAGCTCTCCTCCGTATACTCCATACATACACGCAGCTTTCGTACTCATAGATGACCATTGACAACACGAGGATCCTGATTGTCCGATGCGAACGACGACTTGCCTATGGGTGGCTGCGCTAAATAGGCGGTCCACCAGTCCAGTTTCAGGCGACAGCGACTAGTACCGTTCCGGTAAGCAACTTAAACGACTGGCTAATTTCGCCAAAAATCTCTCACACGCGTGGTAGACTTGAGTTATTCCGGAATCCGTGCTAGCTAGCTAAATCGGCTTGACGATCGGTACCTGCCAGTGGTCGATGGTGACCGTGTGTCTCAGTGCGCGCAACGGTATGAGATAGGTCCGGCAACTAAACGACATTTCCGACCCACGCGGCTTTTTACTCCGGAGGACGTACAACGGAGTCCTCCGTCTGTTCTAGCATCGTGTTCTAGAGCCGTCAGCCGTGTGACTTGACGATGGCCGTGGCTTACCCGCTCGGCGATTTAGTGTGCGCCACGGTCAATTATGGATCCAGGCCCAGAGCTCGATATGCAACGAGATATGCGGAGTAAATTCACTTATTATAACTATTATTAACTATTACATATGTACTTACTGACAGACTACAGCAAGTTGCACTGTTAGCTTGAAGTAACTAGCTTAGGTTCATGACGAGTCATCCTAGCCAGTGCCCGTTTATTAACCCGATGAATCATGTAATTAATACTGCATCCAGAAGTAGAAGTCAATCAAACAGACACCACACGACGCGACCATAAGTTCCATAACTAGCATGTGAATAAAACAATTTGTCATCGAGCAATTAACTTGCTAAAGCCTAACGATCAAGCCTCGTAAAAAAGACAAAGGATGCACTCATCCGTGACTGCATCAGCGGTAACGTACAGCTGTAGTACGAGTCCTTTTTGTACCAGCACCGAGTTCAGCTGTCATTGGATCAGCGCCGGAGCTATCTGTACTTTACTTGAGTTTAACGAGGACTTAGTGGCTAGGACTAGCAGTAGCTAGGGTGGCACTGTTTTATTCGTCACACCATCACAATCTCCTTTACTTCTCCGTAGTCTTGACTCTTTACGGCTGATGTACGGATACCGTAGGTCCGTAGGGCGTGGAAATAATTAAACAAAAATGCTGATTCCATCCCCTCCCCTACCCCCCTTCATCTCTCAATAGACGTCTGGACTGGGCTGGACTGGCTTTAACCGACCGAACCGAACTGGCTAGTAACTACTAACCAGGGTAGCAAGTCAGTACTCTGTAGTCTGTACGGAGTAGTCATGCGAGAAACCCCTCCTCCCCCTCAGAACCAGACTTTGTCCAGACAAATCCAACCCTGGCACTTACCTCAGGCTTACCAGCACCCACCCTCCGCGCAAGATCGGCGCCGCGTTCCTGCGCTGTCAGCGGGCGCTATTGTTCTGGCCTGGTCATTTTTTAATTTTCATAGCATTTTCCTCAATTATTAATTCAGCTATCTCTCCGTACGGAGTAACTATGTGCCTCCATGTCCTTAATCTAGCTCATACGTAATCGTGCTAATAATAGTGGCTTTCTGTATGGATGAGCTCCAATGTATCCATCCATTCAACCAGATCTAAAGAAACGCATGTGAGCCTTGAGGGTGTATACATGTGACCGGCTCAACTTATGACAGACGCTAATCGCGATGCGATGCCAATCAATGTACGAACGGGATACTACATCTTCATGCTACTACATGTATCCGTACATATAGTACATATATCTCCGCCATAGACAGCTGCTTAGCTAAGTCGTGCTGACAGCTCGCTAAAAATTGAGCGAATTCTTTATCTACCTGCCTATAATTATATAGTTGAGACTTAGATGATGCCAGATGGCCTCTGCTGATTAATTCATTGCAACTAACTACTAGTCATTACTCTCGAGTCTCTAATCCTCAAAGAGTATACAGTACGGCATATGGATTGACTCAGTCACCAACAAATAAATATAATAAGGTTTAGCATCTCACCAAACCACGTAGCTTATTTAAGTTTACATATATAACTAACTAACTAGGTTGCGGAACGGATCGTGCCTAGTAGTGTACTCAAAAATAAAATCTGTGACGTACGTACGCATGGGATGGTGGGTGTCTGTGTGGTCGTATCCTTGTCGCCCGCTACGTATCTAGTATGTAGCATAGTTTGTCCCTGCAAACTCTATGTACGGATATGTATCCAGGTATAAACCTGGTCATCTGGGGACTCGCCTTCTTACCTGGCCTGTCGATCTGTGCATCAACTTAGCCACTGGGTAACGAGACACGACCAGGTATGTCGACGAGGTATATACAGAGTACGTAAATTTAAATGCATACCTACTACATGTAGATCGCATCAATCCTACTTCATATTCTCGTATGTAGAAATTCTTGTGTGTAGAATTGCATGATATTGTTGACATGAAGAACTAATAACATACTTATACATAAATCAACATCATACACAAGCATACAATACAATACATGCAATAGATGTGGCGTGAATAATTAATTCTTCACGGCCTCTGACACCTTTTCATTGCCAACACGATCCTTGCCTCGCGACACTGGAAATTCATCCTTCGCCGGCGCTGGTTCAATGGCTAATGGCCTCTCGTCTCCATCGTCGTCATCATCCTCCTCGTCATCGCTAGACGAGCTGTCAAGTTGCCCGTTGCGACGTCGTTCCTCGCGCAGTCGGCGACGCTCCTCTTGTGCAGCTTTAGCGCGGGCATCTAATATCATTAGAATCAACTCGTAAATTAGGGTAAACTAAAGGATTAAAAACTCACCCCGAATCTCTTGCGTCTTCACTGCAAAAGCCTGAATCTCCTCTTTCGTCAAAACTCGGAGAACAATCACATATTCCGCCCGTTCCTCAAACCGCTCCTGAAATATTTCTAGAGCTGCCGGATTGACAAGTCTCCGGTCAATCTTCGTCCACCTAGCTCCTGGAGGTATGCCTTTCTTCTGTGCATCCTTAAGCGGTGCAACGCCCTCTCGAATATGGTTCGTATCTTCAGGGAACTTCTCTCGGGGTGCCTTGAGGATTCCTTTCGGCGGCGCTTCTGGCTCTTTGACTGAAGGGGGCTCAACAGCCACCGGCTTTCGAGGACGTGCTTCGCTTTCAACATCCACTGATCGTTTGCCGGACGACTCAGAAATATCGTCTTTTCGTACAGTCAGGAGCTTGTCATCTTCTTTTCTGCGTCTTTCACGCCCGTTCTCCGTATCGCTTGAGTCATGGTGCCTTCGTGACGATGACTTTCCACGTCGCCGCGGTCGCGAGGGTTCTGCAGAACTGGGCGAGTCTGAAGAGGATTCATGCCGCTGAGATCGGTCCCTGTGGTGGCGCCGGCGTCGGTGGGAATCCCTCTCGTCCCCAGATACGGCTTTCTCCCTTTCCCGCTGCCTGTAGTAATCACGGTCGTGATCATTGTGCTCAACATCTCGAGAACGGTGTCTATCTGACCGACCGTCATCCGAGTAGCCGCTCGCCAGCCCGAGAGTAGCTAGTCCACTAAGCACGGGAGCTAGAAAATCCTCTGCGTGCTTACGAGAGTCCCGTGAACGAGAATGGCGATGACGGCTAGAATGCTTTTGATCGTCGGTGACCGAGAGATAGCCATCCTCCCGGTCTTGATGTAACAAAGGACGCCGCTGGTGTGGAGGTCTCTGTTGATCCCAGCGCGATTCGTTGTCGGTGTAATTTCGACCGCTGGTGATGCGTAGTCTCTCTTCATCAGGATGCCGGTCAAATCCTCGCTGAGATGGTGGTAATCTTCTAGGCTCCTTCTCATACATGGGTCGACTAAGAGCATTGTCCGCGACGACCATACTTGTGGGACGTCCCGCTCGGCCGTGATTACGTTGAGAGCTTCTTGCTGCCGATTCCTTCTCAAATGTTTCTCGGGCATTCGTATACGAATAAGCATCGTAATATTTAGAATCGTCCCACTGTCTGGGATCCCCGTAAGCATGGTAGCGTGACACCCCTGCCGGTCGATAGACACGGTAGCGGGGGTCGTGAGATTTATGTCTCTCAGACGGGCCCCTATAGCCGCTGTCACTTGTATAGTCCGAGCTGGGCACGCGTTTATGAGATCGACCCGAGGTGGCCGGCGAAACATAGCGTTCTGGCTCATCGCGAGTATATGACGAACGTGGGGGCAAAGGGCTCGTTGGCCTATCATATACGACCGGCCCCTGTCGACTTCCCGCTGCTGGTGACGTTGATGATGGCGGTATATTCAAACTTAGTTGGCGCCGGCCAGAGTCGGTAGCTGTGTTACTTCGCGGGCGGATTGCGTAGGCGGTCTTCATTTTCGTAGAATGATTGGCGTCTCGGTAAGTCGTGGTGGAAATGGGAAGAGCTTCGAGGCGGTCTCCGTTATCGACGCTGAAAAAGCCGCCTCGCCGTTCTGTGGTTTTGGGAGACAAGTAGCCGTCAAAGGCATGATAGCTCGTCGGGGAACTATATAAATCGCCAGAAACTGTTCCCGTAGACGCACGCATAGGATCAACGAGCCGCCTGCTCCCTGGGGAGCTCGAGCGGAATCTGGATCCGTGGCTCATACTTCAAGAGTTGAAGGTTTTGGATGATGATGAAATGAAACTACCCCGCCAACAACACGGCTGGGGTGAAGAAAGACTCTGGCAGCAATCAACACAGAGTCTGGAGCAAGGTGGGAAGGTGTCTCTTATAATGTTGTGGCAGGAGTTGTCGCAGATATATAACAAAGACAAGAAAGAGAACGGATGAGAAAAAAAGGAAGGAAGAAGCCGTCAGTCAGTTAGTTAGGCAAGCAGGCAAGTGCGGGATGGATACTCGGGCAGGTGCGACCGAGTCACCAAGAGCCTGAGGCACGGGACTCGCGAGTCGCCAAGCGCTCTTTCCCTTTCTGCTTATTCAATCTTGAGCAATCGCCAAACGTTGACTTCTTTTGTCTCAAACCTTCATACTCCGTACACGTACGTGCCAATTCTTCACGCCGTTGGTTTTCAGCTGATACTGTACAGTGTTCAGTGCTTCACTAGTAGCGGGGACGCTACAGTATTCCGCCTGCCACCTGAATGGCTGGCGATCGAGGTTATGACGCAGCCAGCACCGGGCGACCCTCTGCTTTGCCGGCCGATTAGCCTTAGTGAACTGAACGGCGTGCGCTTCCGTCTTCCTATGTGCGACTTACGGAGTGGAAGGTTCAGTACAGAGCCTCAAGGTTTCACTTGCTCGGCGGAGCTCCACTGGACACCGGTGGCGTTTGTTTCTCTGCGTACTCTGTATTCCGTGCGTATTCGAGGCGATGATAACGGCACGGTTTGGTCACTGACCTGGTTGTCCTCTCGAGTCGGCCGTTGGGCATCTTGCCGGCAAAATGTGCCGATGTTCAGGGGGTGTTTGGTTTGAATTCGGATTGCTTGTGGCTGTCAACATATCATGCAGTTATGCACAATTGGACGTGAAGTGGATCTCGGTTTCGTCACCGCGGTATTTAGCGTGTCAACGGTCGCTGGGGTAGTGCTGGACTAACAACGATCATCCCTGTCGATGAGGCCGCCTCGTCGTAAATTAAGTGTTTGGCGGTTTCCTTTCAGTGTCATACGGAAACATTCCAATATGATGACGCGGGAATCATACGAAGAGTAGACAAGCAACGTACAAGGCTGCAATTGACTTGGCAATGAAGCGAGCGCTTGCTGGCGGAAACCGTCGGCTCCGATTATGCCAGCGAGTCGATCGTGGTCAGAATGCGAATTTCGGCATCACCAGTCAAGTGACTGCTCGGTGGACATGTTTATATCGGCAAACAACACAGTCGCCGCATTGATTGGACGTATGTGCCTATCCACGGTTCAACTCTTCAAAGTGAGGATGCTTCCATGGATTAACCATGGACCCGACGGCGACATCCGACGGTCCAGTGGGTCATAACCAGCTAATTGAAGTGATTGCTGCCCGGGTGCAAGTCGCCTGTCGTCAATTCATACCATCAACCACAGCTAATGACGGAGTACTCTTGCCCGATTAAGCGGAATAGTACCTAATATTCCTGGAAAGGAAAGCAAATGTTAACTAAGGGGAATTGAGCTTGTTATTGTGAAACAACGGACAAAGCCAACCTCCGCCCATCTCTATATATACGTGCTCTCGAGTCTGATGAGATGATGCCCAACAGCCTGACTGCGCCATGACCAAGTTTTCTTGAGACACTTTACTAGATATCCGCTACTAGGCTTGAATTGATATGGGTGATAGGCTACTTTATTCATCCACTACGACTTGCCTTGGTTAGTTGATCGTCGGGCACAAGGCCATCAGCCCGGTTTCAAGCAGCTGAATCGGCGTGATGGAATAATTCTAACTGGTAGGCGTAGTAGAGCCAATTCAGGAAATTCGGCTTTATCGAAGGCCCTAATTACAGTCATCATGACAGCGCATCGGAAAAACCACATTCCATCGTCGGATTACTCGAGCACGCACCGGATTCTTTAACAGCACTCGTTGTGTTACCCGGGATCATGGATGAAGCCCCGGTGCTAGCCGGGGGCCGCATGGTAGGGCGACCAAGGGAATGCTGCGATAAGATCGAAGAGCTAGTTGCCTTGCATCTTGCAGGGAGTGTGCGCACGTAGCTGCCTGTATCCAGGCATTCGGATCTAAGCTAATGCGGCCATACTGTTTCCAGGGACCATACTGTACTGTACTCCTACGATCAGAACAGGGCTCCTCTTGACCACTTCTCTGCAGCTGATGCACGATCTACCAACGACCCGCCTGCCGAGACAAAACATTTAGCCCATGATTTTGTTCGATACTCAATTCAGCCGGCCAGACCGCGGTGTCTATTTTGAAACACCATGCTCACCCGCATCGTCACTAGATAGCTGGAATCCCAATTGTGGGCACGCAGCTAGGAAAAAGACCCATCAATAAAATCCTGGCTACCCAGGCAACAACACCGCTCATGAGCTGAGTCTGTCCCTTGATTTCCTAAAAAGAGCCCGACGCAGGTGGTACTAAAGATAATAGGTATCCGTTCTTCAGAAAGATGTTACTGTACTCCATTCCACCGACCAGCGTAGGATTGATGCCTAGGTAATCGGCATAGCCGCTGACGGTGAATCCGGAGGATCTCGAATTGTCAACAGGAACGGTTCCATGGAACAGCAAGATTCCTCTGCGCAGATGACTGTTGTCCGGCTTCAAAATGGGGAACATCTGTTTCCATCGCCGGCCGTATACCTTTGAGCGGTCCCATTCCCACCATTCTTTGCTTCATGAACATCCAGTATTGCCACAAGGGGGCTGATGTTCTGTATTCCGGGAGCCAGCACTGCCAATGGGGGAATTTGCCTACAATTTATTCTAGCTGGGCGCATCGCGCCTCGGGGCTCATGAAAGAATAATGTGACCGGCTGCATTCTCACCGCAGCTCTCAGCTTTTTCATTGCGTGTGAGGTGAGAAAGCAACATATAAGAAGGGGTTCCTGATGGAAAGCATATTTGTGTTTTCTGGATATCAGTCAATTCGATAAATACAAAGCTCAATCTTCTTCAGACATCAAATCACCGACCACAATTCCTCACAAAGATTTCAGCATATCCATTGATTGATATCTGAAGAAAGAGAGGAAACCGACAGTCCATTTCAACTTTCAGACAGATTACCGTCCCACCAATTGCCTACCAAAAAGAAACAGAACATCGAATCCCTCTTCTTTCTACATCAACAAACTATGCACTGCAAGATGGATTATATCACTTTGACTGCAGCGCCACCAACACCGGTGGAGTTTTGGATATGCCATGAGTGCGGAATGGAATGGAACACGCAATTGTGTGATAGTTGTATGAATTATGAATGTGGTCACAGAAGATGCGATTGCTGTCGAGTTGTCTATCGATGAACTTCTGTCCATTGGCCCACCATCTGTGATGTCCGTCAATGGCCGAGTCCATCTCCATCTATCCATTCCTCGTCTCGACTTAGACATTTTAACATGTCGAACTTTCACCCAATCGATCAATCAACAACAAAAAAGACAATAGACAATGCTTCTTACCAACTATAAACCGACAGAACTCGACAAAACAGTTGTCGCTCAAATCTCAGATCTACCCATTCCTTGAATCATTCTGATTTACACTTCCTTCCCTCCCCTTTTCCTTTGTCAAACATCCTTTTCGTTTTATAGACCAGCTTTCGGATCCCTCCCCTCCATGCCCTAATATTCCCCATCTATTTTACTGCATGTCTTGCATCTTTGTCTGTGATTAACAAACTTTATCCACTCTCTAGCTTAATCAATGAACTAGTTGGCCAACTGTTCCACTAATATTTCTGCATGTCCGGTAGATGTAGAGAGTAGTCAAGCTTAAGTGTATCCAGAGTAGATAGGTGGAAACCCTAACTAGGTTTGGTAGATATCCTGACCAAACTACAAAGTCTACGAGTAAAAGCATCAAATATAGAAATTAATTCAATTTATCTATCGGTTTTGTAAGACTGCCTGGTCTGTCCCACCACCTTGGCCATCCTCGCTTTTCTGATGCGATACGGAGCTTTGACGCCGCCGCCTTCGTCGATGTTTATTATTATTCTTATTATTGGACGCGTCTCCTTTTTCTTCTTGTTGTTCAGCATCCCCAGAAGATATACCAGCCTCTCGCTTTAAACGGTCCACAACCGGTCCCATCGGGTATGCGCTCACGGGGCTACTATGATCTACACATGGGGCTACCCTCAATGGTAGCAGCCAATCCGCAAGGGTATGGCCCATGGTTTGCTGGAGATTCTTGATTGGATCCTCGAGATCGAATGGATTCTCGCCAGGTTGCGTGCGCAGGATTGCGAATGTGCGCATGTTGCTTGTTGTTCTAGGATTATTATTCGTGTTATTGCTTTCATTGTTAGATTGAAGCTCGGGGGTTGCATCTGGAGATGGCTGTTGAGCAACAGGTGCGGTCGACTGTTGGACTGGAAATGTGACGGTGGGAAACGTCAGGGCCCACTGGCCACCTGGGGTTGGATTCGTGAGGCGTTGGAGTTGTTCTGGACTAATATATATCGCCAGCGACCACACCTTTGAACGTTTGCTGAGATTCTCAATTGTTGTGGAATTTATCGAAGCTGCATGCAGTGACGATCCGCTCATGCCTGCTGAAAAAAGGAAAAACATAGCCGCTCTAAACGTAGGTTAGTATCTTAGTATTAAAGATGAGGGAGGCTACTTACAATCCCAGAGCGACAGCCCATTGAGCATTTACGCTGCTGGTCTGTGAGATACGTCAGTTGTCATGCAGAAGAAAGAACGCAGCAAGAGAGTCTTACTTCAGAACGACGCTCGGCGATAAAATAAGCAAACACAATTAGACCGAAGCAGGTGAATATCGCAGTATAAACGACAAACTGAAGAAAGAACTTGTACGAGCTCTCCGAGACCACACCGCCAACCCACGGGCAGAAATGATCCAGCTTACGCACACAACGATCAACGTCGCGATTGTGATGCGATCTGTCCGTCTTGAACTGGCAGCACTTGGAACAGTAAGCCGGCCGCCCGTCATCCTGACAGACGAAGATATCCTTCATCCAGAAACTCTCCAGCGCGGCTTCACCAAGCGGGAACGCGACGCCACCAGTCTGACGTTCAATATCGGCGGACTCGGCAGCTGATCGCTGCGACTTTTCCTGATTATTCTCGACATTCCCGGCTTCTGACTCGGACTTCCTTTTCTTCTTCCTATTTCTTCTCCTCGAAGCCCATGTTCGATTATCTTCCTCCGGGGGCACCCAGTTTGCCCCTCTCGGTAAGTAGTCTGGACTATACATCACAACAAAATAAAGGCGCAGGTATGCGGTGATTGCGGGGAATAGCAGGACGTAGAAAACCACGATGATAGCAACGCCAGCGCCTATCCGTGGTTCCCGGTCATAATGTGATTGCGGATGAATCAAATAATCAACTGAAAGCCCATGTATTAGCATAGATTAAACAGATACTTGTATGGAATCCTACTGCATAGCGGTTTTGTCACAGCATAGCTTGCATAGACAACTATTGCCAGCAAAATCCACGGGATGACCCGCGATACATATCTATTCGCATCCTTCTCGTCGCACAATATAGGAGCCTGATAATTTCGAGGAGGCATCATTCAAATATAGCCAAGTTCAATAGTAAATACCAGACGGCTTCCTCCATCCGGTGTTCCCGGCTGGGGGCGGACGACTTTAAGAGAAACAAACGAGTGAGTGGGTTAAAACGGTTCTCAGCGACGTGGGCTCATGCCCATGACGGTTAAAATTTGCAGCTTTGAGAGCTGGTGTGACTGAAATGGAGTAGGTTGTCAAGCAGAGACAACCTGGAAGTTGTCTCGGCTTTGTTTGCAGCAAGTCGTCAATTGGCCCCGGAAAAAGCAAGGAAGCATCAACAGATACGGGTCACGTGGTGATAAGGGCAATGAAGTCATCATCGACAACAATTCTAGGCCTAGTTTTGGCTATTTGAATGATAAAATTGTTCTCTGGTCAGTGTTAAATGTTGTTAAAGATAATTACATTCATAAATTTCCTTGCTCAAAAGCGTCCAGCACCGACATTGGTATCCTGCGGAAGACTTGCAACTATAAACCGAGAAGGAAAAATACACTGTAAATTCAAGGTGAAGATGTCTCTTCTACTCGATTATACGTCAATGTCTCTTTTTACCTCCAATACCCAGTCGGCCGAGATGACTCAAACTGGTCCTGCTCTTATTCGCAGACGTCGGCGTAGACCGACCATCTCGACCCTCTGGGCCACGACCAGATATGCCTAGTCCTGTGTTACCAAAGCCGCTTTTGGGTACATCGGGAAAGATCTTGTCTCTGCCGCCTTGTTGATCAGTAGCAGCAGCTAGAGATAACGCACCGATCAGTGAAGGCTGTTTCAATACAGTCCCGGTTGAATCTTGTTCAAACTGCCGTTGTGAGGCTCGCTGGTGCCGTTTTGCCTTCTCTTGGACGTTCTTGAACTTGTCGAGAAGATCGACCCATCTCACAGAGCTGTCTTCGCGGTTTTTCAAGCGACTTCCTGTAGATCGTTCATAAGAACCAGTGGCAGGACTGGGGCTCCATTAGCTGGGTTAATTAACATGAAAGAAAAAAGGCAATACTTACGGGCGCGGCCCTTGTAGAAGGCCAATATTGCTGACACTATTGAGACGGTTCTTCAAGGCGGCAAATGCTGAGCTTTGGGGGAGAAGCATCAAGACACCATATAAGCATTTATACAAGTACGGGTATCTGTCGGGCTCCAAAAGCTGCAATCGAAGGTCTAAGAAAGGTAAGCACGTATGTAAAACTGCAGACTTTGTAAAACTGACAGGTAAAAACGGGAGACTCTAGAAGCTGCACCAGCTTATCGATTTGGATCAACATATTGACTGTCATCTCTAATTCCGCGCTAGATAGACAGTATTAGACAGCCAGTTTTCGAACTCGGAGTTGATATGCTCACAATATTTGAAGAAGGTTATAAGCCTGCTCGTAAGCCTGTGCAAGCAAGCAAAGAGAGAAAGTAGAAACAGCATTGTGGCACCATGACCGGAAAAGTGCAACAAACAATGTCTGCCCTTCCTAAATTTGGTCAGCATACTAACTCAAGCCTCAGTATTAAAGATCATACCCTGCTGTCTAAGCTCCGCAGTCGCTTTCTCAAATCGGAAAGTTCTGGGGCTGTGATCAGATTATTGTTGAGATTTTGCACCATGATACTAGCAAATTCTATATCCTGTTGGCGAGTCAACATTAGATAGCGGAATGATTATGTGAATGAGGATAACAAACCTCTTCTTTCTCTAAGCAATCCGCTAACGTGCGATAGATGCGCTCTGGACTCAAGTTCATGCATAGTTGCCGAATAATTAAATTACCACGGACTTCGAGAAGTTTCCTGTCGGTAGAAAAGAGCTGTAGGAGATTAATCATAAAGGACGTGAAGTATCCATCTTCACTATTGCGTGAAATTTGAGAAAGAAGCTGAAGATCCTTGGTAACAACCGCCTCAGCTGGATCGGACAATGTCTTGAGGAGCGCAGGAAATGTGCCATCGTTAAAGGCTAGAACCTTGCGAGGGGCTTTTCGATGAAGCATGAGTAGCCACGAGAGAGCAGCAACTCTTGTGCCCTCGTTCTCGTTCAAAAATTGGAGAGTCAAGGAGTTGACTGCAGCTGCATAATCCAGGTCAGACGGTGGACTGGAAGAAGGCCCATCACTATTTTGATTCTCAAGAGAGGGCTTGCTTTGTACAGAAGCTCTTCTCTCTTCGCCCTCTTTTGTCGGTGCAGCTTTGGACGTAGTTGCTTGGTGATTTTCCTGTGTGTCTTCTGAAAGGGAGACAATGTACTGCATGAGCGAGGTATTGACTCGCGTCGCCGCTTGACGGACTTGATCGGATCCACTAGATATTGCCGGAAGAACCTGAATCAAAAGCGCCGGAACGAATTGAAGTATATCTTCTCCGCTAATTTCGAAGAAAGCGTCAATCCATCGCAGCGCCGTCAGTTGCATTTCCTCCTCTGGCATGCGTTAGCGAGAAGATTGAATATATAGCTTGCAGGTACTCACCATATGTTGTGTCCACAAATCCCACCAAGATCTCCAGTATCTTTGGATAATCTACGTTTGCGTCTTGCCCAGGTACCCAATCGCCGTCGACAGCGATGCTGTGCTCATCATCGTCGCCATCGGCAGACACAGAATCTGCCACAGCATTGTCGCTTTCTTCTGGTTCTTCACTGTGACCAGTGGTAATACTAGTATTTTCACTAGTAGCAGCCGCGGCAATTTCCTCCTTGCTCTTCTTGCTTTCAGAAATGCCTTTCTTGATGCGCGCGATTCTCTTGATTTCCGCTAGAAATCTCTCCAAAAGGCCCTGGGTAGCAACATGCACATCCTTGTTGGGATCACCCAAAAATTTAATTAAGCCCGCTAGAAACGCTGGCAGAAAACACACTAGTTCCAGGTCAGGCACCGTATCGAGGAGCGTCAACCACGAGACGAGGAATGTCCGAGTGAAGGGGTTGAGAACATGTATGCGTTCTTGCAGCAGCGGTATAAACATTGAGAGCGAGAATGCCGTTGGAAGGTCCACGGATGCTTCTTCCATCTCTCTTGCATGGTCCAGGTCTTGTAACGGCTTCTCCCCGAGTTGCAACACGGAAACGTACGACGCAGCCGATTCGGCAACAATATCCTTGACTAACCGGTCGAGAAGTTCCGCGCCATTTTTGACCGAGAGCTCGGAGTCAGAGGCAAGCTGAGACGTCAGTACTTAGAACTGTGTCGATCGAAAAAGGTGCTCATACCTTGCAAAGAGCATCGAATATATCATTGAAAAAAGGCAGAATCTCCCCCTTGGCGACCTTTGCAATATTATACATACTCTCGCAGGCATAGTATCTCACTCTTGCATCTTGGTCGGAAAAGCACGCGAGGACCGGAGGAACGATTTCTTGCAGATAAGGAGCCACTCCTTCCTGTAAAGAGTAACCATCAGAATGTACTCAAAAGTGAAACCTGATTTACATGGTTGTGTCACCCACCGATCCCAGAGCAATCGAGGCCGCAGCCAAGCCAATCAGTCCTCCATTGCGAGCATGGGGCTGGTGGACAGCATATGCGTAGTCATGGCACAGCTGATCTACTATCTCCTGGATTGTGTCATGTTCTCCTTTTATTGTTGCGTCGCGGACGATCTTCTCGAGCCTGCAATTCAAGTATCGTGGTTAGCAATCACACCTAAAATAGAAAATAATAAACCAAAATAAAGACCTACTCAAGAGCACCTTGTTTCCTCTTGTCGTAGAGCTTGTCATTCAACAAGCGCTGAACAGACTGGTCCATGTCGAACCTCGGGTGACGGTCCAGCGTTCAAGCTCGGCGGAGTATCTAGGTATTCATAATCGATACTTCGTCAGGCTGTAGCAGTGGAAAACGTCGTCGAAAAGTCACGCGAGTGCGTGCTCAACATTGTCGGTTTGGTCTCGAGGTTGCAACAACACCAGCGATAATCTGATAGCCTGGACTGAGCGTGCGGGGACGCTATCGTCCATGCGGTGACGTACGTATTTTACCCGCTGTTACGGTAATTATGTAACGGAGGATATATAAATTACGGACAGCAGCCTGACTATAAAAGATCAAAATAAGGCATTGAATTCATATTTAAAATCTAACTGCTAATAAATTGGAATACTGTTGATACATCCCTCTCTGTCGCCTCTTGCCTCAGTAACAAATCCTGTATCTTGCCCAGGGCTCCCTTCTCGCCATCATTGACAAGATGATTCCAGGTGCTTGTGTCGCCATATAGTATGGCTGGCGCTTTCATATGTTGGGTTCCGTCCGGTCTGCACCTCTTACATTTGAAGGTGTCATGAGTATCACTGCGTGTGCCTGGCTTGAACTGGAACAATTCTCGGAGTGAATCTAGAGAGAAATGCCGTTCGACGTCTTCGGCGGCATCCACGACACAAGACGACAATGACTGTTTATGCGACTGTCTCTGGAATATCTTCTCTTCAATAGAGCCGGTCGCAATGAATCGGTAGACAAAACAATCCTTCTTCTGGCCATCACGCCAAACACGGGCCAGCGCCTGTTGATCTGCTGCAGGGTTCCAATCTGGATCAAAAAGGACCAACCTATTCGCTCCAATCAAGTTGATACCACAGCCGCCAGCCTTGCTGCTCAGTAAGAATATAAACTCTTCGCCGTTTGGATCATTGAACTTGTCCACCAATTTTTGTCGTTTATTCACATTCATTGTTCCATCCAATCGCAAAGAACCGTATCCGCGGGCACGACACAGTTTCTCAAAAAGATCCAGAGTTTGTGTATAGTTGCTGATCAGAACAATTTTATCGTTGGTGTCCTGGCGTATTCTCGCCAGCATACGATCAAGCACCATCATCTTGCCTGAGTACCAAGATTTAATATCCCGGTCACGCCCTCTGCCCTCTGGGGGGACATAATCCTCCGGGAAGAATTGCTCGCATCCAGGCAGATCTCTAGATAGCTCGAGAAGGTCTGGATGATTGCACAGTTTTTTCAAAAGTCCAATTGCTTTGAGTGGCTGGCTTCCTTTGCCTCTTAGCAGACTGCGAATTTCAGGGCTCTGCAAGAAATGATTATACAGATTCAGTTGAAATTCACTAAGGTTGCAGAATACCACATGCTCGTATTTGATTGGTAAGTATTTCGAGAGAATGTCGTTTGTTCGTCGAATAATAAATTTGTTGACGATAGCAGATAGTTCTGATAAGCGTTCGTCTCCTTTCTTTCGGTCTTCGTCGGTTGCTGCAGCATCTCTGCCTCTCAGGATTGGAATCTCAAACTTCTTTCGGAACTCATTCTGTGTTCCCAACAAGTTTGGGTTCGCAAAATGAACAAGGGCAAAGTACTCCGAGAGATCATTCTGGATTGGAGTGCCAGATAAAATAACGCGGCGGCTGACATTGAGACTGTTGAGTTCTTTCCATGTCAAGCTCTCTTTATTCTTCAATCTGTGTCCTTCATCACAGAGTAACAAGCCTATGGGTGTATCTTTGAGGTCACCAACATTCAACCTCAGTGTCTCGTATGACACAATCAATACAGGGCGCACAACCGAACGACCTGAAGCAATACACCACTGTTTCAACTGACTTGATAGCTCGGCCTTGGTAGCTTTGCCGTCGATTACAAATGGTGTCACAGCATCGGGTCCCAGCCATTTGACTGAACAATTAACACATGTCTGAATAAACATTGGGTGTCTTCTTACCTAACTCATTGGCCCAGTTACGAACCAAGGTGGAGGGACAAGCGATGACGCATTTCTGCACGGTGGTTTTTCCAGCCTCTGGCGATTGTTTAAGAAGGCTCCACATTAGGGTGATGCATTGTAGCTATGGCTATTAGTAGTCGTTCGCGATATTATGAGATGAAAATGAAAGAAAATTACCGTTTTCCCCAGCCCCATTTCGTCTGCCATGATACATCCATTTGCATTTTCGTCAATCATTCCCGTTGTGCAGCGATAAAGAAACTACCGGAATTCTTAGCTTTGTAATAGAAAAATAGTCTCAGCATCACTTACCTTGACGCCTTCGATCTGGTGAGGTCGTAAGATCTTTGAAAGTCGCGGATCAATGACAACAGGGACTTTAGGACGCTCTTCGACTTTCTTCTTAAGACCCAGAATATCTGCTAAGCTTTTATGGACGAGCGGCTCATCCAAATTCGTCGGCTCATCCTTGTTTTCTGTCTCTTCTATTCTCTTCGCAGGCTTATCATCAACCGTAGGATCATATAAAACAATTGCGAATTCTCCACTGGGATCGTGCAGAGGCTTCACGACAAAGGTAGCACCTCGCCTCATCCCCAAAGTCGGCGCAGGTCTCGAAGCATCATATCCGCCAGCGTTTTTATTGATCAAAGGCACTGAAAACCGCTGCTTGAACGCCATATCCTTGTCCTTGACTTTGAATACACCAAACTTGTTGACATCGCGATTCGCCAGCGCGAGCCGTTCCTCGGTGGTCCACGGCCTGTTATAATCTTCATCCACAGTGCCATCGGCACCTGCATAATCTACCTTGCGGCGCTTTCGGCTCGGTCGGTTAGTTGCGACTGTAGCTGTCGCTGTGCCTGGACATTTGAAAGGCTTCGACAAACGTTCGGCAGACTGCTCGGAGGGTCCGTGAAGTCGAGCAGCCTTCTGAGGGGTTCCCTTGCCCACCACTGCGGCCGGTCGTGGACGTTGCCTGCTTATTGTTAGCATCAACAAGGACGTAGTAGGCATTTCTCATCGAACCAAGCCGTACATTTTTAATCCCAAGCGTCAACAAGACCCCAAAATAAAGTATTCCAACACCTCCAACACCTTCCCAAAAATCGTGTCACTGCAAGCACCCCGGAAACAGCTCCTTCCAATTCTTGTAGCATCGAAGGCGCGTCGGGGCTATGGAACCGCGTTTGGGTAGCCGCAACAACGCGATATCACGTGATGTAGATTGTCGTGAAGCACCCCGCCAACAAACCGACGCCGATAAGTACATGCATGATGCATATAACGGCTCCATGTTGCGTCAATGTCATCTGACTTTCTGGCTGGATACATCAGCGGCGCTGTGGGAATACTGATTGGAAACCCTCTCGACCTCGTGAAAGTCCGTTTACAAGCTCGAAAGGGCCCTGATTTCAAGCCTCAAGGCCATGGCTATTTCGAAACAAGAGCATCGTTGATCAAGGGTAGGTTATATCATTATATAGTCTGTTGCAAGCCAGTTGTTAACCTTATCAGGCGCTGCTGCTCCAATCCTGGGATATGGAGCCCTAAATGCTCTCCTTTTCGTTGCTTATAACCGATCTCTCAAATTCCTAGACCCCACGGTCACTGATCCGACTAACCTTGATGGCAAAGTATCGTTGTTCAATGTCTGGCTGGCCGGTGCTGCGGGCGGCATGGCCAGTTGGGCTGTTTCGTCGCCGACTGAACTCATCAAATGCCGGACGCAGCTGAGTAGAGAGAAAAGCATCTCTTCTTGGTCCGTGTTCCGTGATATTGTCCGATTACACGGAGTCAGAGGACTGTACTTTGGTGGTCTTATCACAAGCGTCAGAGATGCTGTAGGCTATGGTTTCTAGTAAGCTTGTTTCCTTGGTGCTCTGGACATGACCCTAATGTAAATGAATAGTTTCTGGTCCTATGAGTTATCCAAGCGCAGTCTGTCGTCTCCTGACGATAGTAGTCGCCAAGAGGCTCTCAAGGTGCTTCTCTGCGGCGGTGTGGCCGGCATCATTACGTGGGCTTCCATTTTTCCACTTGATGTGGTGAAGACTAGGCTGCAAGCCCAACCATTGGGTGCTTCAGAGCTGCAGCAAAGAAGACCCCTTATATCGACCTCGCCGTCACAGTCGAGAACGCTTGGCTCGTTGGAAATTGCTCGAGAGGCATACCGTAGTGAGGGTTTCGGGGTCTTCTTTCGCGGACTAGGCATTTGTAGTGTACGAGCATTCGTAGTCAATGCAGCCCAGGTAAGTTGTAACTACAATTCCTGCGGTATACCTGCTAATTGGATCTAGTGGGCTGTGTATGAGTGGTTGATGAGAGAGTTCAGCGCGGCCACAGCATCTCATAGCACAGAGCTGACTTGAATATATTTATATCGCGGACGCATTGTCCTGTTCATAGCTACGAAGAAACGCACAACACACAGCATGGCAGTATCTGATGATTCTGATCATAAATTCATAATGCACCTGACTAGTACAGTTTGCTAAAATAAATAATTTTGTCGAGAAAAACAAGCGACTGTTTATCCACAATGTTACCATGTTACCTCGGCTGGTAATGTAAAATTACCTTGGTGCGGGCGGCCCCGTAATTGCAGCCGTCTGCCGTGAATCGGACCTTGTGAGACCGGCTAATCGGTAAGCCTTGTAGCGAACATCGGACAATGCCCGCCGAGCATTTAGTATCGTATTGATATGACGGTGCGAGGTGATCTCTTAGCAGAATTGGCATTTTCTTGTGCATCAGCTGCCGAATGGCTTCGTCTTTCTCTATTCGTTGCATTGCCGCAGCTTAATCCTCAGGCTCGTCGGTGTCCATTACTGTGTGCTCCCGCTGGCCGTTATCGACGCCGAGTCCGACGGCCGCCTCAGCGACTTTTTGCGTGTGTGGTTCTTCTTTGAGGATTCGCACTCTGTGATGGCCTCAAACATAAGCAGGTGAACGAGTGCAATTGCCTTGATTGAATTTCTGTCAGACTTACCGCCTCTTGTGGGTTTTGCCCTTGCGATGTGCCACCAGGTTGTGCTCGGTTTCGAACCATTTTGCGCATTCGATGCAGTAGTGCTGTCCTAGAGCAGGAAGATCTTCGACGTCTTTTGTGGCTTTGTACTCTTGTAGATGTTTTTTCGAGGCGAGGTCCGCGCTAATCTGATCGTAGTCCCTGTAAATTGACGATTAGTTAGGAGTCGCAAGCACCTGCGAGGATTGCTATGTCGTACCTCGTGTGGCGCCTCGTCTTGGTACTCCTGGTACTCCTGGTAGCGCCCATTTTGCTTGCAGGTCTAGCTATCTGCGTCGACTTCTGCGGTGGTGTATCGATATGATGGGCTGTCCTATATCGACTTCGAGATGCTGTACACACTGTACTCTGTAGAGCGCCAAAAAATTTCAGGCCCCACCACAGTAATGCTCGGGCGCTGATTGGGCAGCGGCTGAAGGGCTGGCTAGGCGGCGCTTCCGGCTAAGGTCGGATGCGGACGCGACAAACGGCAAGTTTTTGCCGTAATTTATGACGTTTCTCCGCATTAGCTGTCTTGCGCTTACCATACGAGAGCTACGTAGCATTAACCTATCTATGTTCGTATGTATGGGTCGCATACGGCAAAAGCAGATTGAAGAGCATAATTGCAACTGTGGACAGTGGACGGCAAGCTTAAGCAGGGTACAGAAAGGGGCATGTTAACCGGCACTCGGCGCAGTCAACAGTACGTATGTTCATGCCCCTCCCTATCCGGTTATCAGAGCGCTCAGCCGAGCATGTGCCGGACATTGCCATATGGCATATGGCCAAGGCATGTGGCCGCAAGAAGAGCAGCATATGAGAGCAATTGCCCGGCATCTTTTTTATATCCCACGTACAGTACATACGTATTTTAAAGTTCTAAACACAAAGTACGTAAGGTGAAGCATTCAGTTGGTAATTGCCTGCATACCATTGGCACCGCCCGCTCCACAGTAATTTACGGGCAGAAAGGGATGCGTATTTTTCCCGTATTTTTTCCCGTGCAAAACCCAGAAAGTGATAATTATCTGCGCGCTGATTGGCCGGCGCCGGCCACCTGCCGGAATCGCACAGCTGCGCAGCACAACAACCCGCGAATTTCAATACGTGTTCCGTACACGCCGGGTCGAGCTCCGGTTTTAGTACCGCCGCCAGCGTCACTTGCGCTCTTTTCCCTCATAGCAACAGGCCCTTTTTTCACCTGTCTTTTCTCTCCTCTCTTATAAACCTTCGCTCTCCTCCACGCCTCTGCACAATCTATGACATCGTGTACTTTGTTCACCTGAATGAGTCGCAGCTCTGCCTAGAGATATCAAAATGATCTCCACTAGGCTCACCCGCCTGGGCGCGGTGGTACGTTGTCCTCCCTGCCTGCTTGCTGCTGGCTGCCCGCTTCGAGCGCTGTGCGAAGAACGCGCGCTGCTTTAGCAATTGGCTTCCGATTTGTCTCTTTCTGAATGCATAGGCTAATGGATTCCTTCTCTACAGGGCACCAAGTCCCGAGTCGTAAGTGACGAGCTCTGCGCCACTCGATCGTCCGCGGTCTGTCCACTATATATACTGACATAACATAACGTAGCTCCTTGGATCTCGCGGTCTGGCCACCGTGTCTGACTCTCCCCTCGACAAGAAGGTTGAGATGTCCAACTTGGAAACTGTAAGTCGAGTGAATCAGACTCAACCGGCATGAAGCAAGTGCTGACGTAATTCATTGACAGGGAAACTACATCAACTACAAGTATGATATGCCTTCTGCCGAGGCTAGCAGCCAACGCAATAGAAGCAGACAAAGTAGTAAATACTAACCGTTTTGTAGGAAATTCTCAGAGAACTTGTCGATTGTTCGTGGCCGTCTGAACCGACCACTTACTTACGCCGAGAAGATCGTCTACTCTCACTTGGATGATCCCCATGGACAGGAGATCGAGCGTGGCAAGTCATACCTCAAGCTGCGCCCTGACCGTGTTGCTTGCCAGGATGCCACCGCTCAGATGGCCATTCTCCAGTTCATGTCCGCTGGCATGCCCTCTGTTCAGACCCCCACTACCGTCCACTGTGACCACTTGATTGAGGCTCAGCTTGGTGGTGACAAGGATTTGGCTCGCGCCAATGAGATTAACAAGGAGGTCTACAACTTCCTGTCTTCTGCCTGTGCCAAGTACAACATTGGTTTCTGGAAGCCCGGCTCTGGTATTATCCACCAGATCGTTCTCGAGAACTACGCTTTCCCCGGTGGTCTGATGATCGGTACTGACTCTCACACTCCTAACGCTGGTGGTCTCGGTATTGCTGCCATTGGTGTTGGTGGTGCTGATGCCGTCGATGTCATGGCTGGTCTTCCCTGGGAATTGAAGGCCCCCAAGGTCATTGGTGTCAAGCTTACTGGTCAGATGTCTGGCTGGACTACTCCTAAGGATATTATCCTGAAGGTCGCCGGTCTGCTTACCGTCAAGGGTGGTACTGGTGCCATCATCGAATACCACGGACCTGGAACCGAAACCCTTTCCTGCACTGGTATGGGTACCATTTGCAACATGGGTGCTGAAATTGGTGCCACCACGTCTCTCTTCCCCTTCAACGACCGCATGTACGACTACCTCAACGCCACCAAGCGTCAGCACATTGGTAACTTTGCTCGCGAGTACGCCAAGGACCTCCGCGAGGATGAGGGTGCTGAGTACGACCAGCTGATTGAGATCAACCTTTCTGAGCTTGAGCCTCACATCAACGGTCCTTTCACTCCTGATCTTGCTACTCCTATCTCCAAGTTCAAAGAGGCTGTTGAGACCAACGGCTGGCCCGAGGAGATGAAGGTTGGTCTGATCGGTTCTTGCACCAACTCTTCTTACGAGGATATGTCTCGTGCTGCCTCCATTGCCCGTGATGCTCTGAACCACGGTATCAAGGCCAAGTCTCTCTTCACTGTTACTCCTGGTTCCGAGCAGATCCGTGCCACCATCGCCCGTGATGGTCAGCTCCAGACCCTCGAGGAATTTGGTGGTGTTGTTCTTGCCAACGCCTGCGGTCCTTGCATTGGACAGTGGGACCGCAAGGACGTCAAGAAGGGCGAGGCTAACTCGATTGTCTCTTCCTACAACCGTAACTTCACTGGCCGTAACGACGCCAACCCAGCTACCCACGCTTTCGTCACCTCCCCCGACCTTGTTGTTGCCATGACCATTGCTGGCAGCCTCAAGTTCAACCCTCTTACCGACACCCTCAAGGACAAGGATGGCAACGACTTCAAGCTTGCTCCTCCTACTGGTGATGGTCTCCCTGCCGACGGATACGACCCCGGCCGTGACACCTACCAGCCTCCTCCCGCTGACCGCGAGTCTATCAATGTTGAGGTCGCTCCTACCAGTGATCGTCTCCAGGTTCTTGCTGGCTTCGCTCCTTGGGACGGAAAGGATGCTGAGGGCATCCCCATCCTCATCAAGACCCAGGGCAAGACCACCACCGATCACATCTCTATGGCTGGCCCATGGTTGAAGTACCGTGGTCACCTTGACAACATCTCCAACAACATGTTGATTGGTGCCGTCAACGCTGAGAACGGTGAGGCCAACAACGTCAAGAACGCCGTTACTGGTGCCTATGACGCCGTCCCTGCTACTGCTCGTGACTACAAGGCTCGCGGAATCAAGTGGGTTGTCGTTGGTGACTGGAACTACGGTGAGGGAAGCTCTCGTGAACACGCTGCCCTCGAGCCCCGTCACCTTGGCGGTCTTGCTATCATCACCCGTTCCTTCGCTCGTATCCACGAAACCAACTTGAAGAAGCAGGGTATGCTTCCTCTTACCTTCTCCGACCCCGCTGACTACGACCGCATCCCCACCGATGCCAAGGTTGACTTGCTCTGCACCGAGCTCGCCGTCGGCCAGCCCATCACCCTCCGTGTCCACCCCAAGGATGGCAGCTCTTTCGACATTAAGCTCAGCCACACCTTCAACGAGTCCCAGCTTGAGTGGTTCCGTGACGGTTCTGCCCTGAACACCATGGCCCGCAAGTCTGCCAGCGCTTAAATAAATATACATAACAAGGGAGTCTCAAAGATGAAAATGAGGCTCGCTCAGATTTCGAGTTTCCAGGAAACTGGAATAAATACAAAATGTCAACACTCTGTCAAGCTGTCAAGAGTTTTTATTTTTTAGTCTTTGGATGGTTGGCTCATTCAATTGGTGTTCTGCATGGAGATAGCCCGTCATGTTTTATATGTCATCTATTTTCTTTTTCTTGTCGAGATTAGTACTATACTGTATAACGATGGTTTATTGTTTCACATTCTTAATAGGCTAACAGTACATTCGAATATCGTAGATTCATGTATGGATGACATAATCATCCCATAAGATGGCGTCTTGCCGAGGTCCGGTGAGTAGTATCAGTATCTTCAAGTTGTCCATTATTAATTCTCTGAAATACATGAAACATATTCAGTCGTCTCACTGTGCTCTGGCTCACTTTTATCCCGTGGAAGGATCGATCTGCTATCTTGATCCATCATGGCTACTCAACTTGTATCCCTGCCTGAGGTAGAGCGTCTAAGTACATCGGTCATTAGGATCCTGGCTGGAAATCCAGGCAAAGTTAGTCCCCTCAACCTCTGGACAGATTATAGTTGCTAACAGGCTGTTAGTTCACATTACAAGGTGTGTAGTAACGAGACGAAGTTGCGTTTGTCGCTTGCTAAAGTAAACTGACTGAACAAGGAACAAATACATACCTCATTGGCCGCGGCCCCCGGCGCCTCCTGATCGATACCGGGGAAGGACTCCCCCGCTGGCCTAGCTTGCTGCAATCAGTCCTCAAAGACGAAAATGCCGTGGTCCACGAAGTGCTTCTGACACATTGGCACCACGATCACGTCCGGGGGGTCCCGGACGTGCTTAAGCTGTGCCCCCAGGCTACTGTCTACAAGCACCAGGCGGGCGAGGTCGAAAAAGGGCTGACTGATATCAAAGATGGGCAGGTTTTCAAGGTCGATGGGGCGACGTTGGAGGCATTTTATACGCCGGGGCATGCGGTTGATCATATGAGTTTTATTTTTAGGGAGGAGGATGCTATATTCACTGGTGATAGTACGTTTATACACTGATTACTGTGAATGATGCTAATAGTGTAGATGTTCTGGGCCACGGCACAGCAGTCTTCGAAGACCTAGGCGCGTATATCGCCAGCTTGAAGAAGATGGAAAAGGCCGTTTCCGGGCGCGCATACCCTGGCCATGGCGCTGTGATAGCCAACGCCACTGGCAAGATTACGGAATACATCAAGCACCGCCAACAGAGAGAAAACGAGATTCTGCGTGTGCTCAAGTTTGGGCGGTTGGACGTGGAGCCCTTGCAGGAAGAGAGAGCGCTGTCTCCGGAGCGGTTGGCTAGCTGGACGCCCATCCAGATAGTCAAGATAATCTATCGCGATGTGCCGGAGAGTCTGCATCTGCCGGCGTCGCATGGGGTGGTGCTGGTGTTGAATAAGCTGGAGGCGGAGGGCAGGGTTGAGCATGACGGGGCGACGGGGGAGTGGCGGTTGAGGCAGAGGCCTGTTTTGTAGAATCATGTAATTGTTGTATTTAAATGTTGAATGAAGTTCATGTTGATGTTCTTGTTATGTTGTTGATGAATCATCACTGTAAGCGGGCTGCAATGGAAGGCCCCCGCCGGGAGTTACTTCATGCTTTGCCCCTCCTCACCGAACCTTCAACGCTCAGCTCAGCTTCCTCTGCTTCCATCAATGAAGTCGCTATTGAGGATTCCTGCACTGCTTCACCTGGCATCGCCATCGCCACTACCAGGCCATTCTGGTGCTGCCCTCGCGTGTTCTCCCAGCATCAAGTGAGAGTCAGACTCCGTTTCCGGTGAACAAAGAGAGACGTCATCCATAGCCAGCTCTCAGACACATCAACCTGGTACGCTTCTTGGCTATACTCGCTTCTTTTGCCTTGTTTTGCCCTTTCCAGCTGCATTTGATTTTTACCTTGATAAATCTATTTCTTGCATTCAACCTGCTCAGTTTTACGACGCATCGCCACTCCTTGTCTAGCGTCATTCCTTGTTTAGCTGCCCAAGCCAAGTCTGGCGATATGCGGATATTTCTGCGTCAGCTTAGGTGCTTACTCACGAACAATATTAGCAGCATTTAATCCTAAACGAATCCGATTTTCCTACGTCGACAGCCGGAGCCTCCCTTGATCTACCCCGCAGGGTATTCATTCGCGGCCGGGACCTTGCATACTGATCGATCGGTCGAACGTCGAACGGCTTAATCATAACCATCATCAATCAGAGAGAAATACAGCCGGTAAACGATGCCTTCGGTCGAAAACGGCGAGGAGTCGCGATTGCTCCTCGTCTCGAATCGATTGCCCATCACCATCAAACGCTCTGACGATGGGAAGTACGACTTCTCCATGTCGTCCGGAGGTCTGGTCAGTGGCTTGAGTGGATTGACCAAGTCGACTACATTCCTCTGGTATGGATGGCCTGGCTTGGAAGTCCCAGAGGAGGAGATTCCCGTGGTGCAGAAACGGCTCAAGGATGAATACGGCGCTATTCCCGTCATGATCGATGACGAGCTTGCTGATCGACATTACAATGGCTTCTCAAGTAAGCATTAATTTGGTTTTCTTTTCTTGTGATTTTTCTGACGTCTATCGTCATAGACTCCATTCTCTGGCCGCTGTTCCACTACCATCCCGGTGAAATTACCTTTGACGAGTTCGCATGGGAAGCATACAAAAAGGCAAACCGTCTGTTTGCGCAGGCCGTTGCCAGGGATATTAAAGACGGCGATCTAGTCTGGGTCCACGATTACCATTTGATGTTGCTCCCGGAGATGCTGCGAGAGGAGATTGGCGAGTCAAAGAAGAATGTCAAAATTGGGTTCTTTCTTCACACGCCATTCCCTAGCAGTGAAATTTACCGAATTTTGCCAGTGCGAAATGAACTTTTGCTGGGCGTCCTGCACTGCGACCTGATTGGATTTCACACCTACGACTACACACGGCACTTTTTGAGTAGCTGCTCACGGCTTCTGTAAGTATATTCTCTTGATTGGTATCTCTTCTGAAATACTGTGTTCTAATGTTTTAGTGGCTTGAAAACAACTCCGAATGGAATCGAGTTTCAAGGCAAGGTTGTCTCTACTGGAGCTTTCCCCATTGGCATCGACCCGGACAAATTCAAGGAGGGACTTCAAAAAGAAAAAGTCCAGAAACGAATTGAGATGCTTGAGCAAAAGTTCCAAGGCGTGAAGCTCATGGTGGGAGTGGACCGGTTAGACTACATCAAGGGCGTTCCGCAAAAGCTTCATGCTCTCGAGGTGTTTCTCAGCGACCACCCCGAGTGGGTAGGAAAGGTCGTTCTCGTGCAGGTCGCGGTTCCGAGTAGACAGGATGTCGAGGAGTATCAGAACCTGCGAGCAGTAGTCAATGAACTTGTTGGCCGGATCAACGGCAAATTTGGTATGTCTTATGTCTTGACAGCGCTCATCCCTCTTGTGGAGGTATAAACTGATACTAACAATTGCAGGCACTGTCGAGTTCATGCCCATCCACTTCCTGCATAAATCAGTCAACTTTGACGAGCTCATCGCCTTGTATGCTGTGTCAGACGCATGCATCGTGTCGTCTACCCGAGACGGCATGAACCTGGTGGCATACGAATATATTGCCACACAGCACAAGCGCCACGGCGTCCTCGTTTTGTCTGAATTTGCCGGAGCAGCTCAGTCACTGAATGGCAGTATCATCGTCAATCCTTGGAACACTGAAGAACTAGCCGGCGCCTACCAAGAGGCCGTTACCATGAGTGAGGAACAAAAGGCACTCAACTTCTCCAAGCTCGACAAATACGTATCCAAATACACGAGCGCGTTTTGGGGCCAATCGTTTGTCAGCGAACTAAAACGCATCTCGGCACAGTCGAAACAGAAAGTTTCAGTGAGGAAAGCCTCGCTCCTGATTCCGGGAACATCTGCGCCGGTAGTTGATACAAATGGACAGGCTGTCCCAGACGACGCAGTTGTTGTGTCGGAGGAGTAGTGAAAAGTGGGAGCATGGAGCATACACGGTAGAAAATAATAATGCGGGATAGGCGTACGGAAGGGTTGGTTGCTTTTGAAATACGATCATACAATCATATATCAGTTCATGAATCCAATCTAATCAGTATTTTCCATATTCATCCAGTACATTATTACATTAAGGGTTCATGGGGCACGACGCACGGTCAAGCATGTGACGAACAATGCAGATATCTACAGATTGGTCCAGCTAAGCCAAAAGGCAATGATTGGTTAGGGTTAGTGTAGGATAGTCGGGACTTGTTGTGGATTATATCAACACAACAATCACCAGTAATCCAACAACTATCAAATAATAAAAAATAATATGGCCAAACCTACCATCGTCATTGCCCAAGGCTCATTCATGACGCCCTCGTTCTACGCTCCCTCCGCGCCGGCCTCCAGGACGCAGGCTACCCCGTCGTCCACCCAGCGCTACCCAGCTGCGCTGGCGACGACTTTACAGCTCGCAATCTAACCGACGATGCACTGACAGTTCCAGGAGATGTTTGCAGCGATGGCGGGGTCGGAGGTGCTGAGTGCGACGGGGTTGGTGGTGGAGAGGATTGCGGCGGTGGTGGAGAGCGTTGCAGCGGTGGTGGAGAGGGCGGCTGCTGCGGAGGCTTAGCAGGCTGGCTATTGTTGACAGTATCTAGTTATCTGTTGCCTGTTGATGTAGTTTTAGTTGGTGAAGTGATGTTTGTTGTCGGTTTGCATCTGTTTGTCCATGTTTGTCCGTGTTTGTCCGTGTTTGTCCGTGTTTGTACGTGTTTGCTTCGGCGACAAACATGGCTACACAGGCTGTGATTGGTTGGTGTTTGCGTCCCAGACAAACATCATCTAAACTCGACTGTGCAAACTGCTCAACAAACATACAAACTCGACAAAACAATACCTTCATTCATATACGTTGTGTATACGTGGTGATAGTATATATACCGCCATGTCTTCGCTGATATGGTCATGGCATCCGCCAGAAAACCCCTCCAAAAGAGTCTACAATAGAACCGTTCTACAATGGCCTCCCTTCAACCAGGTGCAGCCTTTGCACCGAAATTCGCCAACTTCAACATCCTGCAGACTCCCTACAAGATAGTCAATGGACACGAGATCCTCGCCCATGTGATTGCCCCAAAGTCTCTTCCAGCAGGCCGGAAAGCGCCAGTCATTGCCCGATTCCACGGAGGAGGAATGGTACGTCTGTCTCTTGTCTCGTAATGACAGTATACTTACAAGCGTAGGTCCGAGGAGACTCTGTTTATGCCGACTGGTTCCCGCTCTGGCTGCTTGACCTGGCAGAAGCACACGGCGCAGTCATCATTTCAGCCAACTACCGTTTCCTCCCTGAAGTAAACGGCATCGACGTCCTAGATGATGTCGACGACTTTTGGGACTGGATCCACTCAGAAAGCTTAGCAAGTTTGTTGAACGAAACAAATTTTAAGCTCGACCTGGACAGAATCCTCACTGCCGGAGACTCGGCCGGTGGCTTGCTTAGCGTCTACCTCACGCTCTCCCAGCCAGATAAGATCCGCGCCGGAACTGCGGCATATCCAGCGCTTTCCTGGGACAACCCTCCCTTGCTGCCAGCAAAGAGGACTGAGGGCGTCCCCCCCGAGTCATTCATTGAGGAATACATTGCCAACCTCAAACCAGGCTATGTCGAGTCCTCCGACATCGCTCTCCAGCGCGTCCAGCTGTCCATGACCATTACCATGCACCAAAGGGGGTGTGGGCTCTTCTTTCGTGGGGCGTCTGACCTGCCCCCTCAGCGCCGGCCAGAACGCCTGTATCAGCTAGCCCGGCTAGAGCAGCCAGACGCAAAGCTGCCTCGCGGGGGGTTGGTCATAGTCCACGGCACTGACGATGTAGCAGTGCTGCCGGCGGCAAGCGAGCGGTTTGTGGACAAGGCCAGGTCTGCTCTGGAAGGCAGACAGGGCGCCGACAAGGTCGTCCTGGCTCTACAGCCTGGCGGACATGGGTTTGATGTCGACACGTCGCTGGACGAACAGTGGCTGGCCGACGCGCTGAGGACGGCGGTAGACACGTGGCTGGAGTAGCAGTATGTACGTACATGCGGTTTTTTGTAAATATGTCAATCCACTGCTCGTTATGTAAATAGTGTCTATTTTTACCATTTAAAATTATTTAAAATTGGCCGTCAGATTATAGTCGAGTCAAGTCGACGAGAGTCCCCGAAAAGTCGAGCTAAAAGCGGAGATGCAGAAAAAACCACGCAAAAAACGCCCACAAGGTACTTGTCTGCACCACTTTTGATCATTTGACCCACGGTTATCTCGGAACAAAATGGGGGGTGTAGTACTGTGTAATCTACTATCTGATGGACTTTTAATCTGATCCGATCTGATAAATAACAATCCCCCGGGTTATGTTTACAACGTTTGCCAAGTGCGTCTAGTCTACACAGTAGAACAGTATGGCATTCGCGCCAGGACAGCCCGTCGTCCGGCGGAAAATGCAGCTGCGCGACTTCAATGCCACGCTGATCTGCTCGGTGGCCCTGCTGTTCTTCTCGGCGTTTAGCTATGGCTTCAGCGACCAGTCGTTTGCGTCGACGCAGGCCACGCACGCCTTTAAGAAGCAGTTTGGCGACTACAACGCGAAGAAGGGCACATATGCCCTGCCGGCGCTGTATCTGAGCCTGCTGAACAGTCTCAAGGCGGGGACGCAGCTTATTGGTATGTATGCTTTAGTATTTACTGTATGTTGTACAAGCTGATTGGTCAGGCGTCATCGTTGGAAACTGGATCAGCAAGCACTACGGCCGACGGTGGTGTATCTTCATCATGAGCATCTATGCCTTGGGGAGCACCTCGGTCATTGTGTCTGGGTACAATCGCGCGCAGATGCTGACGGGGCGGAGTATCCAGTGTATGTCAATCCCTTATTATAGGGTATACCATTATAGAGCATGCTGACTGACTCAGATATCTACCTCGGAATGCAACTGGCCGTCATCCCGACGTTCCTGGCTGAGATTGCGCCGGCACATCTCCGTGGTGGCACCGGAGCGCTGTACTGGCTGAGTATCAAGGTGATAGGACCATCTTGTACCTAGGTAATAGCTGCTGACTTTTCAGTGTGGCGGACTGCTCGTCACGGGCATCGTTAGGGCTGTCTCGAAAGACAAAAGCAATATCGCCTGGCAACTTCCGATAGGACTGATCCTGATCTTCCCTGTTGTCGTGATATGCCTGGTGTGGTTCATCCCAGAGGTGTGTTCACTCCCTAGGCACCTTGTAGAAACGTGTTAATGGACTAGTCCCCTCGCTGGCTCCTACTCGCTGGCCGCCGCGACGAAGCTCTCACAGCGCTCACCCGGCTGCGTCAGACTCGCGAAGAAAAGCGCAACAATGTACCTGCCTCCGACGAGCTTCTCACCGAGTTCGCCGACCTCTCGCTAGCAGTCGAAGATATCCAGCGAGCCCGGCGCGAGCGCGAGATATCGCGCATCCGCCAATTCTTCTCCATCTTCGACCGCTCCAACATCCATCGCACCTTGATCGTCGTCTTTCTGCTCTTCTTCCAGCAGTCGACCGGCCAATCCTTCGCCTCGCAGTACGGCACCCTCTTCGTCGAAGCGCTGCACAGCGTCAACGCCTTCAGCGTGACCCTCGGCACGAACGCTATCGACATCGGCGGCATTCTCTGCTGCATCCTTCTGGCTGACCGTCTGGGCCGGCGACCCGTGCTCATCATCTCGGCGTTCCTGCAGACTGCGGCGCTGCTCACAATGGGTGGCCTGGGGACTGCCGACCCGTCGACGTCGTCAGACTCGACCCCCATCAAGGCCGGTATCGTTGCCATGCTGCTGCTGTTTTCCTTTGGCTGGTCCTTTGGATACGCGCCGCTGGCGTACGTGGTCGCCGCCGAGCTGCCCTCGCCGTATCTGCGCGAGTACACGCTCAACGTGGGCTACACGGTCAAGCTGGCCATGGAGTTTGTGGTGTCGTTCACGTACCCGTACCTGGAAGACGCGGACAAGGCGAATCTGGGCGGCAAGCTCGGGTTTATCTACGGGTCTGTGGCGTTTCTGGCGTTTCTCTTTAGCGTCTTCTTCGTCCCGGAGACGAAGAATATTGAACTAGAAGAGATGGATGAGGTGTTTGGTGGGCTGGACAGGACGGTAGAGACCAAGGAGCAGGCGATGGCGGAAGAGGCCAAGTAAATAGATGAGATGTATGAGATGTATGAGATCAGGATGAATTATGTTAAAAGTTAGCAATGTATACATATATATATATATATACATATACATATATGTCATTTCGTTTAATACCATTATCATAACTTGTGTATTAAGTCCATAAATAGTGGTGGATATGTGCCTCAGGATACAGACAAACAATGCAAACACGCGAGCGACAAACTCCGACTTCCGCCAAACACTTCACTTTCAGACTGCCAATAACAATCAATTGCCCTGCATTGAGCACTTCAGGTCTGCTCAATCGCTAAACAGTGAAGAGATTACCTAGGTATTCTTCTTGCATTCCGCTCGAGTCTCCCACAATTTGTCGGACGAACGGCCATCCGCCGCAGAGCAAATTTTACCACCACGAACCGACAGTCTACTCAGTTCAACTGAATTAAAGGCTTCGCACAGGCAGAATGGCGTCCATCTTCCGGGGCAGCATGCTGCTCACAGCAAAAGCCGCTACACGCACGCTCCCAGCGCGACAGAGCTACGCCTCCATCTCCCGACGCACACTCTCGAGCACACGCTTCCCATCGCAGGAGCAGCAGTCTCACTCACCACTGCCCACAGAAACGACTCCATCTACCACCGAAAACAACCCGCAATTACCAAACCAAACAAACCTCCGCACATACCCCTACACGCTCAAAACCGGCACCGTCACGTCCGTCGGCCTCATGCACAAAACCGTGCGCGTGGCCTACCACCACCGCTCCTGGGACCGGCACATCCGCAAATCCTACCCCAAAACCACGACCTATCTCGTTGCTGACCCGCGCGACTCGCTGCGCGAGGGGGACGTGATCGAGTTCTCGTCCGGGGCGCCGCGGTCGCGGCATGTGCGGCACGTCGTGGAGCGGATCATTGCGCCGTTTGGCGAGGAGATTGGCGCGCGGCCGGCTGTGCTCACACGAGAGGAACGCGAGGCCGAGAAAGTGGCCAAGAGGGCGGAGAAGCTGGCGCGCAAGGCGGCGAGGGTTGCGGAGGCTGCGGAGGCTCAGGGGCAGGATGTGGACGCTGTGACGAGAGGGTTTGTGCAGAGTAAGGATCATATTGGTCGGATTCGGGCGTTGGTGCTTGAGAGGACTGCTTCTTATTAACTTTTTGTATGTTACTGTTGCTGTACATTATTTAGACAAGATTTACACTATTATTCGTCTCATCTTGGTAAACGTAACATCGTGGATTGTAATTGTAATTATACTATCTAAACTAGACACGGTCATCCCCCCCGTTCGCCATACTCCTTCGCCCAGTCCTCATACCGCTTCAGCCCATCCTTGCCCACACTCGGCCGGATAGTATACAAACTAGCCTCGAAATCCTCAAAGCGGATCGGCCGGATCTGGTCCATCGGCGTATGCAGCAGCGCCTCGCCCAGATTGCGCAGCGGGCCCATGGCGGCGTCTTTGGCGAGGGCCGTGATATCGGAGCCGGAGAAGCCTATCTTCAGTTAGTTTGGATCATTAAAAGAGAGAAAGGGGGCTCACCCTCGGTCACTTTGACGAGAACTTCTATGTCCTCGCTCGACATTTCGTGGGTCTGATGGCTGAGCAGGCGGCGCAGTTGCTGGGCCCGGACGTGGTCCTCGGGCAGTGGGATGTACTGTCGACGCACGAAGCGGCGGCGCGCTGCTTCGTCAATGTCCCAGGGCAGATTGGTTGCTGCTAGGACGAGGACACGACTGGCATCGCCGCTCCCTTCTTTCTTCTCTTGACCTGCGGCTGCGCGCTGCAGATCGGACCATTGTATCAGGAATTCTGTTTTCGACCGTCGCGATGCCTCGTGTTCTGAGCCGGAAGATCGTGTCGATAGCAAGGAGTCAATCTCGTCGACAAAGATAATAGACGGCGCCAATGCCTTTGCAAGTCCGAACAGCGCCCGGACAAGCTTCTCGCTTTCTCCGTGCCACTTTGACGTTAGGGTAGAGGCCGAAACAGAGAAAAAGGTTGACTTTGACTCCGTTGCCACTGCTCTCGCCAGCATCGTCTTGCCTGTTCCCGGCGGACCAAATAGTAACATCCCCCTGGCAGGCTCGCGAAGGCCCATGAACAGATCTGGTCGGAGGAATGGATATACGACCGCCTCTTTCAGCGCCTTTTTGGCCGTTTCGAGCCCCGCCACATCCTCCCAATGCACTTCGTCGCCTCGGACGACTATATCGTTCAGGATCTGTCGAGCTGCGTTGACATCGATACCCCTAGGCAACTTCTTCATGATATCGCGCAAATTCCGGTCCTCCTCCGGGCCTGACGAGCTTTCTTCCCCGGAATCTTGCCCACTCGATGGAGGCGTGATTCTCGGCTTACGCTTTGGCACAGGAGGCCTGCTCTTCCGTGCAGCAGGGGGCTCATCTGACTTGCGTGGACGAGCTGGTTCGTCCCCGCTTACCGACGAGATGGACGCGCGGTTTGCTCCTGCTGCGCTTAGAGTGCGCGGGGTTGAGTGTGATTTGGGGATTGTTCTCTTGACAGGTTCTGAGCTTTCTCCTATTACTGCAGCAGATGATATTGTCGGCGATTGCGTCGCCGACGACGATCTATTGAGCGGCGGCGTCCGGACATTCCTCTCAACCGACACCGACACCGGATTTGAGAGATATTCCTTCCGGTAAACCGGATATTTCGGGGGCGGCAGTGGTTTGACTGGTTTTCGCTGAACTTGCTCAGTTGCAAAAGATTTCTTCGAAGCCGCCGCCGCCGCAGCTGTATCTAATGGTGATGAAGTGGGCTGGTACTCCGGAAACTGCGGTTCTCGCCAGCTTGAACTCGGGATGTAGTCGGAAGATCTCTGACCAGTCTTCCGGGTTGATTCCTCGCTAGACCGGCCGTATTTCGCTTCGCCGTCTTTGCGGTCGGAATCGCTAGATATATTATTAGGATGACTCGTGCCGTCCGTAGAAGGCGCCGCTTTTGGTCTGATCGTCCCCCAGGCTAGACCGGCGGCTTTGGATGCTGCGGGACGACTCCGGCTGGCAGACGACTTGTATTTAGGCTTTTGTTTGTCCTTCTGACGGAGCGTCGTAAGCATAATCTTTCTTCGTTCAGGACTCGAGCCGCGGGACGACGTCTGGGTAAGAGGCGTGCCGCCTGGCGTAGCAGCTGGCACGGGTGAAGGCGACAGTTTGTGCGGAGAGGGCAAAGAGCCGGGCTCTCGATAACTATGCTTTCGCTCGAGAGACATCGGAGGGGGAGTGACAGCCACGCCCGGCGACACCGACGGCGACGGTCTGACCGGCAGGACAGGCAGAGACGGCGGCTTCGACAAGTCCATGTAGTCGACAGCAGGGATCGTGCCGTCGCCAATCCAGCCAGGCGGCTTGTTACTGTTTCCATTCGACGGCCGCTTGCCCTTTTCCAGCTTCACCGGCTTTGAGCTGTGTTTCTGGGCGTCCTTCTCGTCGTTACTGCCGTCCTCGGCGGAGGCCTCTTTCCTGCTTTCCTGCAGCGCCTCGAGCAAGTCCACGCGTTCCTTGCACTGCAATTCCAGCTGCCGCAGCGACTCCTGCAGCGCCTTTTCGGTCTCGGATTTGGGCGCATAGTTTGGCGGCACGCGGTATGCGTTGTGGTAGTAGATCGTTTCGAGGGCGGAGCGCCACGAGCGCAGGGCCTCGGACTCGTTGTTCTACAAATTAGTCTTCTTTCTGTCTTTCTTTCGGCGAGTAGACGAACCTGCCCCTCGAAATACACCGCCGTCGAGCACATCAGGTAGCACTCATCGTACGTCTTCTGCATGGAAGACGAGGGCTTTGAGCGCATCATCTAGAAGAACGGGCGTGCTGCCATGCGTTGTGTCGATTAAACGATTGAAGGGTGACCGTCAAACTAAGAACGATTGAGTTATGAGATTGCGGGCGGAATGCAGGGATGAGGGGTCTGGGAGCGAATTGCCAATGTCGGCGATGCGGTCGAATTCAGTTCGAAGTATAGCGTAGAGATATGCTGGTGTTAGATATTCTTGCAGTCCACGTCCAGAGTCCAGAGAGTGAAGGTGTGTGGCTGAGCGTAGACTGAAGAGGTTGATGGGTCTTTTCTCGCGTGACGTCGTGCGGAAGAATACAGACAGTACGGTCATACTAGCATACGTAATATACATACATACATATATACATACATACATATATACATACATACATATATACATACATACATATATACATACATACATATATACATACATACATATATACATACATACAATATTGATATTATGTTGAATAGAATTAAATTGTGAATAATTATCTATTACTACAGTATACAGTCCAAGTGTTCGGTAACAATGGTAATACAATACCGACTGCAAGACAGAATCCACCATGACGTAGGAAGTAAATTACATGAAATTTACATCCAACTTCTTATTCTTCTAGTATGGACTATGCACTCACGATATGACTGAATAAGTCCAGATTGTATTCTCCCCTCAAAATAAAAAAAAACAAACTGCCACATCTATGATTACATGTAAAACAAACCGAAGACAAACACCATCCTGCGACTAATAGAGGCAATATGAAAACCCACCATCCCGGTTCTTTTACTTTGAATAATATTATAAAAGCTCTCTTTATCCATCAACGCCGGAAACAAGAGTTGCAGCGGCACTCCCAAGAACCAAACCAAAGGCAAAAAGGGCTTCATGCTGTGTTCAGTAATGAAGATGAAGACACGCCAAACAAGATGGTTGAATGTGGAAATAAATCGAGAACTCCCGAGGATTGAGATGGGACAATATACATGCTGGTGAATGATTATGCGGTGGACGTCTCCGTAGAAGGTTCGGACAGATGTTCTACTTCTTCTTTCGCGGATGTGTTGATGTCGTGAGGATAAGGAGACGAAGTGAGGTAGAACGCCGGATTCTTGCGCATGTTATCGGCTATCGGCAACTTGGCCTTTGAAATAGGCCTTGGCCATTTCATACGAGGTCCTACATCTGTCAGCTCTGTAAAATCAACAATATAAGGGAGACATACCAGCAAATAGCAGTGCTGGGCATGGTCGAGATAATGCGCGGCCGCAGTCCGCGCAGGAACCCAGCCCAGCCAAACTGGCGCTTGATAATGGCCGCAGCGTTGAACAGCCCCCGCGCAGAGCGAATCTCCTGGTCCGTCGCCAGGCCCCGGGTCTGCAGCAGCGTCTTGATCACGTCGAGCGGCGTGGTGATGGCCGCGGCCACCGCACCCGCGAGACCGCCCGCAATGCAGTGCGTGAACGGGTCGTAGTCGTTCGTCGGGTTCATCATCTTGGATATCGACTCGTAGGCCACAAACTGCGTGGCTGTGAAGGGGACCGTCATGCTGAGCGTCGTCGGGTAGGACACGTAGAATGCCTGGAGGCCCTCGGTGCGGTAGACGGTTTTTGCGCACTGCGCGAGTGTCTTGTGAACGGAGCCATGGACCTGCATGCGCTGTTTGATGACTGTGACTATTAGCTTTTCTCCTTGAATCTGTAGGCGTAGGCATACCGTCAAACGGATTCATGAGAGCGTCGCTCGCAATTGTCGCGCTCGCTCCGCTCAGAGCTGCACAGTCAGAACCACCTTCATATTCCAATTCAATTCGTATGGCAATCAAAGCATACCAGCAGCAAAAGGATGGTGTCCCTCGGCATTTCCGCCCGCCAGCTCCTTCACAGCTTCGTATGTGCCGAAATAGACCGCATGGGCCGGACCCGCGCCCACAATCACGCTCGACACGCCCTTCCACAGCGTCCTCCAGCCCTCGATCCGATAAATCGTCGACACCGCGTTTGTGATGCCCGTATAAAGCCCGCCGGACGTCGGATGTAAAACTTGCATTCGCGTCTACACAGTCAGTATTTTTCGATGCGTTCAACTGGTGGAATCGTCGCACCTTGAGCAGGTCAACCGGGTACATAACCGAGTGCTCCTGTAAAATCAACCAACAGCGAATCAGCCTCGTCCAAAATAACTCCAGAAAAAGAGACATACCGCAATCCCCGCGAAGGCACCGGCTAGCATGTTGTGCCCCAAGCCATAATTCGAAGGAAGAGCTTCGTACCTGTTCACGTTCAGTCAGTCACAGCAAGATTTTTCGGCCGACCAGCTCCAGTCCTGTCCAATCCATCACCACAGCACTGCACTGCACAGCATTGCACAAGCAGTCGCAGCTGAAAAAGAAAACAAAACAAACAGCACAATGAAAGAACCGGCATACTCGAATTCCTGTCCTGGGATGTGTTCCGCCATCCGAGCTGCGAATAGCTCTGAAGGCGCAGCCGGAGCCGCAAGCTCTGTTTGGTTCGGTGAAAGAAGACGAGGGTATCCAAAGCCGGTTGGATATGGACAGAGAATAGATAATATAGTTAGAGAATTATCGATATGAGCGCAGAAAAGAGGAGAGAGGATAGTAGGCGAAGGGGAGGTGAGTTGACTGTGGCGGGATGGATGAAATAATATTTGATTGATTTTATTTTCTGGCCTAAACAGGCCGACGTCTCCGGTAGGACTTAGTAGTATGTATACCACACTATTTATTCAACTCGGTAGGATTGAAAACCATTCTATGTGTCTGCCTATTTACTTATTTTTTCTTTAAATTATTTTTACTTGTCTACTAACTTCCCCGTACACTCAGATCTCGGACCTGCGAGGCCGAGCACACCGGCCCCGACTGCTGCAGTAGGCAAGCCGGTCCTAGACGCTTTCAAGCTGACGGCGAGACGCAGCACAATTCGGCGGTAGCGGAGTCTGGTCTCTAGTTAGGACAGTAGTAATTAATACCAGATGGGATACGTAGTTAGGCGCTAAGAATCTCCTTCTCCGCGGTCGACGTGGTTCCGATTCCGGAGTTCCATACCCACTGCTCAGGGCTCAGTAGGCTAAGCTATCTGCGACGATATGATAATATATTGATGCACGTTCTATGAGAAAAGGTTCAAGGGAGAGATTTCATATTGTATGCATCAATCACATGAAATAAACAAACGGCTTGCACGTAGTAAATATGAAATAATGCAGTGAGCGTATGGTATCAAATGATCCTATTACTATTATAACTCGACGTTGAATTTCCATTCCCCTGTGAACGTTAGTCTGGATCTATACCTAAGTGAGGGGATGGTGCTTACGCTGCTTCAGGTTCTCGGCCGTGTCGCTCAGCAGAATCACCCGCCGTTTATTGCAGTACGCCGTCTTGTCGAGAATGTCGACCTTGAGCTCTGCAAGCTCGGCAATCGGCTTCTCAAACATCTCACTCAAGCTTTCGACCGCCATTTCGAGATCCTTCTGGTTGTCCTCGAAGATTTCCGTCAGATTGTTGCGCGCCAGGTAGTATGCAAACGCGTACGTCCATTTGAGCGTCTGGCGGCACTGCTGGAGCGCCTGCGAGGCTGTATCTAAAAACTGCACCTCAATCCACGACATGCCCGACTGCGACTGCAGGCTGGTCATCTTCTTTTCCGTCTTCAGATACAGGTCTTTATCAAGCTTGGCCGACTGCTCGTGGTTGGCATATCGGTTGTAGTAGTGCAAATACCGCTCCAGAGACGCCCGCGATTTCGCCTGCGCATCGCGAGCTTCCGACCCCGACTTTTCCGTGTATCGGTTGCAGTTGTACCAGCTCGTTCCATGCTCTGACCACAGCCCCATGCACATCCAGCAGAATTCGTATTTGCATTTGCGGCATGTCATGTGGTTGCATCCGCCGTTCTTCTCGATAGTCGACAGGCATTTAGGGCACTCCTTTGTATTAGCCGAAATCCAGTTCGCCGTCTCTGAGTCGTCCTCGCATTTCTTCAGCCACATCTTGACCAGCGAACAAGGCGGCGGTTGGTGGTCGTTCAGGCCGCATCCAAAACAGAAACTATGCTTGCATGAACAATGCACCGTAGGCACAATCTTGCTCAAATCCCGAGCCTTCACTCCACAGTCTATTGCAAACTCGCAGTTGGGCGCCGGGCACCATTTAAGGTTGTCTTTGTCGTCGACATATGTCCGAGTTAGTAGCGTTTTATATCTGTAACCGTCAGTATAAATAGACAACACGACAAAGAAATGACCTACCTATCCTTGAGATCATCAGCCACCAGTAAATTCAGCGACTTTGAATCCACAATCCGATGGCAATGATCCTGGGGGCACTGAATCCTCGCCGCTTCTCCCTCCTCTTTAATTTTCTGTTCAAGATAATGTCCAAAACAATCCACGCAGAACCGATGCCCACATCGCATGGCATACGTTTCCAAGCCATCCTCATCTTCACAGCAAATTGAGCACATGAACCCAGACACCGCCTCCGTCCTAGGATTCGCGTCAAAGGTATGTCCCAGCCCAGCCTCTTCCAACAACTCCTCCGACCGGTCCATGTACGACTCTATTAACTTTTCCCTATTCCACCGTGCGAACCGCAGCAAGATCCCCGACGACTCGGGGGGAAGTCCCAGAACGGACGACACTTCTGAAATCTGATAGTTCTGTTCGCGGTCGATATCAGCCGGGCTGAGGACTTTGAAGTCCACCTCGTACGGTTTCTTTGTTTTCTGCACAAGGTCTTTGTCGTAGGAGAAGCCGTTGTCGAACTCGTCGCCAAAATCTGTTCAGTCAGCACACTCCCTCATTCTTGCAAATAATGTACTAACCTTCGCCTAAGCTTTCATCGTCACTGTCCTGCGTGTCCAGAAAGTCCTCCTCGCGACTGGACACATCGGTCATGAAGTCGTCGTCCGAATCCATGCTGCGAGTGGTAGTCGTCGGGGTGACTACGCTTGCCCCGTGCCTGTCCTTATCCTTCTCTTCCGCCTTGTCAGTCCTCGCTGGCGACGGCTGGTGTTTTCCTGGGACGCTCCGTTCCAGCGGCAGCGTCTTGGGGTGTTTTGCGGCGGGTGCCGACTTGATAGCAGGAAAGTTGTCGTCGTCTCCAGGAGTAGTCGTCGCCGCCTCCTCGACTGCCTTTCTCTTTCTCGTGATGGGAGGCGTGGTGAAGGTATTGGGGGTGTCGGTTAGTGTAATAAAAATATCCTCCTCTTCTCGCTCAGCAGGGAAAGTCAGAAACAAGCATGCACTGTTCGAGCTGACTGCCGACAACCGACAGGCGGCAACGAGGCGGCAAAGGCAAAGGAAGCGGCCAATGAGAGGGCCGGGCAGGATGAGACGATGAATCGGGACACCGGAGAGGAAGTATATCGCAAGGCTGAACGCTGCTGGCTGCTGGTGCTGGCTGGTCAGGCTGTCATGTCAGACTGAATGAGTATGAGTGAATGGCTGAGCAGGAAAGAAGGGGTGGGGTATTAGTCAGTTGTCAGTCAGGATGGTGCCTGCAAAACACGGCTGAAATACGGCTGGATACAGTACGGTAAGATCAGATGTACAATAGTTGTAATTTATGCTGAGATTATGTAATCGGCTGTCATTGGTCTGCTGCTTTTTATCAACTCTACCTCTCTACACTCCTTTGATTCTACACTCGATAGGAAATATTCAACTGCGTCAATCCCAGCGACACCGAACTCATGAAGTCTACAATAAATCCCATACGCAGATTCGGAGTTTTCATCGCCTAGTTGCTCGAAAGTCAAAGCCCATATTGCCTTCGCCATTACCATCACCACTACCTTTGAACATGTACAAGATCGGGGCATAAATAAGACAGTGTGAGAACTTTAGCATTGTGACTCTTTATTTTATTTAATCAATATGATTGATGATGCTATTCTCGTACTGTGTATTGTTCTGTACAATACGTACTATTACCAAGCCAGCCGTCGACGTCATTCACGTACAGACGTATCTTACTAGGCAGGGCCAAGTATCAGGCAGACTAATACTAGATAGCAGATGGATGGTCAGGCTTATGACAGATGCGGTCACGAGATCAGCAGATTCAGATCGTATATCTACATAGCACACAATGATGTGAACATCACTCGTCGCTTTCCTCGCTCTCATCCTCATCACTGTCATCTTCGTCGTCGTCACTGTCCTCATCATCATCCTCATCATCCTCATCGTCCTCATCGTCCTCCTCCGAAGCGTTGGCCAGCCAGTCCACAAACTGCTGCGTCTGCGCACGCACCTTCTTCATCTCGTCGGTGCTACTCGAGCGCTCATCCGCCCACCAGCCCTCAAACGCCTCCTCTTCGATGATATCCAGATCGTAAAGCTCCTTGGCCGCGAAAAGCAGGATCGTATCGCCCTTGGCCCGGTGCACCAGGTCCTGCTGTATCTGCAGCAGCAGATCGATCTGGTCCGTCTTCTGCTCCTTGTTCTTGTCGAACAAGCTGCGCTCGACGACGTCCTTGTACCGGCTGAACACGTCGTGCACCGCGTCGCCAGCGCTCTTTCCTACCTCGGTTACGAGCTGGGAGATGCGTTTCATGAACGACGACGCTACGGCGCGCCGGACTTGGTAGTCTGATGCGTTGGCGCTCATGCGCAGACTGACCAGCTCGAGGGCCACCACGTCGGCCGAGACGTCGTCGCGGATGCTGTCGTACAGATTGTTTGCGGCGTCGTGCTGGAAGTGGTCGTGGTCTTCGTCTTCGGAAACGGATGTTCCGAAGCTGTCGCTTCGCTGGCCGTGCGAGTATTCGTCGTCGGCTGATAGCTCGCTGGATAGCGTCGAGATGGAATCCGTAGACAGAGACAAGTTGGCCATGTTGTAGACTGTAAACCATTAGTACCTTCCTTTCCTTTCTAGATAAAAGAAGATGTAACATACCCAACCCAGAAGACTCGCTGCGGTCATCCTCCTCGTCCTCCTCGTCCTCTTCCTCGAGGAAATATTCATATCCCCGTCCCTGCGGCCCAACAATATTCTCTTCATTTGCCGGCACCGAGCCATCCTCACGCGCCGCAACCGTAACCCTCGTGCCCTCGCTGACCGTAATCCCATTCGAAATCTGCACACCAAACGACAGCAAAACATTAGGCTCGACCTTGCAGCTGTCGCCCACGACAACGCCCTCGGCCACAATCGCCTGGCGGACCTCGGTGTTGTCGCCAATCACCGCTCCATCCCAGATATACGCCCCGTCCAGAACCACATTCTTGCCTATTTTGCAATTCCTGCCCAGCACCGAGTTTGTGACTGTCGTCCTGTCCCCGATGCTCGTCCCCTGGCCAATCACCGTCCGCCGCCCGACGACGCACGACCGCGCTAGTATAACGCCTTGTTCCTGGTATATGCTGCCTCGTTTCAGCTCGTAGGTATGCCCGGGCAGTAGATTCGTGTCTGGGCACAGCGGGTATGTCCACCGCGATATAATATCCTTTGAAATAGCATCGTAAGCTTTCAAATTCCTAACTCTCGCCGCATAGTGCTCCTTGATAATGTGCGTATGGATCGTCTTGCCGTTCAACTCGTAATCCTTCAAGACACCGTAAAGAAAGTGCTTGCGCGGAGCTTGATAGTCAAAACTATCCGACCAAAGACTAAGCACATCCGGCGTGCAGATGTCAATATTACAATCAATCAGATCCTGGCGGATATCAATCTCGGCCTGGGTCGTAAGAATCTCCGTATCAATCGTCAACCTCGCATGCGCCTCGGGGTCATGGTGGTCATTCTCCTCGTAGTGCAGACAACGATCCTTGGCCGGATCAACCACAAACACGGGCGAGACGGAGGACGACTTGGTGCGATGCTGCGCGCCCGCTTCGCGCAGCACCATGGTCATGATGGCGTTGCGGTCCGTCTGGCGCCGCGCCTTGTGTTTTGCGAGCACCTCGTCGATCGGGAAGTTGCTTATGACGTCGCCGCTGACCGCGATGAAGTCGCCGGTTATGAGGTGTTTGCCGTCGAGGTCGCGCATGACGTCGCCCACGGAGGTGGACGTGGATTTGAGAAAGGTGAGTTTCTTGAAGGGCGAGGATGAGGCCTTCCATCGGGAGGTACTATATTAAACCACGTTAGTCAAATCTAGGGTGGGCTGTATGCGACATACCTGATATGCTTCTCCAGTATATTCGAGTGCGCTCCCCCATAAAGGAACACATCCTGCACGCCGGCATTGGCGAGGAACTCGAGCGTATACTCGATCAGGGGGGTATTCGCTAGGGGTAGCAGGCACTATCAAGTCAGCTATATTCAATCATCCAACCAATGTACATACTCTAGGCTTCTCCAACGTCAGAGGCTCGAATCTCGTCTCAAACGTGTCGGCAAACACGACCGCTTGGAGAGTCTCCTCGACTTCGTCCGCCGTGTTTCCTTTTTGTTTGGCGCCTCCGCCTTTTTGCTTCGGGCCCATCTTTCCCTTAGGCTTGATATATGTTCGACGTGCGTGGGAGAGCTTCGATGCGGGGTCGAGCGATGACTCAGGAAAATCCGGGCACGCAGCCTTTTTGTCGGCGTAAAAAAGACGAATTCTCTGACTGAAAACTAACGACAATGTCCTCAGTTAATCCACGACTGCTCTAACAAAGAAGATGAAACAACCCACTACTCAATCCATAGAACGAGCACCACGCACGCCGCCGCCGATAATTTGTTTAATTTTGCGGCAGAAAACCAGTAGGCGGTGTGTGGTGGGCGCCTGTCTCTGCCTAAGCCTTAAGCCTAAGGTGTCTACTTCAGAAAACAAACAGAGCAAATCCCCCTGACCACCGGCCTAAATATTCAGGCACCAACACAGCCACACTGTATGGGTATGCAAACGCACGCACACGCGCACGCAGAAAAAAAGATCTGGCCAGACCATGCACGCCCAAAGGATCAGGCCTGGCCCGTTCCGCGAGTTATTTGTGTCCCGCCCATCGATCTGGCGAGTTTTCTACAATTAAGGGGGTCTAGACTCATGAAGCGTCGGTTGAAGGGCTGGCCCAGGTGCAGGTCTAGACCGCACCCCTGGCCAGGTTGTGCCACCACGGATGGAAAGAGGATAAAATTAAGCTTAGACTTAGAGTGTGGGAGGTGTTCGTGGGAATTGGTCTGAGCTTTTTGCGAACTCCAGTTTGTCGTGGTTAACTACGGATTGAATTAGATTAATATTATGGCATGCGCCTAGTTATGAATGCTGCATTCCGCTTCTTCAATTATCAATTCGATCGAGATTAATATTTGTGGTGGAAGATAAAGGTAAAAGATAAAGCGAGACAAAAGACAATACCAAAAATAGCCAAAACTGCCAGGTATATGAACTAACCACCTTCTTAAACAAAAGAAAAGTAAAGAGAGCATGAGAGGAGGAAAAAGGGACCGTCAACTCCTATGCGCCCATAATGTATGTCTGTCGTATGCGGTTCGTCTTGTCCGTCAGGATAAACATTAGTCCAGACGGTGCAAGAGTGCAAGAGTGCAAGAAGCAAGAAGGAAGAAGGAAGAAAACACGGCCGTACATTCCACTACAACGTGGATAGTAGATACTAAACAAGACTAACACATCAACCGTTCTGCTGGCCAGCTATTTGTGTCATCATTTGCGGGTTCTGGTACATCCGCTGTCGCTTCGCATAGCTCGCTGGATCTGGCGCACTCGACATGTCAGACACCTGTCGCCGGTGTTGCACACGGGGCTGGCCGAGCGCTGCTGGCGCTGCGGCATATTGTACCCCGTTTCCGTCCATTGCAAATGCCGTTCCTGTAGGGGTCATGGGCTGCATGTATTGTGGCACTTGTTGAACATTAAGATGAACGGGTGACATTCCCTGGAGCTGTCCCGGAGATTGCCAGTTATTCATCGACGCTGCAGGCGACTGTCCAGGCGAGCTGTCTTCCTTGATGGACTGCGCGGCCGAGTTATGCGTCGTCATGGGTGTTGCCGAAACTGGGTCTATCGTAGTTGTAGGAATGGTTTTGAGGTGCATTAAGTGTTTTTCAAGCATGTCGAGAAGACTCTTTCGCGTAAAAGGTTTGGGCAAGACGTCGTCCATGCCTGAATCATTAGCAAAACACTACTCATTGTTAGGTAGTTGGCAACATACCGTGTTGGAAATATAGCTCAATGTCGTCCTTGCGAATATTAGATGTCATGGCAATAATTGGCGTGCGGTCAAACTGGCGGATGAGATGGCATGCAGACACGCCGTCTAAATTAGGCATTATAATATCCATTAAAATCAAATCGTATCTCTTGCCGGACTGCATCTTGCTAACAGCTTGCAAGCCGTCGTACTGATTATGTTAGTAAATTTTATCAAAATTCAAGGGGACGAACGTACAGCGTTCTCAATCTGGCACTTGAATGACCCCAGGAATTTACCACCGATCTGGCGACAGGTATCGTCGTCCTCGACAAGCAAGATGTTGGGCTGTTTGATCCAGCCCGGGTTGACAAGGGCGTTCTTCTTCCGGTTATCGGTAAAGGAACGCCGAGGATCAATAGGTTCAGCGGCCAACTCTTTCGGCGGGATCGAGTACGGAATATTGTTCACGTGTTCGCTGTACATCGGATCGATGCCGTTTGTCGTGCCCACCGGGTAAACAACAGTCTCCAGCTCTCCGTTCACTCCGTTCATCTTGGTATAGCCCATTGATGCATTCGATCCAGCCGAGTTTGGTGCTCTAGAGATGCCGTTGCGTACGCCAGAGCCTAGCGGCGGAGTCGCAATCATCTGTGCCTTGGCGGGATCATTCAGATTTTCGAATTGTACTAGGTTTGGTTGCATTTGCGAGTTCATGTCACTCAAAATCTTGGACGCTTGTTGTAGCGGCGACGCAGGCAGTTCGTCCGCGGGGTTCGCGGCGACGGCTGAGCCACTGTCGCGGCGGTGTCGGGCGTCAACAGTGAACAAGTAGTTCATAAAGTTGTGGATGACGTTTTCGTGTTGGAGAATGGTCTTTTGCAAGCGCATGACTTCCTGCATGATCATTTGGGAATCGACTGACAGCTGGGCGTTCCGGTCGCTCAGTTGCTGAATCTGCTGCTGTTGGGCGAGGATCTGCGAGTTCATCAGGTCAAACTGCTGCGTCGGGACCGAGTCTTCGCTCATCTGGGCCGGCTTGCGAGGCGCCGGCGCCTTTCTTCGGATGTTGTCCAGCGAGTCCTTGTTGTTAGCCTTGAACTCGGGGTGCTTGAATTCCCAGGCCTGTTGTAATATCAATTAGCACAATGGCGACTGCTTTGGTAGAGAGTCACCGACATTTGGACCATATGGCGATTGCCCGGTTTCCTCGTTGTTCTGGCGCACTTTGTGGAAGTCGTATTTGTTGAGCTGGCGAACAAAGCTGGCAAAGTTGCTGTGCTTGAAATGCTTGGGGAGGATGGTTTTGGTGAATTTTTCACACTGTGCGATCAGCCATATTATCATCAGAAGTCAGGATGCAGCATACCTCTAGCACTACAAAGCTGTCGTTCTCGTCACCCCATCGAACAATGTCCGAGTACGACGGATCCTCCAGCATCCTGTCAAGATATCAGCAAACGGTCTGGCGATCGCATTGATAGCGAGAGCATCATAGTAAGGAGCGAAGGTCGAGAGGCATACTTGTATAATTTGCGGACCTGGATCAAGACATGCATTAGCCAAGAGCGTTCGCAGCCGAATGCACTGAATGCATTGCATTGCAGTTCAGGCCAGAAGGATTCATTTGCTTTTCTCACTTACAAAGTCGCTGGAATTGCCAGCAGAGCTGGTGCCGGAAGTCTGGCCGTCCATGCTTGGGGGTGAGTCGCAAGGCGAGCGGGAGGAAGAAAGAGGGAGGGATAAAGAAGAAAGAGCGAGCGAGAAGAGGCGGCGCGGTCCCGGCAGACCCAGACTTGGCCTTCCGATTTTCGTGGTGTGTTTTTTGTACTGATAAAGTAAAAGACGAAATAGATAAATAGATAAATAAATAAAATGTAAAAATGAAAATGAAAACCAAGATAAAAATGAAGAATAAAAATGGGGACGATGGAAATAATCAAAACTGGGACGACCAAACACACAATCGCAGAGCCTGAGGTACCTCGCAGTGGGCCTAGTCTCGTATACTAACAGAGACACTGACACTACAGCCACGAGCGAGAGGCAAGCAAGGAGGGAATTTGCCGAGCAGAGAATAAAATGCTGGCACGAGCATGTATGTAGTATGTATGCAGGGTGCTTGTGCTTGCTTCGAGGTATTAGTTAGAGAAAGAGTCAAAGAATTCTTGGGAATTAGCGGGTGTTGGTGCCTCGCTGCCTTACTCACTACGTCTACTCCGTACGCATTATTTTTAACACTGAACAGATTAATACGTATTTACTAGTACGTATCGCATAGCATAATTAAGTTGACATACGTAACAAATTACAAGTCATTCATCAGCCCACTCGCAGTGTTCGGTCCTGGTGATTGATCACTGAGCGCAATGTTTCACTCCATTTTTTAAGCAGTGGAGACTCGCTCAAGCCAGGAGGGGCAGCTCCACAGCCTCCCAGACACTGGACAGACATGCTACGCGAACCACGAGAACTGCGGACCCTGACACTGTGACTGTATCGTCCTGTTCATAGTACAATGTACATACAGACCAGCCTGCTTGACGTCGTCGGCGCTCGCTAGTAGAGATCGGGTCCTGCCGCCAATCAGCGACGACACGGCGAACATCTCGGAATACCTTCTTCCGTCTACACATGTTACTACGTAGTATGATCATGCTGCAGATTTATTGCAGTTTGTCTACACAGTACTACTGTTTTCTGACTAACTCTCAATGAGCATAACAATCTTTACTCACTTGATCCAAGGATACGTCCGTGCTCAAGCAGATGCGATGCATCCCGCATATGCATGGCGGACTATGTACGAAAAACCCGTTCACAATAGGCATTACAAGGCCCATGTGTATATACTGTATGCAAGCAAGGTCTAGTCTCGTCTATTCTGTAGACTCCCACCCTGGTGCTTATTTCTTAGCAGTGGCGTTATAAGCATCCCTCGGTCTTATTTTTATCAGAGCGTGCAGAAGAGCCCACCACCATGCCTAGAAACTTGCCTAAATGCACAAACAATTATCGGTTATATGTTCCAGCCACATATTGTCTACATGACTATGTTTTTATGCCCATGTACGAGAAGAATTTATAATCTTAGCCAAGATGTACATTCATTTATATGCTTCAAGGTAGTGCCTAATTACCCAGCAGCTCCTCAACAGCACGCGAAACCGCCTCCGGCTTCTCCAAGGGAATCAGATGCTTCACGCCCTCCACCACAGTAAAAGTAACCGGAAATCCTCTCGCAGAAAGCGTCTCGACAACCTCGCTCTTCACCCGATCCTTCTGCTCAACCACATCCAGCTCTCCGGCCAGCACACTGACTTTGATATGCCCGGTCCTAGCACCCAACCGAGAAGAAACCTCCTCCAAAGCAGCAACAATATCCTCCTGCATCCCATGCACCAACCACCCCTCAGTCGCGAGTTTGCTTCCAGCAAGACTATCCCTAACAATCACAGACACATCCTCCTCCGCCAGCGGCGTAGAAAGCACGTTTGCCACCGTCCACCGAACCGACTCCTCTGTACCGTAGGCTTGCTGTTGCTCCTTGCTCATTTCCGGCGGCAAGACAAGTGGTGTCGGTGGTGCGGGTGCCACCAGAACCACGCCCTTGACAAGCCGTAGAATATCATCTGAAACGGTGCTCAAAGCTGCAAGCGCAACTTTCCCACCCATCGAGTGCCCGACAAGCACGATTCCGTTCTGGACTAGACCCGCTGTTGCTGCGTTGGCTTTGAGGTGCTCCAGCACAGCAACGACGTCTGCAGCATTCGGCGTGATTGAGTAGTCTTTTGCGGTGGCATCGCCTTGTTCAGGACCCGTTGATTGGCCCCATCCGCGGAAGTCGAGGGAGACACTGGGGTATGTCCTGCTCAGGGACCAGTCAGATGTTGGCGAGGTGAGCTTGTGCCATGTGGAACTTGAGCCGCCCCAGTAGTGGAGGAAGACAAGCAGGGGAGATTTGTTGGAGGAGGCCTCAATGAGGCGGAGATGGATCACCGTGTCTGGCGATGTTTGGATGAAGTGTGACGCCATGGTAGATATAGCAAGGACAATCTTCAAATAGAAATGCTTTGCTGTGCTCGTCTGATCTATCTGGCCAGGATAGACGGCCTATTTATACTTACTCTTACATGATCTTGCCTTCACGGATAATTCCGATGCCCACCAAATCTAGTCTTTTACCAGTGTCCAGCTTGGTGTGTCGGAGACTCGGAGACTCACCACTCAACCGGAGATTCGGAGTGAGCTCGACTTGATGCGCTGTGATTGGCTTGGGCGTTATGAGTCATGCTGATTATCTAAGAATGTGGCAGCCGGTAGTTAATTAGTAATGAGGATGACTAAGAACGCGGAATTCCTCGTTTTCTCAGATCTTAGTCAGAAGTCAATTGCTTAGAATAGTGACGATGAATTTACCTGGATTGATTTGCAAAAGAAATAATGTAGCCAATGACATCCCTCGTGGAATCAACGCATACTGCCGTTGCGGTGCTTAGCACGGGCTTCGGTGAAGTAAAATGACGAAATCGGCAGACCTTGTCCGAACTTCCCAACAACACAACACAACACAATTCAGCCTCGTTCTGAACAACACATCAACCAAACCAACACACACCACAATGTTCGCCACCCGCCGCTTCGCAGCTACCGTGCCGCGCCAGCTCGGCGCCCAATCGGCGCTTTTCCACGCCTCTCGTCCTGCCTTTGTCAAGGTCGGCGATGCCGTCCCCAGCGTCGAGCTGTTCGAGGACTCGCCCGGCAACAAGGTCAATCTCGCCAAGGAGCTGAAGAAGGGCGTTATCATTGGTGTGCCGGCTGCTTATAGTACGTCTAACCTCCTGCGACATTGTTACTACTAGACGAAACGAAAGAACTATGCTGACTCGATAGGCCCCGCGTGCTCGAGCACACACGTCCCCGGATACATCAGCCACCCCAAGCTCAAAGACGCCGGCAGCGTGTTCGTCGTGTCCGTCAACGATGCCTTTGTGATGAAAGCCTGGGGCGCAAGCCTGGACCCTACCGGCAAGAGCGGCGTACGTTCTGTCCTCACAAAAAACAAAAAGAAGAAAAACCAGACTGACGAGCTTAGGTTCGCTTCCTGGCCGATCCCGCCGGCGCCTTCACAGATGCCCTCGAGCTCAGCTTCGACAGCACCGCGATCTTCGGAAACCAGCGCAGCAAGCGCTATGCATTGGTCATTGAGGATGGCAAGGTCAAGGAGGCCCACGTCGAGCCGGACAACACCGGCGTCAATGGTTTGTCTCACTCCCGTTATGCGATGCGAACAGCTAACTGATTTTAACAGTTTCTGTCGCCGAGAAAGTCCTCGCTTAGAGCTATGATCCGACCATGTATATCCGTTTGACTAGTCAAAACATGTGCAATAGATACTGTAACATGACAATCCGTTCGCATTACTTTAATCCATTTATGTAAAACACCGAGTAGAATACACGACGGCGACAGCCCGGCTGATCCCCGCTATTTATCAAATGTATCGCTTATATAGATCAAGCGCGCTCCTCCTGCAGCTTCTGCCACTGCTCCGGGGTATAGCACTTCGGCGTCCAGGCGTGGATCGCCGCAATCTCCTCCTTCAGCACGGTGTTGACGAGCCGGTGGCGCGCGAGCATGGTCTTTTTGTCGAACTGGGGGGACACGATGATGGCCTGGAACGCCTGGCCGCAGCCGCCTGTTGACAATTAGCAATTCCTCTTTTACTCTATTTGTTGGGTGGGAAAAAATACCAGACATATCCTCAATCTCCACAAACTGTGCCTCCAACTGCACCGTCAGCTTCTCCTTCACGCCCTCCGCTGTAACGCCCGACGTGCTTTCGGCCATGGCTATGTGTGAGACGGAGAAGTGCTTTGGGGATAGCGACGAGAAGGGAGATGCTGTTCCTGTTGCTGCTGCTGCTGCCGGCGCGCGGTGGCCGAAGAAGAGTCTGTTCGTCGTCGTCGGGCGGATGAGAGAGCGATAGCCACTGCTCAGGATCGCGGCGCGGCGAACAAACATGAAGATTTGTCGGATGGGTCTGGTCTGCTGGGTATGTGCTGCAGACAGATGTGAGGGAGGACGTTGTCGTTGTTGGAGGAATGGAGGGAGGATTATTAATGTGGTTGATTATTTTCCGCCGATGACGCCGTTGCTTAACTTTCAAGGCTTACATGTACTGTAAGGTTCCCGTGCTAACCCCACACGATCTTCTGCTAATAAAAACCGAGGTATATCTAAGATGTTTGGATATATTTCTATTTATTGATGTGAATAATTGACATGAATATGTGTTCGTGAGATTGCCTAAGGATAAGTACATGATTGACCACCAAGCCACCAAAGACTGACATTTCCCCTGAGCACTCAAAGCTAAGCAAGTATGCATCGCTGGTCTGGACAAGCGACCAACATTGATTGTAGGTATTCTTGAATCTGTAGGAGTAAATCTAGCTTGCCACATTCATCGCAGAAGAGCTTCTGGGTAACGAATCTCGCGCGCTCTGGATGCGCTGTCACCGTGGACTTCAGTATCTTTTTCATCTTTGCACGTCTTACCCTCCATCGGTCTCGAAAGGCGTTTGTTATTTCCTCGGTGGTAACAACGGAGATTGACCGCCGAGCCATCAAATACCGACATATTCCCCTGGAATTCTCAAAGGTCAAGCAAGTATGTCATCGCCTGGTCGTGAAGCAAGCGAAGATCGTCCACGTTCGGAGGCGTTTGTTCACTTCTCGGGTGGTAGGTGGTAGCATACTGGTGCCGTGGATAGCCTTAAGCTTTTCCGTATCACCGTCTTTGAATTGGTGCCGTTGACAACCCATCCAACGTTTCCTTTGAGGAGGTCTGATAGGTTCTGGAGTAATAGGAGCATGGCAACGTTCACAGTTTGTTCATCTTCGGCAGGCATGTCTGTGTTCAGCGTCATCGTCGGTTGGGAAAAGTGGCCTGTTGACGTCCATAGTGAGCCTAGGGGGTATGACATGCTTTCGCCCGCTTTGACTTTCAAGTACCCTGATGAGGGAGCAGGACGAACATTTTTCACGCCTTGCCACTGTTGCTGGATTTGCTCACACAGCTTCTCTGCCTCGTCATCTGACAGGGGTGGCTCGTCTTCCTCGGCGGACAAAATGCGGCTCATGGAGAGGAACAATGGGGATCGGAGAGGAATGCCGGTGCATGCGTGCGTAGGAGTTTGTTAGCGTCGTCAAGGTCTGTGCTGTCGGCTGATATGCCGAATTTGACGAGCTGGGTGCATATCTCCTTAAATGCACGGGTTGATTTGGCCACAGCTCAGTCCACTCTTTCTTTCGGGTGTTCAAGGCCCTCGAATCAGTCCGAAACTCGGAGAAGTAATACACCATTTCCTGGTTCACTACCTCCGCCCGGCATAACCCCGTTCGCGGGTTCTGGTCCACGAGTGCGTAAACCTTCATACCCCCCTGGGGGGCTACATTCTCACAGGCGTAACTACACGCAGCACAGGTCGCTTTCATCGGTCGCTTTCATCGGTCGTTTTCATCTGGCCGGATGACCACACCTGGCAGCTCGAGACCAACGCTCCCCTTTGCCGTTCCCTTCGCTGGGACCGGACCCGTAACATGCACGGTGAGAATCGCCCCGATCACCAGGTAGCTGGATTGCCCAACTACCGGCTCACGGGTTTCATCCTCAACCATGAACAGGCTTAGAAACCTGTCGATGGACATCCACGCCTCCACTGCAGTGGAGGATGGGGAATACCCCGTGATCACCACTGGTGGCTCGCGGTCTTTGAAGACCCCTTCTAGGTCGTAGGTAGCTCCTCTAATAGTGAATGCATAGTCGAATGACTCCAGAGGAATGCTGGCAATAGCAACGAGAAAGGATCAAGCTTGGTAAAAGAACGATAAGATCTCATCGTGACAACAGAATATTGACCACTGAGCCACCAAAAGGGACTTTATGGGGCTTGGGCAGTGCTCGTCATAGTGTGTAGTGTGTAGTGTGTAGTGGTGAGAGAGAAGATGGTGAGAGAGAAGATGTGTCATTTATATGAGAAAAATTTTGGCGTTACACAAAGGAACAAAGAAGTCACGCCTTTGCAGCCTCAGGCCAGAAGTCAACATTCACAACGTCATGCGGGCCCGCGCTAATGCGGAAGGAAATATCGACCCGCCATATTCTTCAACCGGGGCATGCTCCCAATTCATTCTTCCAGCATCTCGATCTTTGCGATTCTGCTTAATTGATGCAGCGCCTCCTACGTCCAGTCCTGTCAAGTTCAATTCGCTCTCGGTGGTATTCAACAATGGCCGCTCCCGCATCAATATCGCCTTTTTCACAGGCCGTCGTGAATGCGATGCGAAAGCTGTATGTGCAGCTTGCCTCCCTACGACATACAATTGCATATTCTAATCCATCATGTCATAAGCTACCCAGAGTCCCTCGCGGATAAAAGCTTTGATAATACAGGCTGTAAGTAAGAATTCTTTCATTGGACTGGACTCAACCTGACAGACTTGTTTAGTACTCCTCGAAGCTCCTTATGACCCCAGACAAAACCTCAATAACACGGTCCTGATCACCACTGATCTCACAAAAGCGGTTGCTGACGAAGCTATTGCCCGGAAAGATTCGATCATCATCACTTACCGTGAGTGGCTTAGATCTGCCTCTTGGGGAGTGCATTGCTTACTGTGAATTATACAGACCCCATTATCTTCCGTGGCCTCAAGTCCCTTACTCTCCAGGATTCTCAACAAGCATCTCTGCTGCGTCTAGCTCAAGCGGGCATCAGCGTATATTCGCCTCACACAGCCGTTGACGCTGTGCCCGGGGGGATGGCGGATTGGCTTTGCGACATCGTGTGTGGTTGCATTGATTCGAAGGACGATCCGCACTGGTCAAGCAACAACAAACCGCACATTTATTCTGAAGATGTGATATACCCTCAAACACGGCTTGGCTCAACTGAATACAAAGATGAATCTTTCTATAAACGAGAAACTATCCATCCATCTCCAGCTCCTGTTCCCGCCGGTTTCGAGAGTGCTGGTGCAGGCCGTATAGTCACATTCAATGAAGCTTACGATTTATCGACGCTCATTGACCGCATTGGCAATGTGACCGGCTGGCCCGGCGCGATCTCCGTTGCCGTTCCACAAGGTGCCACCATAAAGTCCATGAAAATCCGTACTGTTGGCGTATGTCCCGGCTCTGGTGGCAGTGTGATTATGAAAAGCGCAGGTCCACTACCAGATCTCCTGTTTACTGGCGAATTGAGCCACCATGAAGCTTTGGCTGCCATTGAGCGCGGCTCTGCTGTGGTCACCCTGTTTCACTCAAACACTGAACGCGGCTATTTGCACAACGTTTTACCATACAAGCTGTTCCCTGCCATTGTCGAGGAACTGGGTGATAGCCGCAGTGTTCCCCTCGAGAGCTTAGTCGCAGTTAGCAAAGCTGACCGTGACCCCTATGGAGTTGTGGTGTTCAACCAGCGACTAGCTCGGGATCAATGACTACAAAATTAGTCACCATGGCCTTGCAGTATAAATTAGGATATAGCAATAAAATTTACAGGCAGTAACCTAGAACTCAGCTAGCTACAGCACATCAACTCAAAAGAACACGAATCTCCCCCACAGTCCTAGGGAAAAGCGCTCTTAAGCTATACTTTCCTTCACTCTCCAGATGCCCTTCATCATCCCCTCCTATCTGGGTACCGCGCACACTAACCGATACAATATCACTTTCCATCTCAATACGCGACATATCCACTTTCGTACCCCTAGCCTCATCGGCGCCAATGATCATGCCCTCGACAAACTCAAAGTCGCGGCAGAACTCTTCAATAGCTTCTTCCGTTACGCTTTTCACCAATGGCGGGCTGCGCACCTGTTTCAGGTTATCGGTTGCATCCATCAGTGCCGAGGGGAGGAAGTCATCGAGTTGTTGGCTGATGATGGATAGAGCGGCGGGTTGGAAAGCTGCGAGGTCGGCGATTTCTGCGAGATTGCGGTTTTTGTACGTCTCTGCTGGTGTTTCTGCTTGCTCTGAAGGTGGGGCGTGCTGTTGGGAAAACGGTTCCAGTGCAGTTAGCAGTTCTTGTATTCCTGAAGTCTCGAGCAGGTATTGCCGCTGTATATCGAGGAGTTCTATTCGTAAATTCGACAAAACACTGGACATTGGTCCTACATGGGTGGCTGAGGCAAATTTGAAAGACGATATGGTTCCGCGGACAGCCAAGAGGATGTTCGTCTTGTAGATAGTTGATGCTCTGGAATCGTCCACTTCTTGCGCTGAAGTCTTAGCGATATCAAGGAACGGATCGAGTGCGACTCGAAGAACCGGAGTGAACCCGTTTTCTTCCTGGTCTTCAATATCACTTGCAGCTCCAACGGAAGCATTGTATTCTTTCATCAGAGATGTCAGTATCTCCAGTTGATCGGCCAGGAACTGCGGAACAGATAGATCATCCGGTGGAGACGACGTGTGTGAATCTGCCTCAGCTACCTGGTCTTTCATCAGCATCTCGAAATGCTTAAATGTAAACTCGACCAGTCCGGCAACCACCTCAACGAGAAGGGAAGCAGAGCCGACCAATTTTGAAAAAGTAGTCTTGTAGAACGAGAGCAAATTGACGACCCTGTAGGTAGTCACAGCGTCGTCATGGCCTTGAATAACCAGCTCAACTCTCTGCCGGAGGGACCGCGACACTCCATTGAGATCGCGGTTCACCAGATCATTAAGCGCTTTCTGCCCATCAAATACAGCTGTCTCTTCGCCGTCGACGCGGGACCAGGGCTCGCTGTTCATACCAGCCTGAAAGCCCCGCGCGAGTTCCTCTCCTTCGTATACAAAGAGTGTCTCGAGGGCTTCTCTTTCCGAAACAGCAGCCGAGTGCACCCAAGCCAACATATCACCCACATATCGCAGCGGATCGTGCGCAGAGAATTCAATTGGCTTGACGTTGCGTTCACCGACAGCCCCTGAAGCTGCATCGGTCAATGCATAATGGAATGCGTCTGAGAGAATATATTCGCGTGCCTCGGCGAAGAAATCCAGGCAGCTATGGAACAAACTTGGGCGCTCGGATAGCACTCGCAGCGCCTGCCGAATAGAGCCATTGATCTGTGGATCTTCCAGGTTCAACGATTTGAATTCCTTTTGGATCCACTTGTACAGTTTCTGGTATGCTAGATTGAGTTGCTTCGAGCTTTGTTCCATGATCTCTAGCCCCAGTCTTTGGTTCTCTCCGCCGAGCAACACCTGGCAATCATTGTGCACCTGCTTGACTCGAGACAGGACAAGGAAGAAACGATCATCGACCGGTTCTTCCGAGAACGTGAGAGCATTTATATCTTCCTCCGGAACGATAAAGTGTGCCGTAAACGCATCAAGCAATTGTTGTTTCGTCTCTGCGTCCTTCTTCTGTTCCATAAGCGACGACGCTTCATCGAGCACGGGGGCTGTCTCTTGTTTTGCCAATGTAATATGTTTTCGCATTTCCGCACATGTTTGCTGTAAGTTGGAGATCACCGTGCCGATTCGTTTCAATTGCTATCAATCGGTAAGTCTAGGCTCGTTTTCAGGGATGCTGTTCCTCTCACCTCTGCGACCTTTCCGAAATCCGCCACAATTTCTCCGTTACAGTCCAGAACCTCTTTTTGCACATCGAGTCGAATCTGTCGCCTCCTTTCGGCGGTATTTTGTATGCCTCGTTTGTCGAGAGTGCCCAGTGCATCTCGGATGTCTGAATCGGTGTACGAAGCCGAAAGTACACTTGTCAGTCTGTTGGTTAGTGCGGTAGACCGCGGAGCGGCATTTGCGCCCGGAGATATCGCATTTGAGGCTTCAGTGGGAAGCTCTGTCGGATTAGGGAAATAGCTTGCCATCGCAAATGCTTGTGTTGACATGCAATGGCAGAGGAATGGAATGTTTTGTGCGGAGAAGACGAGGTACGCCGTCCCCGCAATATTTCTCGTCCCGCCATTGGTGGCCGGCCCGTTCCTTCCTAACAACTCTCACCATTCTTAAGTCAAGATGGACTCGCCCCTGATATCGCCCACGAAAGCTCGTCAAGCAGCCATCCAAGCCAAGGACTGGGCGTATGTTAATTCATGGCTCAGCCGCAAATACTCTCCTCATAATGTGCCTCCTTTTGAGCGCAATGATGAGACGCTGAGGACTCTTTTAGCCATCGCTGCGGCAAATGATGCGGCAGACGAGGAAGCCTCTCTCGTGCACCGAGCTCGTGAAGAGGTAGTTCGAGCTTTGAAGCAGAGAGAAGTGACCGGAGATCCACGAAAGCAGAATGTGCTAGAAGATATAGAAGCACGACTGGACTCAGAGGGCGAGGAGGCCCTTCACGATCTGGCGGAAACTATAGTGCTACTGGGAGATTCGTCTACGGACGTTACAGAACTAGCGCATGCCATCATAGAGCTTACTCGAGACGAGTTTGAGCTCGCAAATCAAGTTCAGAAAGTGAAATCACTGCAGGCGTATCTGGACAAGGAAATCTCGCTTGTACAGACAGAGATCGAAACATTCAAGTCACACCCCGCATACCAAACACCTCCTGATCTGGCATCGCAGACCGTGGAATGGACTCGCAGCGCCAAACTCCTCGGGGCCAAAATCAACGAATACCGAGACAAAACCACTTCGCTGCAGAGAAGTGTAAGCATCGATGGACCAACCATTGAGGAAGTAGTGCAAGAAGGGGAGAATCTGGCCCGCCTCAAGGAAACTGTGAGAGTGCTCGAGAGCAGGATCAAGAGCTACCGCGATCTACCGCCTGACTTGGAAGACGCAAAAAATGAGTACAAACGATTGGAGAAAGAGCTCAATCGTCTCACGCGAGAACGAGATCAATTGTTTGAAAACGCCATCACACGCAAGAAATAACCAATCGTACTACAACTACATCTTCGATATTACGGGACAGTGGAATGAATTCCAGCAAAGCCGTGATATTATTGGATTAAGCTAGCTAACTTGCAATTGGTATCATACATAATATTGCATCAACGACGAAGACATCATGCCAGATCATAACATGTCATGAAAGAATCCTCCCGCATTCCAGTCGAATGGCCATGGTGGCAGATGGAGTGTAAACACTCTAGTTGTTGTTGCTGTTCAAGCCCAGGGTGTCCTTGATCTTGTCGCCACTATTGGAAGAAGTGTGATTAGCACTGAACGACTATCAGATCGAACCGGTATGGTAAACTCACATGGAGGAAGTGGCACCGCCATGAGCCTTGTTGTCGCTGGTGCGCTGGGTCTTGTCGAAAGCAGACTGAGCGGTAGACTTGTCGTCGTCAGGCTGAGCACCACGGGCAAAGCGGTCAGTGGTGTCGGTGAAGGTCTCCTTGACCTTTTGCTGGGTGGACTTGGAGGAGTCAGGAGTCAATTCCTCCTTGGCCTCTGCAGACATTCATTAGCTATTGAATTCTCAAAACCCAAGAGAACTGGAGCTGGAGACATACTGGTAGAGAAATCCTTGCGACCTGCGTCAGACATATTGAGTGATTGATTGTTGGTTGAGGGTTTGAAAGATATCAGAAGTTTGATTGAAGCTTTTGGATGATTGAATGTTTGATGTGGTTGATAGAGAGATGAAGAAAAGAAGAAGTTCAAGAGGCTTTATATACCCCGACTGTCTGCAGCAACAGCCATTCTTTCATATGAATGTGACGTATGCATGCAATTCGACATCGTCGTCGGCGTCATTTCGTGATGCATATGAAGGGCCGTGATGGGCGTGGAAGTGGGCATCACCAATGGCGAGCAAGAGCCAAGAAGGCTGGATCTGGTTCTCCCCACAAAACCTGAGGCCGTCCGTTCTATTGTTATACATGACGTCGAGATGACCTTCTGCTTCGAGAGTCGTCGATGGATGACATAATGCAGATCGTGTGGCTTGTGATCTCTTGGCAGAATACCGTTTGCCCTGTTTGCACTCAGATCACGTGTATTACTGTCACGTGCTTTGCATACGGACATCATTATACTCCTACTTCTTTATTCTCGCAACTTGCAGTTATTCCTGATTACCTACAGTCATTTGAGAGCAGAAGGTTCTCCAGATTTCGATATGCAACAACTCGAAATCCCCCCGTTAGCAGCCCGCTTTTCTCAATCTCCTCGCTAAATGCAACCCTTTCTCATTCGACGAAAACGGATAGTCAACGCTGTACAACACATTCCCAATAGGCATCGTCTTCAAGGGGCATTCTAGTGGAGCCAGTGAAAGCACGCCACTAGTGGTAACCCAGATGTTTCTCCAAACATCAGTAAAATGCAACTTTGTCGGCTTGAGCGGCCGATAATAGAAGCTCAATGGTGTTTATCATTATCTCACCATGTTTCGGCTTTGGATTGCCATGTTAACGCTTGAGATGAGTTTATCTTGAGCATCTATGAAGACTGTACATGCCGAAGGTAGTTGAAGTTTAGGCTTCGTTGTATCAGATAAATAGATTCACAAAAAGATCATTCACAGCCGATGTTTAGTACAAAGTATCTCCCCTGTTGGTAGTTTCTTGTTACCTTGTCCCATCATTATTAATTATTCTTTATTATTCCCTTTCAACAATAGGATGATACACGGAGTACTTTGTAGATCTGTTGACTCATATATAGATCACGTGACCCAGGCATCAACCTTAAATGCGAGCCATGTCGGACAGCCTGCACGCACTGACATCGACACCACACAATAGAATGTCTGCGATCAAGCAATATTTTAATAGCCCCTCACAGACAACATCGAATGCATCATCTCCATGCAATCATCTAATGTCTCTTCAGACTGGGACTTCACCGCGGTGATTGATCTTCTGCACACCCCTACGCGGCCGATCGCCACTCCATCCGAACCAAACAAAGAACCTCCGAATACCCCTCGCCCACCGCAGGAACACCTCGCAGATTCAGGTCTTGGTGACTTCACCGCGCTATGGGACTTTTTGCACCCTACAGCACTTCCCGAACTTCCCGAGTCCTCTGGTGAGAATGCCTCGACAGCAAATGTGCGGGGTGAGCCCTCGAGCGGACTTGCCAGGCCATTATCGATCCTGAAACGAACAAAAGCCGAGACAAATACTATATCCACTCATGGCAACTCCACCGACGTCCTGTCAGACTCGACAGCAGCTGAATCTGACGGCGATCTCAGTGTGTTTGACACCATTGTGTCGAACAACACAGCCTTGTCATTCGTCCCATCCCAAGTGAATCACGGCGGAAAGGGACGGATTCACTCAGCATTGACACCGCCCTCGTCCTTCGAAGAAGACAGCACTTTATCCTCTTTAGTTCCAAAGAAGATCCTCACCAAAGATACGCCTCGGCCTGGCTACAAGTCGGCCATAGAACGCAAAGCAGGGCTTGTGTTCAAACTCAACAAACAATTTCCCGACTTCACGTTACAAACACCAACCAAGGCCAAACATTCCAAGGCCCCCTCTACAGTTCACGTTTTTGTCGATTTATCAAACATATCCATCGGTCTCCATGACAGTTACAAGATCCAGCACGGGATCCCGGTCAGCACGCATATCAAGCGTCTGCCGTTGTCATTTCACAATTTTTCACTTATCCTCGAACGCGGCCGACCTGTAGCCAAGCGAGTGCTTGCAGGCTCAGATCGGTTCGCCGCTATCAACGACGCAGAGACACTCGGTTATGAGGTCAATATCCTCAGCCGAGTGCACAAAGCGAAGGAATACACGCCCCGACAGCTGAAATTCCGCAACGCCCTTACTACAGCAGCAGGAGGCCCAGAAACGGGCCCTTCTGCCGAGAGATGGGTTGAGCAGTGTGTAGACGAAATTCTACACCTGAAAATGCTGGAGAGTCTGGTTGACACCGACAAGCCGGCGACGATTGTGCTGGCCACGGGAGACGCGGCGGAAGCCGAGTTTTCCGGCGGGTTTTTGAGGATGGTCGAGCGTGCGCTGCAGAAAGGCTGGAGCGTCGAGCTGGTCAGCTTCGCGATGAACACCAGCTTTGCTTACAAACGGAAGGAATTCCGGGCGAAGTGGGGGGCGCGCTTTCGCATGATTAATCTGGAGGAGTATGTCGAAGAGATGCTCATGTAATCTATTCAATACACTCCATTTTATAACATTGAACATAAGATGTCCTAAGTACGTAGTCTACGTAGTATGTGACTGTAATCTGGAACGGTGGACCTCGGGAGTTCTCCGCACCCCGCAGTCGCGAATTTTTAACCTCACCACGAAGTCTTCTCCATAACTAACCAACGAACGCTTTAACTGTGATGATTCAATACATACATTAGGGCATTGATCCCATTCACCTCCGCCATCATCGACACGCACAATGGCAAAGATTGAGCAGCCGTGAGCAATGTCTACAACCACCCCGAACCCGTCCCCCGGGACGAGACCGCCCGTCTTCCTCCTCAAAACACCCTCGACGCCCAGGGACGTCTACGAGGAATACTTCCATACTCAGACCTTCCCTTCAAGACGGTCGTCGAACCCGTCTAGCGATGGCGAGCCTGCACATCACAGATACGACCCGATCTTCGTGCCGGTGCTCTCGCATCGACACCACGCGCGGAATCTGGAGATTCTGAAATCATACTTTTTACCAACCTCGGCCTCAACGACAGATGATATAAAAGAAGAAGACGTGCGGAATGCATTTAACGGCCCAGGAAAGAAGTACGGCGGCATGATATTCACCAGCCAACGAGCGGTAGAAGCATTTGGACATATTCTCGAGCAGGGAGATAGCACATTAAGTATGGACACCAAATTCGATTGCTGTTTAAGAAAGTGACTAACGGCGTCTTACAGCCGATATAGCAACATTGACGTCAAAAGACATGATCCTCTACACCGTCGGCCCAACGACAACACGCACCCTCACCCCAATCCGCGACAAATACCTCCCCTCAGCAACCATCTACGGCGACCAAGCCGGGCACGGCCAGGCGCTCGCCCACCTGATCCTAGAGCACTACAACGAGCGCTACACCCCTACCACCACACCAGCAGACAAACCAGGCCTGCTCTTCCTCGTCGGCGAACAGCGACGAGACATCATCCCCAAAACGCTCATGGGCACAGACCTAGACGAGAAGCGCAGAATACACGTTGACGAGTTGGTGGTGTACGAGACGACTGAGCGGGACGGGTTTGAGGATGCGTTTCGCGCGGTTGTTGAGACGCACCAGCAGGAAGAACAAATGTGGACGGTGATTTTTTCGCCGACGGCGTGCGATGCTGTGCTCCGGACGGTTGTGAATGAGGCCGCTGGGGATGGGAGGAAGTGTTTGATAGCGACCATCGGCCCGACGACGAGGGATTATCTGGTCGCGAATTACGGCTTTGAGCCTGATGTGGTGGCGCGAAGGCCCAGTCCGGAGGGCGTAGGCGAGGGGATCAGGGAGTATCTTCTTGGAAATATTGCATAGTGTTTATATCTTATATCCTGTCTATATCCACTATATACCTCTATACACATACATACGAAGATCATGTTTATACGCAGACTCAACAGAATATTTTCTTACGTGGTTTTGTATCTAGGAGGAACATGTTTAGAACAAAACAGACGATTTTCATAATATCACCCATCTGAATACTAAATCAACTACATACAGAAGGATAAGTCCCAAAGACAAAGAGGGAGTGAATATCTACCGCATGATCTCCTCGTAGATCAAGACTAGATGAGATGTCAGCAGTGTCCTCGTCAATATGGCATATAGAGGCTCACGTTTCAGTTGTTCCTTGCTCAGGGCATCCTTGTTCTTGTCAAAATCAAAGAACTCTTCTGGGATCGGGTCCGCAGTTGGCTCGTCATCAGGATCGTGGTATGGCTCGAGGTATGGGTGGCGCAGAGCCTCCTCGACTGTGATGCGCTTGGCTGGGTTGAATGCTAGCAGCTTCTCCAAGAGGTCAAGTGCGAGGTCGTTGGTTTTAGGGAAGAGGTGCTTGAAAGGGATTTTCTTCTTGAATGGCAGAGAGCGGATGTACTCGCGAGCACGGCGTGATTTGATGCCGTAGTAATCCTCCATCGTGGGTGTGCCGAGTACGTCCAGAATCAGGGTGAGTTGGTGGTGATCTATACTCGTTAGAGCTGAAAAGAAATCCCGATCAAAGCTAAAAAGGGAGGGTAAGCATACAGTCTTTGCCAGGGAACAATGGCTTTCCGCTTAGCATCTCTGCCAGAATACATCCCACACTCCACACATCAATCGCCTTGGTGTACTCCTTGAAGGTCAACATAATCTCAGGGGCTCGGTACCAACGAGTGGCAACGTATTCAGTCATGAATCCAGAATTGTCGTCAGTGGAAGCTGCAGAACGAGCCAGGCCAAAATCGCACACTTTCAAGTCGCAGTTGGCGTTCAATAACAGATTCGAGGGCTTTAAATCACGGTGCAAGACATTGGCTGAGTGCATGGCTTTCAGCGCGCGCAAAGTCTGGTAGATAAAGTACTGGCAGTGGTCGTCGGACAGGTCCTGGGTGCGGATCACCCGGTGCATATCGGTTTCCATCAGTTCCTGATTAGTTAGTCCTGACTAGACAGCTCTTTGGAAAATATGCCCACCTGAATGAGGTAGACCTCCGTAAAGCTGTCGTAGCTGCGGGGTCTTTGAATGTCGAGAATTGAAATGATGTTCTCGTGGTTGAAGTACCTCAACAGCTTCATCTCTCGCAGAGTCCGAAGGCAGAACATGGAGTGGTCAAATGGGGTAATCTTTTTAATGGCGACCTTCTGGCCTGAAGGTTTGTGCAGTGCAGAGCTGGAAATATCAGCGAAGCTCATAGGATTCACAGGTCAGGTCATCTTTGTCATCTTACCAGACGACTCCATAGGCTCCTTCTCCGATGACATCCTGAATGTCGTACTGATCCGAGACGTTGAAAGAGATCTTTCTCGACCCTCCGGGGTTCTGACCTTGAGCCATTGCGGCCCTGATATAGTGAGTATGAGTGAATACGAGGTGAGGTGTGGAAGTAAAACGCAGCATAAAACAACGGACGTGCAAGGATACAGATAAAGAAGGCAATAAACACGAGACAGGTGGGCGAGTTCTTTGATATTCAATGAATGCGAACACAATATTGGCGATGAATGAATCGGGTCTCCGCCAATGTAAATGTCCATAACCATCAAATGTTCGCTAAAGAAATAGGAGGGCATACCTCTTTTATCTTATGATGCCGCGGTCAATGACGGTTCTCGCCGGACACAGGAAATAGCCGCAATCAAAGACTTCTCAAATGCGCCGAATATTCGAAAGTATCGCACGCTTGAACGGCTTCTTTATGATTGCGCTTCGTGAGGGGACAGACGTAGACGGCAACGGCTATGCGCGGTAATGCGAATGAGTACTATCGTAGAAAGCGTCAGCATGCCTGTAGGTTTATGCAATAACAGCGGCACTCGAGTTATGTATGCTGACCGAGTCATCGATGACATGACATGACATGCAGGGTCTGACTCGAAACAGCAGGGCAGAACAGAGCAGAGAACACATACAGACTACTGAATCGGACGTAAACAGACGAACGCAGACGAACGCAGAGACGAAGCAGCAGACAGGCGTCGCCGAATTGCCGGGGGAAGCAAGCCAGAAGCAGCGCTCAGAGTGGCAGACAGTCAAAAAATAAGTCCTAGACGGCAGCGGTGTTTGAGATCTGGAGGTTGGCTAAGGTCGAGCGAGCATGTCTTGCGAAACGAGCAGGAGGTATAAGGTGGGGCAATCACACGGGCGGGTAGCCGTAGTCAAGTGTGAGGAGGGGAAGGAGCAGGCGTATGTGTATTGCTCGATACGGGCATGCATAGACGCTAAGCAGAGCACTGGTCTGGTCAGCCTCGGCCAGAGAGATCTCTGCTTGAGACACGGATGTGCGATATCCGTGTTACAGATGCAGTGCACGCCCAATTGCATCGACCTGGACGCCGTCAGGAACAGGAAGCGGAAATACTAAGTGTTCCTGTTCCATATGAAACACAGACGGGATACGGTAAACTAAATACAGATAAAATACAGACGAAACGACTGGATCAAGTCGTCGATCCACGAAGCTTGGCCTCCGCTGGTCTGGTACGTACCATACAAAATTCCAAGTACATACGTATTGTTGGCTGTGGTACAGTGATCCTGCCTGTTCTGCGCGCTGACTGGGCGAGCATTGCGGTGTATGTAATCTGTAACGAATATACTTTGTTCCTACGCCGGCCGACACGAATATACTTTGTTCCTACGACGTCGGCCGGCGTCTAATCGTGACGAGCTCTGCCTCTGTCACAATCCACCAGCCAATCAGATCCCCCAACGGAGCGCGGATGTGCAGCTCGGCCCCACTTGGCGCCGTCAGAGACCCTAGTAAAGAACTGTAAATTACCGTATTGGCTGAGCAGCCAATCATTTGTACACTATAGTTACAGTACGTATCCAGCTGACATAGAAAGAATTAACAGGTATAGAGACAGATGCTTGACGCTACATATTCTAAGCCAATCGATTGTATTATTCACCACTATCACAGTATCACTGCACAACCTAGCAAAACGCACGGCGGTTAGCCCGAGTCAAACCGGACAAGCAACAAGGCAAGCAGAAAAACAAATCATACCTTCTCTCGCAATGAGCCTATCCACTGCTGCAGACTGACGCCCTGGTCTGCCCGGTCCTCCACCAGCATGGTCTGTGCCCACAGTCGCAAGCCCGGCTCGCCATCCTCCTTGACAACATACAGCTGCGGAGAAATGATGCTGCCCGCGCCCTTGGCCTTGAAGTCCTTGCTCTTCTGCACGACTGCGCGCACCCGCTCGTTGAAGTCGTTGTCCAGCTCGGGAAGGAACTGTTTGCCCACCCGTAATTGGGTCCTGTCCGCCACGCCGAATACGTCAACGAGTAGCTGTGGGACAGTGTCTCGGCCGACCCAGAGGAACTGCGTCTGGCCGTCGTCAATCAGATAAAGGCCGTACGGCACCAACCGTTCTGAAGACAGGTTGACCGGAGGTGGGAGCACAATCTCTCCGTTCTCGTCGTTTGGTAGACCGGCATCGTCCGGCATATCATGCAGCGAGTACATCTTCGGGTAGATGTATTGGATCAAAAGCGGCAAGGGCAGGGTTGAGAGAAGACAGATTGCAGCGGACCGCATGTCGGTGGGAATCTGCGCCGACTTGCGGAGACCAAGCTGTTCAATTATTCATTAGCATTGCTTAGACTAGGTAAAAGCAACAGACTTACGTTCTTGATCAACGCGAGGAACAGCACAGGTAATCCTCGCATGTTGGCAGGGAACTGCAGGCCACCACCGCCGACACTGCCACCTGCGAGCTCCTTACGGTATGTCGACAAGAGCTCAGTAATCTTCGACTGGATAGCCTCACGAGCAGGCTCCAGCCCGTTGGACAGGACACGCTCGACGGCCTTGTGACTGAAGAAGGTAGTGATCGCCTGCTGATCAGCAGAGGCATATAAATCGGCCAACGTCTGGGTAGTTGGTAGTGCCAATGTCAAAACACGGATCCTTCTCTCGCCATTGCATGTCGTGTGCAGAACAGCTGACTGTAGGTAAACAACGGGCTTTGTGACTGTCTCGTCAATAGAGACCTCGACTACATAAGCTTGATCACGAGGGAACGCTGGGAATGCGCAAAGATCCGAGCTGCGATTGAAAAAGTTTCCGTAGAATGTGCTCATGCGGAGACCCGTCGTAGCACGTACACGCAAGACAGCTTCCAGTCCTATTTCAGATGAAAGGTAGTCCGAGAATTCTCGAGCAAATTTGATGGCGTCTTCCGTGCGAGCCGCATTCCATCCCGGGTAGTAGTATGTCTGTCCTCCAGTGTACCGGGGAAGGTTGCTAAGAGAAGCAACGTCCTGATATTGTGAGGAAAACAGGAACATATCAATCGAAACCTGAGCTTTGGAGCATTCTACAGCAAAACTCTTGTAGAAACTGCTGCCGGTCTGCAGAAGACTGCTCTCCTTGCTAGTGCCCAGAACCTTCTTATCCTCTCGGACCGTAAGCAAACCATGTCCGATGTTGGGAAGTGACGAAGATAGCACAGTGATCTTTCCACCAACATGAGCAATCAGCTTATAGGCTGCTCGGAGACCAGATCCCAGAGCACACGCGCCGTTTTGTGTGTTTTGGAACATATCTTGCAGCTTATCCAGGAAACCCTCAATGTTCTCGCGGCATTCAGAGAGTGTGACTAGCAAATCACCTGGGATTGGTAGGAAAGGCTCATCAAGATCACTGACAACAAGCATCTTAGGAGCGGAGTTCTCCGATCCATCCCTAGGGATAGTGAAGTAGTGGAGACTGGAGTCGACGGCCAAGAAGCCAAGTCGTGTTCTTCGGTCTGCATTGGGGATCCGATCCAAGCTTTCTTTGATGCATCGAGCAGCCGTGGCAAGAAGGCCATTCGTAACCGAGGCGTAGCTAACGTCGATCAAGAACAAGTATATTAGGGGCTGCGGCGGGCGCACCATGTATTCCTGGGGAGCAACAAATTCGACCACACCATGATTCAATTCGGGACGCTGGGAGCGGTCTGCTGCTTTCTGTAAGGCCGTATCCCAATCAAACGCCTGAGGGACATCGTTTGTCAGGTTGCACATATTGCAACGCCAGCGGTGGCCTTGATCCAAGAACGATACGAAGGGGTTGATATATGATCTGCATCGTCTGCATCGAGAGATGACTTGGTCCGGGACCACGGGAATGTTATCTTCGGCATCATGGAGTGCTGCATATGGTTGGATGACAAGGGCAAAGGGGAGTTTGGATTTCTTGAGAAGCGAATAATTCGTTGGCACTGCGTTCAGAGTAGAACGCACATACTTGGGTGGACAGTTCGCATAAGGTGAAGGATAGGTGCTTGTCTAGTCAGGCGTTAGCGATACAATCGTACTAGACAGTACTAGACAATAAAGGCACTCACGTTTGGTGGTAGAATAATTGGCGGGGGTGGGTAGTCAAGCTCGGCAACGTTGAATGGTTGCGTGAGGAGATCGGTAGGGTACAACTGGTTCAGGGGAACGGCCCTGGGAGCTTGCTGTGGGACAGCCTGCTGGACTTGCTGCGGATCGGCCACTCCCATTTGGCCAAACTGTTGAGTCACTTGAGCAACGCCAGCATTTGGTTGATAGCCGGCTACAGGTGGTTGGTATCCTCCAACAGCTGGAGCCTGTGGTGCTGTATAACCCGCTGCAGGATCTGGGGCATACCCAGCTGGGGGATAGCCAGCTGATGCGGCCTGGGCAGCGTATGCTCCATAGTCGCCACCAGCTGTTTGCTGGCCTCCGAGAGCGGCATTTGCTCCTGATCCAAAATCAAAGGCTTCTCCGGCGTATGCGCGCTTCTTCTTCCCTGCAGCACCTGCCGGAGCTGGTCCTGGCGCCGGAGGTTGAGCTGGCGCCTGTCCGTAACCCTCTTGAGGAGGGTACCCTCCCTGTGGTGACGCCATTGATAGGTAGAGCACTGGTTATATGCTCGGGTCGGTATTTGTTCAGGCGGGATGGATTCGACTCGTCAAACTGTATCAAAGTGTAACTCCGAGGTCTCGCTAGTCTCCCTATCGCTGGATGTCAGTAACCGATGATCAATCCCACACAAGTTGTGCGGGGGACCAAGAACACTCTTAATCCAAAACAAATTGGGAAACACAATAAATACCTAGACAGAATTGATAGCTGCGACAGGCGGCGACAATGCAAAAAGCCGCCCTGTCGGTATATGGGAAAGCGAGTAGAACGGCGAGGGGTGTTCCAAGCTTGCTTGACTGGGGATGTTGAAGGTGGCCTTTGCAACTGCGGGAGAGTACGGACAGCCAATCAGCGCTGGCCGCTCAGATATTCTGCCGCCTGCCATGACGAACAATCCACATTTTGAAGGCAACTATAAGTAATGAATACTGTTTCAAGGTCTGAGAAGGATAAATTATGTACTCTATACACATTGTTGTACGTAGCCATTGCGCATTCTCGTGAAGCATCTACATATACCTCCTAGATATACATGCATGACAGGCATGCTAACTATGTTTGTATATCGGCAATCACATACATATCTACAGGCAGAACAAACCTGGAAACTCTACCTACTGATGTCCTTTGGTACCTAGGTCTTTATTTAATATTGGGCCATAATTCATAGACCAACGACTCCAAGGAATTGTAAACAATCAGAGCTGCATATAAGATCTTCTGCCAGCCAATATAACTCAACAACTGCAAGCAAGCAAGACGCATTAAAGTAAGCTGGAATACAGAGCAGTTCATTCTTTAAAGATCGCTGAAGACTCCTCAAGTAGACGCGGTCAAGTGCGGTCCTTCCTTGAAGCCTTCGATCATGCCTGCCGTTGCTGCGGCAACCGCTTCCGGCTTAGCAGGTCGCACACTTCCACCTCAACTGCTTTGCTCGTGCAAGTTCCTACTGTCAACAGCGTCAAGCGTCGCGGTCTTTGCATTGCTTTGTTTCTTTCTTTTCTACTGCATTTCTTTTTGGGTAGATAGATTTCTTTTTCTTCAATTCGTTTGCCTTCGTTCCATCGTCGCGCGTCTAATTACGTTAGTCATGAGTGTTCGTGTTGTTGCCCGTGTGAGGCCTCTGTGGAAGTCGGAACGCGAACTAGATGTGATCGTCCGCCCTGGCTCTCTGTCGACAGATACTGTCAGGCCCAAGAAGGGCTCTTCTCCAGGCAAGGCCTGTGTCAAAGACCGGGATACTCTCGTCAGGATTCCTAACCCCAAGAATGAGGGCGAACAATACACCTTTCAGTTCAATTCTGTCTACGGAGGAGAAACAACACAACAGGAGCTCTTTGAAGCAGAAGGTTTGTTCGAATTGACTGGAGCCGGGGCTAGTCGCTAAACATTTGCAATATAGTCGCACCTACTGTGAAGCATCTTTTTAATGGATTCGACGTCACCATATTCGCATACGGCGTCACCGGCACCGGAAAGACACATACCATGCGAGGCGGTAAAAGTCTCCAGGAGCGTGGTGTTATTCCCAGATTACTGAGCGGCATCTATCGACGCAGTCGGAAGATTGAAAAGGATTCTGAAGGGGCAAGCAAGGCCGAGGTTTTGATGAGCTACTACGAAATTTACAACGACAAGGTGTACGACCTTTTCGAGCCGCCGGAAAAGAGGACGATGGCCGGCCTGCCACTGAGAGACAACAATGGGAAGACTGTAGTTGTTGGCTTGACGGAACGACCGTGTCCGAGCTTGAAAGACTTTGAGACTCTTTATGATCAGGCGAATACCAACCGCTCGACGTCTGCGACGAAGGTATGATCACCCTTGTTTCAACTTTGAAGTCAAACTTGCTGATTACGTAGCTCAACGCACACTCTTCACGATCACATGCTATTCTTTGCGTCAAAATCGTCATCACTGATGGAGACAAAACCCGAGTCAGCATGGCATCTGCTATTGATTTGGCAGGGTCAGAAGATAACCGCCGGACTGAGAACGGAAAGGAGCGCATGGTAGAGTCGGCGAGCATCAATAAGAGTCTTTTTGTACTGGCACAGTGCGTAGAAGCCATCAGCAAGAAGCAGTCTCGTATACCGTACCGAGAGTCAAAGATGACTCGTATCTTGTCGCTGGGCCAGAATAATGGCCTGACGCTCATGATACTCAATCTTGCTCCCGTACGCTCGTATCATCTAGACACAATCAGCTCCTTAAACTTCGCCAACCGAACCAAGAAAATTGAAGTGCGCGAAGTTGAAAATGAACCGATGTTTAAAGGGCCCTCACGAACAACGCGCGCCTTGACCTCTGGGTCAGCTCTGCGTCAGCCATTGCGGCCTTTGACTTCGTCTGTCAATGTGAATATTCCGGTACCTGATGCTCAAAAGGGCGATGAGAAGAAACCAGCCAAGGCATTTTCCGTTTATTCTGACAAGCAATTCGTCAAACCTCAACGGACCTCCCTCAAGCGAGAAGGACCTAGACGGTCGTCCCCTCTGAAACAGAGCACACCACAATTTCAAAAGAAGATAGTGAAGGAATCGGAAAGGCCAACGGCAGGTGGACTGAAGGGAGTCTCAGCTGACACGATTGAAGAAATGGTTGAAAAGAAGGTTGAACAGCTGCTGGCAGCCAGAGCACTCGACGACTCCTTCCAACAGCAAGCTCAATTGGAACAAATCAACGAGCAAATGCAACGTCGCCTAGAGAGTCTGGAGCGAAGAATTGAAGGGACCGAAGATGCCCGTGCAGAAGGACTATCCTATCTTTTGATGGCAAAACAACATCATGGAAGGAAGGAGTTCTCCTCTGCCTTGCGGATGTACAAGCTTGCTTTGCCATTTTTCCCACGAAACCAGAAACTTGCCGCCAAGATAGCCAACCTTGAAGAGAAACTGAAACCCAAGCCCAACCCACAACCTGAGGTGACCGTAACGTTACCTGGACGGGGCAGCATGCTCTCCATCAACAGACCAGCCAAAATAGCACGAACAAGCCGTCTGGCGGACATGAGTGAGGATGAATATCGAGACTCTGACAATGATGGTTTCGGAAGTGACGACGATGACGAACCTTATGTCAAATCTCTTACTGGGCTCAAGCGAAAGCGGGCGACTCCAACAACGTCAATGCACATTGACAGTGAAAGCACAAGTTTGAATGTCAGTCTCGACGACGACTTGCAGATGCATTCCCCGCGTACATCCCATCTTCTATCCATTATCAACTCAAGAAACGTCGGTCAGATCAAGCTGCTCAAGGGCGTTGGCGCAAAGAAAGCCGAGGCAATCGTTGATTGCCTATGCGAGATGGACATGTTGAACGAATCGAGTGAAGTACGAGTGCAAAGTCTTGCTGAACTAGGACGACTGAAAGGCGTTGGTTTGAAGACTGTTCAAAACATGAGAAGTGGAGTTTTGGTTTAGCTCCTTCTTTTCTTTTCTTTTCTCTCTTATCAAAGCATATTGAGGCGTTGGTTATATTTTATCCTTGCTGCATTTGATTTGCATGGTCATTTCGTATCTGTTACGATGTTTATCTTTATTCTGCTTATTACGTCTGCTGCATTTAGCATGGTGTTGTCGGTTTGTTGCATTTGAAGCGTCACTTTCAGTTCTACTCGTGCCATCTATACAAAGTAGTAGCAATGTACTTGTAATGCATCAGTACATGCCAGATCGAACTATTTCATTAACTGCTCTCATTAATCTAATCGTCAACTAGCCAAACAAGCTCCAATCCTTCACATCCAGCACCTCCACAAACTTCCCAACCAACCCACTCGCCAACTCCTCCTCCCTCGCCAACGCCCGCGGATCAGCCTGCACATCAAACTCATCATGCGGCACATTCACAAAAACCAGCAAGTCCGTCCCCTTCTCCGGCAGCCTCACCAGCAAAAAGTGACAGCTCTGCGTCGACCTATTCCCCGCCGGCGCAGCAGGCGCTGACGACGAACCCCCCGACGCATCAACCGACACGAAACTTACATCCTGCCGCTGCTGCTCCGCGGTCCCTCGGCGCTGTTTGCGCGGGGTCGTAAACTTCACCAGCCCCGCGAACGCCAATACATCCTTTGCGGAGGTTAGTTGCTTCAGCTGAACTCTGTGCGGCGCATTGATCACATCCAGCACATCATCCTCATCGCACAGATCGCGCAGATGGTACATTGCCGCTGCGATACCGTCGCCGTCGGCATTGGCGTGAATGCCGCCGGTGGGCGGCGCAATGTCTGCTGCTGCTGTGCTCAGCGCCTGCTGCGTGGAGACGTATTCGTTGATCTCAAAGATGAGATTTGACAGTGTCGTAGAAGATAAGAAGAGCTCTTGGTGATCTGGGATTTCGCGGATGGTGCTGTGAAGTATTAGTATGTATGTATATTGAGAGTGAGTGGGAGGGAATTGGTGCAGACCTCCCATCGATCCAGCCTTGTGGCGTGGCGCCGGTGATGGCGCCTCCGAAGAGAGGTTTTTCTTCGTATTGGGCCATTGTAGACTGTATTATTGCTTTGGATTATCCGTGGTGTTCACCACGGTCTGATGAGGTTGGTGTGATATATATTGCGTGAAGGACGTTCAGTTAAGGTTGTAGCGGCAGGCTCTGGAAACACAACCGTGGATTGGATTATGTTTATTTTTTCGGTGAATAGATTCGATTATGGTAGATAATAGTGGTAGATGCTTGTTTGTGGCTTCTCATGTATGTTTATAAGGAGCATCTGGCTACGGCGTATAAAAAATTGTGAGGCTATGCCCCGCAATAATGGATGCCATCATCGTTGACCACACATCTACATTTAAGTACAATGAAACATATCGATTATTCTTAATCCACGTAGAATTTAGATCTATCCATTACGTAGTAAAACAGAAAGTAAGATAGCTACGAGCCACTTAATTGATACATGTTATGAATCGACAAAGGAAATCAATCTAGTCAGGTAAAATCATTTTATTTACACTTACAAGCACAGCAATCGTCTATTGATCATCCAGGACGTGCAGGTATTTCTTCTCCTCCCTCCGCTCGCGCTCTGTCGCTGGTGGTAGGTCGTAGTATTGGGAGCTTCGGTAGCCCATCTACTACAATTAGTATATCAATCCGGTTTAATCCATCGGGCTAACTTACAAGATAGAGGTAGGTAAGGCTGCTGATCTCGGCGGGCTCGATGTCCAGATCCTTGAACGTCTTGGCGGTGCGGTCAATCTTCTGATCAATGAACTCACGCTCGACCTGGTCAGGCGAGATAGTAGGCCACCAGAGGAACTTGTTCAGGTAGTGAGCAGCAGGCTTGAGCAAGACCTTGGGAACGTTGATGTGGCGACGGTGCTTGACAATTTCCTTGTCGACGATCTCGGCGATTTCGGCAGTGGAGTACTGCGTAGGACCGTAGAGCTCGAAGGTCTGAGAAGCGGTGTTGTCATCGTACAGCATGCGCTCCAGAGCAGTTCCGACATCGATGGCCTATAAATGTGAATAAATCATTTACAACAACGGAGGAGTATTACATACGTGAACTGGCCAGTATTTCTCCTGCATGTGGTTGGAGGTGAAGAGGTTGGTCACTCCAGCAAGCTTGTGAAGCAGGTGATCCTCAAATCCGAACATCGGGGCAGGGCGCACAATGGTAGTCTCGGGGAAAATCTCGCGAACAACACGCTCGCCCCAACCCTTGGTCTTGAAGAACTCCGAGGTAGAATCCTCAGCAGCGTTGTAGGAAGAAACGTGGATGAATCGGTCGACGTCGTACTTGGCAACCGCCTCGGCAATGCGCTCCGCACCGTCAACGTGGACGTCCTCGTAGGTGAAGTTCCTGTATACGTTAGTTATGACCGAATAGGCAAGACGAAGAAACCGTACTTTGTAGGATAATCGCGACCAACAAGGTTGTAGACAACGTCGGAATGGCGCACGCTCTCTTCGATGGATTGAGTGTTACGCAGGTCGTATTCCTGCGCTAGTTAGCCAAGCCCGGTTCTATTTGTCATTTGCAACGCACCGTAAAAACAACCCGACCCAGGTCTCCAGAGACTTTGAGGTGGCGCTTGGCCATTTCCTCGCGGTAGGGAACCACGACAGTACATCCGGCACGGGCTAGACATATTAGACCAGACCATGATTCAGAGTGCGGTCATGCACTTACCGAGTCGGTTTACGATATAACGACCGAGGAATCCGGTAGCTCCGAAGACGGTGGCAGTGTGGCCTATAACGAGAAATGAGCGAAGGTCAAATATTCAAACCAGTATCAACGAACCTCCCAAGGACGACCTGCAGTAATCGGCGTTAGCATTGGCCCAGATTTCAAACATGCGACAAGCCTACCGTCCTCCCTGAATCTTCAAAATGGGCTTTCCGGTTCTAGTAATGTGGACATCCTGCAGATTCCTTCGCTGCGCCGTGAACTGCACTCGTAGGTTGGAAGGGGTGGGAGCCAGGGCTTTCCGGCCCAGGGCGCCATTGAAGGCCCGGCACTTTTGCATTGTCGATCGGCTCGCTTCGGACGATTAAAGGCTGGCCAATTGACTCGGTACCAGACCTCCACGATACGTTGTCGCGTGTGTGGAGGGGAGATTGGTGGTGGATAGGTTGAGGTAGGACGTTGGTTGAGGTTGTTCCGGCTCGAAGTTCGCTCGGCAGTCCGCGCTAGGCTCGATTCGGTGCACTTTCTCGCCTTGAGCCTCACCGATCTCTGCTCTCTATTCTTTATTCTCCAAGTACAATTACACTGGAGTGTATTATCTTTGGATTATTCATTCAACTAAGAACTTATTCTAAGTACAGGCATACTCAATCACAGCTTCGATCCTCGTGCGAAAAATATCGTCTTCGCCAAATCATGGCCTTTTATCGTCATCTCAAATGGCCTGTCCAGCACCTTGACGTCTGTGCCAGCAAAGCCAGCATTTGAGAACAATTCCTTCATCTCATCGATGCCAAACCCGTGCTTATGAACGGTCACAAAAGTCTCCGGACTAATGTGCTTGTGTTCATGCTCTGCGTGCTCCTCTTCAATCATGTCAACAATCCAGAGCACACCTCCCTTCTGCAATCTAGCGGCCAACCGCTTCATTGCAAGCTGCGGATCCTGGAAATGGTGCAAAGCCATGCCAACGATGACAATGTCAAAGTCGTGATACTCCGGTCCCTGTAGGTCTTCTGCCACGTCGTCCGCGAGCAGATCGCCGACCCTGGCAGACATCTTCTCGGCGGAAATACCGGCTTCTTGCACTCGTTGGTTGTACGTGGCTACCATGCCTTCTGACACATCAAGGCCAAGGCATTTAGTCACATACGGCTCCAGTGTCTGTATTCTAATTAGATCACGCCAAACTCAGCCAAACTTGTTACTACATAGTACATACCTCGGAGATGTGTCCTGACCCACAGGCGTACTCCAAGAGTTTGATCTCTTTTTCCTTGCCCTCTGCAGTATCCGTCCATTTGGAGCTGAGCCACAGGCGGTGACTTTGTGTTTCTTCGCGTATCAGCTTGATGCCTTTTTCAAAACCCGTGTCATAGTTGTGGGCAGTTTTACTAAGGCTGTTAGTCTGACTGAAGTTGATGGCATATTTATTAGACAACTCACTCGAAGTGTTTGCGATTAATCTCAGTCAAGTTTGCCATGGTGGTCATATGTGGAATATCGAACAAGTAGCGAGTGCCGAGTGCAAGTATGATGGTGATCAATAAAGTAATGATTTTGTTTCGATTGTTGGAATGTGGATAGTACAAGTTAGCCTGGGGGATCATCCTGTATTTATAGCCAAATCTACCACTGCAGAAACATTGTTCAATTGGAGAAATCTCGTCTGGCGGGTCTTATATTCCGTTCCCTGCAGAAATAGTGGTTTCGGAGACTTTTGCTCCAAAAGTCTGCGAAGTCTGCGAAAGTTGAAACCGACTAAATTAATCATAGTGAGTCATTCAGCGAGATATTAAGATCGGCATAGCCGCAACGAGTGTGACTTTGATGTAGAATATTGGCTTAAGATCAATCCAGGATTTGCTTTGTATATACTTAGTTGCGTATATGTATATGCTACTAGCCAATCAGAACGCGGCATTTGAGATGACCAGAACCAGACTCAACAATTCCCATAAACATATTCCATAAACCTATCCTTGTAGCAAGACATAGCTCATATGGTTGTTCTATTATACATCTCGAACTTGAGTGGGCTCAACCAATCTGGGGAGCCTTTTCTTCTCGACGTACCGGGTTTCAACACATCGGAGCCCATACGAAGAATGATAACTCCAAGTGCCCAACATGTCACTACTCAGCAGATACGTAGTCAGGTAGAAGCGGGTTGGTTAACTCATCAGTAGATGGAACGACTATAGATGAGTTATATCTAGGATAGCCTTTTTGAAGTCTTAGTAAACTACCCCAATTTATACTTGAGCACGCCTTATTATAGTCGAGGCACACTTCCTATATTTTTTATTGGTGTAACAGTTACCTAGGTATAGTAGGGATCTGTATATCATGATTCATATTAGATCCAATGACTCGTGTTTTGAGCGGGGGACTTGTGAATGACTCGTACTATATCACTCGAGCACGCCTTATTTAGTCAAGGCAAGTTTCCCTACCTTCTTATCAGTGACCAGCCATGTCTTAAGCCCGCCTGGTTTGAGTTGGAGCCATGCTATATGCAGTCTATGCTCTGTCCATGTGCTTCATCATGTGAAGAAAGTTATATCGGTTATCGTAAGCACTCAACCATCTTGGCGAGCAATGGCGCAATCGACTGGCGTCTATAAATTGGGCTATTGTCTTGGAACGATGGTCACAACAATATAACCATAAAAATGGCTTCTCAAGTGGAATACAGCTTCAAAGGCTTAGCACCATATGTGCACCCTCCCGAGACCGAGGCAGAACTGCCATGGTCCGAGTTGATCTCCCTGGAAAAAGTCCCGTACACGGCAGACTATGATAACCATGACCACAATGGCTGGCAAGACTACAAGGACAAGGAGGGAAGCACGGCCATAGGAATCCAAAGCATAGAGCTATTCAATTTTCCAAAATTCACCCAGGACTTTGTCGGCAAATACCAATACCCAGATCTCTTGAAGCCGCACTTCTCCGAGCCTGTGACGATGAGGCAATGGATCCAGGCGAAGCAGGCCCTGTCACAGAGCATTGCAAAATATGCGAAGACGCTGGAGGAAACCCAAGGCAAAGGAGTCGAAGTCCTTGCGGGATACTCGGTGCCGACATATGTGAAGGCATAATCCGTAGTCTTGTCATGTAAAGCCATTGATTAGTGATATATTGAAGGCATTGAAAAGTTGTTTACCAAGGAAGTATGGTACTCGTAGTGTAGCTTCTAGACTGCAAATATATCAATAGCCAGAAGAATGGTGAACAGCTCAATAAATACAAGAAATAAAGTATTACAGACGTCAAGAAGGAAGAAGAAGGCCTGAGACACCTGATCGATAAGGCTGCAACCGCTACGGGCGGGCACAGCGACCAGTTGGAGCTAAGCAGCAAGAGGGAAGGAGCGTTCCGCATCTCAACAGCTTCACTTCACTGCTTCCATCACGAATTACGCCACTTCCCATCAACCTCCTCCTTTACTCCAGCATCTCACGGCCTACTTCAGAAGTGACATACCCAACACGAACATCCCATTCGACCTACAAGTATTGAGTATTGATCCGCCCACATGGAGGCCGACAAGATCCCCGACTTCCTGGCGGACCAGCGTGACCAAGCTCCCAGCGAGGCCCAGGCTCTGTTTCTCGACTTTGAAGACTACTGGGAGAGGAAGCTCTGGCACCAGCTTACCAACGCGCTGGTCGATTTCTTCCGGCTGCCAGAAAGCGCCCCCCAGCGATTACCTATATTCAAATCATTCATACTCAGCTTTGCGGACCGAATCAACCAACTGAATTTTGTGTCCTTGGGCCTGTTGGCATCTACACAATGCGGTGGTTAGTATTCTGCTGATATCATAGTTGGATATAGCTGACTCTTCCAAGATGACCAAGAGAGACTTGCCTTCCTCACATCGCTAGCCGACCGAGTGGACAAAGAAGATTCGCAGGACGCCTACGTGTATGCTGTTGCCGACGTTGCTGGCGTGAAGTTGCGCCTACAGGACTACGAAGGGTCGCGGAAGGATTTAGATAAGAGTCAGAAGATCTTGGACACTTTTGACTCAGTGGAGACGGTTGTGCATGCGTCATTCTACAAGGTCAATGCAGACTACTACCACGTAAGTTGATCTGATCCATATAAAAAGGAGGGAGATATTAATAGCGTGACAGGCCAAAGAAGAATTTGCATCCTACTATAAGAATGCTCTTCTCTACCTGGCGTGCGTGAGCCTCGAAGACCTCTCACAGGAAGAACGAGTCTCGCGGGCCTACGACCTGAGTGTGGCAGCCCTAGTATCCGATGGCATCTACAACTTCGGTGAACTCCTCCTACACCCCATCCTCGACTCGCTCACCGAGACGCCTCACGCCTGGCTGCGCGATCTCCTCTTTGCCTTCAACCGCGGCGACCTGACCGCCTACGACGTGTTAGCGGGCAACATCACCAAGAACAAGCTCCTCGAATCGCACCGCCAATTCCTGTATATTAAGATCTCTCTTTCCGCCCTGACCGAGGCCGTCTTCCGCCGTCCCCCGCACGACCGCACCATGACCTTCTCGACCATTTCCGCAGAAACCAAAGTGCAGCCCGACGAAATCGAGCATCTCATTATGAAAGCGCTCTCGCTGGGACTGATCAAGGGATCCATCGACCAGGTTGCGCAAATCGCGCGCATCAACTGGGTGCAGCCAAAGGTGCTCGATATGAAGCAGATCGAGGGCATGAGGAATCGCCTGAAGGAGTGGGACACGGGCGTGAACCAGCTTGGACATTGGATTGAGGGTGTTGGGAGGGATGTGTGGGCAGCTTAGACTGACCAGCACACTGAAGTTGTCTCGGAAAATGATCTGTATATCAGATGATAGATTTGAAGCAATACAATGATCAAATATCTATCCAGTATCCACGTATGTTAAGCTTCTATATTTATTACACAATGTGGAAAATCGTACACGCCGCCCACGTATTAGGAATATATGTATTTGATAAACCGCACCAACCCTGAACCTCCAAAGAGCCAGCGTACATAAAATGCCCGAGTCAAGAACGCACACAATGCCATTTTTCAAAAAGTAAATAATTTAAACAAAAAAAGAACTAGCAACCAAAAACGCACCGGTCAACCACGCCGGCCACCACACACACCACACCACAACCGGCGTCCAGAGACCCCATACATCCCAGCCAAAAGCGGCCTGGACAAGGACCTGCTGGACCGGTATTTCGGTGTACCAGCATGCCGCTAATAAGACTGCAGGCGGGGACAGGGCATTGAGAAGGATCAGTGAAAGGAGGGATGATACGATCGTTTGTGGTTTCTTTTCTGTAGGAGCGAGTGCAGGACTTCCCACGAAACTCAGCGGCGCGCAGAGTAGGCCGATCAGGAAGGAGAGGGAGAAGTTGAGTGTTGCGAGGGCGCTGAGGAACAGGCCGAGAAGGAGCAGAGAGAAGGATTTGATGAGATGGAAGGTCTGTGTTTGAGGAGTGAATAGTTTGCAGACTGCGAGGCTGATGAAGAATGATAGGAGAATCGTGAGGAGAAGGATTCCGTAGGTTAGTGGGAGGAAGAACTGTCCAGTCAGTAAGATAGTAATACTAAAAGGAGAATGAATAGCTCACCTGAGAAGAGACATTGTTCAGAATGTATAGAGGTATAATGCCTAGAAAATGTAGTACTGTCACAACCGTCAACGGGACAGACAGTTTGCGCTCCGAGATCTGGTTCACTGGCTTTGCTTCCGCAGTTGAGGTGGAATCTTTCGCTGTCTCGTCTTGTTTCTCTGTCCCAGTCACAGCAGAAGCATCATCATATCCAGTCCTCAGCCACAACGCAACGGCCATAATGGTAAAATTGGCCGCAACTAGCATCGCACTAGGCAGGTACGTGCCAATACTCACAAAGCGCTTGTTATGCATAAGTAGGTAGAAGAAGAAACTCTGGTGCAGATGCTCGAGGAGGTTGTTCAAGCTCCGAAACAACCCTTCAACCGTTCGACCAAGAGCCATCTCGTCCTGCCAGCCAGTGCCCTTTGTTTGCAGCGTGATAGCATCGATATGGTATGGAATGAAGCTGCTATGAGCACCAGCAGCAAAGCCCAGACCCTGCTTAGCCATGCCGCGAAGCATAGTCTCAAGGCGCTTTTCGTAGCTGTCGTCGTGGCTCCACATCTCTTGCAGACTGGTGTCAATGCCCATCTGTCCGCCGGCAATGTTGACGGCGGTGTTGAACAGATCAAGGTTGGGCAATTGTCCGTTCACGCCGTCGTACACAATGTGGAGAGACTCGAAGCGGTGGTCGAATGGATACTCGATGACCAAAGCGCCTTGCAATGCACCGCTCTTCAGCGGCAGAGGCTGTGCGGAAGCTGAATGCATGTCGTGATACGCATCAATCCAAGCTTGCGTTCCGGCCTTGCTGTCGGGGGTAATAACAAAGATAATGTCCTTCGACCAGAGGGACCATCCTATCATTCGTCAGTCTTACTAAATATATATAAAGGTATGTAGACGCACTTTTAAAATATCTAGCCAACGTCAACGCCAGCGTAACTCCATTCAAGTTGAGTTCGCCGTCGATAGTCTTCCACGCAGCCACCAAGACAATAGCCTCGGTGGCATCTCCCCGCGGCGCATGTATAATGGAATACACATTTTGCCCCTTGTGCACATCGCCCGCTGACCGATACTCGTAGTTCTGAGTAGCCACCTTCAACCCCGACGCGCGAAATATCTCATGGACTTTGTCGGATACCCTGTTGCTGCGAGTAGTCAGTATACCAATGTACTCGTATAGACGCTGAAAAAAGCCGCTCACTCAGGCCACCAATTTTCGTACGCATTCTCTCCGTTATTGTCGCCATTATCCTGAGCAATCACGCCCTCGAGCTCGCGTCTATAGCCCCTAAAGATATTCTGCTCCGACCCGGCGAAATAGGTATGCACCTGGCCGGGCAACAGCGCATTTTCCGAGATGTACGTTCGGCGCGAGTACTCGTCAAGCGGTAGGACGAGCAGCGAGGCTACGCCCACGAGGATGCAGAGCAGCGAGATATAAGGCGGGAGGCGCCTGAGGAGGAAGGAGGGATCATTGCGCAGTTTGCGGAGGAGTCCTGATGCTGTGGTTGTTAGCTCACTTGTAGCTGCCTATTAGTTGTAGTTAGACTTACATAGTAACCCCATTGGCATGTATACCCTGGGTAATCCCCAATGGCCATGGATGTTGATCAGGTTGTCGGAGTCGACAGTCAACTTGTTGTAGTCAACCCGCGGAGCTTGGGCCAATCATGTGCTTACACTCCCGCCAATCATCGTCACCCATCTACAACACTACAACACCAACTACTAACTAGTCAAGTACCAACAGATTGTATTTCAACTACAATCAAGGCGCAAATGGCTTCATTACAGACAGGTACTGACTGCACTGGTCAGTTCTGTATACGACGCCACTCACCAACCGATAACCATCGATAATCTGGCAGATATTGTGCAGAATGTCTCTTGCTCTGCTCCCAACAGAGCTCCTGCACCAAGTCGCAAGCTACATAACGTCCCTCGACGCTCTTCGCGCACTAGCCCGCGTAAACCGTCGATTCCATGCCATTTTCGACCCCCTGCTCTATCAGCAGGACGCTCGTCTCCATCCCAGTGCCGCCATCGACTGGGCAGCCGAGCACGGGCGGCTAGACATTATACACAAGGCACTCAGTTACGGTACTAGGTTACCGAAAACTGTGCGGGATTATAAATTCGGACCAAGTAGGAAGAATCTTAGCAAAAATCCTCGTGCTCACCCGCTGTGTGTGGCAGTGCAGAATGGGCACGCGGAGATTGTGGACTTCTTCATTGCCAGCGGATGCGACATCAACATGACAGGCAATCTATGGGTTTCCCTCCTGAGCCTTGCTGTGATCCACGGCCACCCACACCTCCTCACACTCCTGCTGAGTCTGGGTGCCACTCATGACAAACACAGCTCTCGCGCGAGGAGCCCTATCGAGCATGCCGCCTCTCAGGGAGACATGGTGGCCATGGAAATACTCCTCAGCACTAAGCGGCCAAACTGGCCGTTTTTCAGACACACACAAAACGCATTTGAATGCGCGTTCAACAAGGGCGATAGCCATATGATGCAACTCATACTAGACTCTGGCCGTCTCGACATAAATTTTCGTTTCTCCAGACCCCCGGACCAACAATCATACACCCCGCTACTCTGGGCCGTGGAAAGCGAGGACATTGAGCATATAAAGCTATTCCTCAACGCAGGCGCCGATCCAAACTTTCCGGCCACAGAATGGCGGGTAGAAAGGGAACCTGCGCTCGTACGAGCCGTGAGACGCAAGCGGGCGGACATGGTGAGGCTCCTCCTGCCCAAAACCGACCGGCCACGACGCACCCTCGCTCTAGCCTGCAGTATCAAATGCTGGGCCTCTGACGCTGACACACACATCCCGCGAATCCTGCTCGAAAGCGGCACTCGCCCTGACTTCGAGGAGGGAGACCGCACCAACCTCGGCGCACCGCTTTCCCACGCCCCCCCGGGGCCGATTGACGATGACCCGGCGGTCTCGCCGCTGATACTCGCCATTTTCCGCGGCCAGATTGACCTGGTGCGGCTGCTGGTTGCGCACGGGGCGGACCTCCTTGTGGACTTTCTTGGGCCGGTGGAGGCTGATCCGGAGTGGACGATTGGGGCGCCGTTGCTGTTGGCTGTGAGATTGGGGCATGAGGAGATTGCGGAGTTTCTGCGCGATCAGGGGGCGTCGGAGGCGTCGAGGATGATGACTAGGTTCGACGATTGGTCGAAATTATATTCATAGCCAGTCAGTCATATTATAAGATCATGAATGATGAATGCCATTTCAACTCGTTCCTCATGATATCTAAACACATAATATAGATGATACACGCCAATGAGTATATACAAGAATGAGTTCTTATTACAATAATAAATCGTCTCTCAACTTCAACTTATCTCCCAGTCCTCGCCTTTTCTTTTGTGATCACATACATCTACGGCCCTAGGCGCTGCGATGTGCCGATATAACTGCTCATGGCCACGCCTGGCTCCCCGTTTGTCGTGGGCAGGACACCGTAGCGGCCGTGCGTCTTTTGGTCGACGGACACGTAGTGCGGCAGGCGTCCGAGGAGGTTTAGCTTTCCTTCGATCCAGCGCAGGATTTTCTCGGGGGGGACGAAGACTTTGAGGTAGCCTAGGCCGACTATATTAAGTCAGTGTTGATCAATACTATGACAGAAGAGAAAGACATACGCAAATATCCAAACAGAATGCCGCAAATATGCCCCAAGAAGCTTGTATTCGACAGCAGCACGGCGACCACGAAGGAAAGGACGAGAGGGGATGTCCACGTCGGGATTCGCAAGGTGCCGACTTGGAAGTAGGGATTGGCGCGGAATGTCCTGATGGACTCGGAGGCGAGGAGCAAAAAGACCCAGACACTGTATTCTTAGCACGGCCCTCACAATAATCGAATTGAAGCTGTCTACCTTGCGCCGACAACGGCAGTATTTTTCGAAAAGATGAATTTCTCGATCAGCACGTACATCGCGCCGGGGAACGTGGACAGCGCTACCAGACAGAATTAGCATGCTGATAGATCATTCAGGCGTGTATAACATACGTCCAACAAAAAGCAGAAGAGCCGTCAAGGTGCCATGCTCAGCCTCAAATCGCTCCAGCAACGGGGTCAAGGCCACCGCATTCAGGAAAGCATGCAGAAAATTGGCATGTATAACGGGGTACGTATTCAGCCGGTACACTAAAAAATCAGCCTTTTTTCTCTCCAATTTCTTTTTTCCGGCTGAATAATGGGTCATACAGGTAGTGATGTTCGTCTCGTCCGGAATCAGAGCACCCCAATTCACCACGTCCCACACAGACTGCAGCTCAAGGAGCCAGAATGCGACGATGAACAGCAGCACGGCGCGCGTGAAGAGCGGGAGGCGGAGGAGATAGGATCGGAGAGGCGCGATGTTCAGCGAGAGCGCGGGGCGAGCGCTGGGCTGTGATGAGGAGGACATTTCGACGATGGAAATTCGGGGCTCTGAAGAAAAGACAGAAAAGGCACGCGAGGTCTGTTACTCGGACAAGGAAGACAACAGTAGCGTTACCGCATTGACCGAGGTGGCAGGCAGGTAGACACAAGTCGACAGTCGATCAATTTGAACAATCCTGACCAGCCAGGACGGGCTTGCTTTAATGCTGAGAAGACTGAGTGAAGTGAAGATGTCGGGATCGAAGGAAGTCGCAGCGCGTGCAGGGGGCGCCCAGTCTCGAAGCGGATTAGCCGCGGAGATCGGAAGTTTAGTCTCTCTGCGTACGTGTTCTAAGTATAAGTCTACCTACAGAGTCAGAATTACAGTGCTGAAAATCAGTCAAATCCAGTAAGGAAATCATAATTGCATTCCTCGTCCAGTCCTCCCATAATTGACATAAATCATAACCTATTCACATCCTCGACGGCCTTCTTACACCAAGAATGACCCAAAACTAACTATATATCACCATATATCACATATCACTCGTACATGTGCGCCGAGATCTCCAACCAAAATCAAACTAATAAACTGTATAGGGGTATAAGGCTGAGAATCAAAATAAAATATTCATCTCTGAATAGAAGAAGTGAAGATTTGTGGAGATTTCGCTTTTTTCCTTTCCTTTTCCTTTTCTTTTTCCTTCTCTGTTGTCACCGCTTAACGCATACGTTTGAGCGTGAGTGACTCAAGCGGACGACCACGAGCGGTTGTGCGATTGGGCGACTTCTTTCTTGCTGGCCCAGGCTTTGATGGCGATGACGACGATTTCCCACGCCATGATGAAGCAGCTGAGGCCGATGGCGACGTTGAAGGTGAACATGGCATCGAGCTCGTACCAGACCATGACATCCATGATATCCGATGCCTATACCTGTCAGTTTATGCTTATACACTCATGATCGGGGCGCTTACACTCAGCATGAAGATCAGTCCGCCGGAAATCAGACAGAACGAGCCAATCAGCTCCGACGGCGGCCGAGCGGGTAGATGAGAAGTGGGCGGTTTGATATAGGTGAGCACGTAGGTGACGCCACGCGCCATGGCAGCGCCAGACAGGAGAGAACCCCACTGCTTGTGAACCATGGTCGAGACCATCTGATGCTGCTCGTGTCCGCCCATCATCATGCCCAGGAGGAAGATGATCAATGCCGGCATGGGGTTGAAGGACACGTTGGTCTTCTCTTCGTCTTCCTCGGCGTGAGCCGAAGCTCCCAAAATGCTCTGCTTCAGCCACTTCTTGACCCGTTTTGACTCAAGGAGCATGCCGCACTACACACGTTAGACAACAACAAAAAAAAGACAGAGAGAGAGAGAGACTCACCAGTCCAGCACCAAAGAACATCACGGAAATAGAAACGTGCTCAAGGTCCTGAGGAGTCCATGCCTCGCCCCATCCACCGAGATGTTCCAAGAAGACATTCGTTGTGCCGTACGTGAAAATGAGAGCCGACTCGACGAATTCTCGGCTGGGAGCGCGCGACGTCGCCGGCTTGAGGTTCCAGGACCATCCGAGGTTGGCCCAGCAGCCCATGAATTGGCCCAACACGACCAGTCCGTACCAGAAGAAGATACCGCCCTTGATGAAGTGGGCGAGACCGCTGAAAATACCGTGATCTTTCTGTTGGTTGTTAGTTGAAATTCAGCCAAGAATGAGGGTCAGGACATACAAAGATACCGCCGTAAGTAACACCGCCGGAGGTGACCGCAACGAAACCAAAAGGCAGAATGATGCGGTCAATGACGTTATACACAACACGGAACGAGCGCAAGACCTGGTTCGACAACAAGCCAGGAACGCGGCTAGTGAAGAATCGGTCCAGACGCGTACTGCGCAGCCAGCCGCGAGCAAGAGGAGTTGGCACTTCGACGTCGTCCTCGTCGTCGTCCTCGGGCTTCTCCAAGTGAGGGTGGTCCTCGGTAGGGGAGGCAGGACAGCTGGTACCCTGACCGCTGTCGCCGGACCACCGGTACTCGTTCTCGTGCATGGGCGTGTACAGCTGCTGGCGCTCCATCATGCTCTGCGGCAAGAAGGTCGCGCGCTGGTACTGGTTGCTGATGCTCTTGGTGCGGCGTCCGGAGTAGGCATAGATAATGCCAATGACGAATTGCGCAACCACCACGGAGCTGGCGATCCAGCCGATCTTGTGATGCGCATTGTTCAGATACAGATCGGGCGTGGAGGCGTTGTAGATCAGACCAAAGAAGATGCCGAGTCCATTCACAAGCAGGAAGACGAATTGCGTGGGGATGGTAAATCGCGAGTGCGCGATACTGAGCATGACAGCTGTCGCAATGTTAGTTGACAGCGCATTACAATCTATGCGCGCAGGAGAGCAAGAACAGAGTACTAACCAACTGGCAGGACAAAGCACCAAGCCAGCACCTCGAGGACAATGTGCGCCATAATTGACCCGCTGTGTTCACCGTAGGCGAAATAGCTGAGCTCCCAGTCGTCCTCTGGCTTCGACATGGTATCCTTGGAGCTCATATCCATGCCGCCGCCCATGGATTCGTGGCTGCCGTCCGGACGAGCGGCAGCGAGCGACAGCAGGAGGAAGGCCGCGGCCAGCAGAGTTGATTGGTGTCGCATTGTCGCGGAAGATGAGATGAGCGAGATGCGATGAATAGAGTTGTACAACCACTGAAATAGCTTATTGTAGCTTGCTGTAGCTGAATAAGATGAAGTGCGACGTGAGCAGCCTTCCGCCGTCTGATGGTTTCCTTCCTTTCTAGCTCTACTTCCCCTCTCACTTTTTTTTGGAGGCGAGTATAACAGTAGACGAGAGCTTCCTGCAGGTACGGTCTTAGTGGCAGAAGCTCCCCGGATGAAGCTGGGAAGCTCTTTTAAGGTCAGCGAAGAAGCAGAAGCTGTGCTGGGTGATGTCAGAGAGACGACAGCAGGAGCATTTTGGGGGGACGACAATTATTAATAGAGGCGTCCAGGAACAGAAAGAAGCTCATGGACGGCGTGGCAGTAGCGGTGATCAGTGCGTGGCAGGAGCGACGGTATTGCGGCGTAATTACGGGCCGTGAGAGCCGAGCCCTATGCCAGTACAGATCAGTATCAGGTGATCAGACTGGTCTCTACATTACTAGTAACTACAGCACTACATATAACTACCCGTCACATCTTGAAACGGCGATGGCATGATGCAGCACAGCAACAACATGCAATAGAGACAACATATTCAACATGTCAACATGAGTCTACACTCTACAGTCTCCGTGCATTTAGGTACACATGGGGGCCGGGCCATCCGCTGGCCTTGAGGAGACAAAGCAGCAGCTCGGCACAAGCAACGATCCGTTCCCGCTAGCCCGACTTAGAGTAAGGTCAGGCGCCGGCGCTAGCAGTCTGACTAATGCACCTAGGAATTGTCGATCCTCTATGTACTCCAGGTCATACTACGCATAAGTCAACATCTACATATACATACTGCCCGGCAGGAGTTATTTGGCAGATTGTGTTGTTATATATCTATGCACCAACACACCACAAGCACGGAGTACACGTACTGACAGAGTTCAGTATACTACAGTGTACTCCGTACACAGTAACGTACTGCCAGCGGAAGCATCGGCCCAGTCGGCACGCCATTCCGTCCGCCAAGACTCACCGCGCGCTCCCGGCCAATCAGACGCGTTCCTCGTGCAGCCGGCGCAGACGAGTACAGCGCGATCAGCGATGCACTCGATGCACTCGATGCAACGCATAAATCCATGTACACGGTACAGTACAATGTATAACTATATTGTATAATGTATATGCATGGATAATTATGCGACGAGCTATGCACTATGCACTGTACATTATGCATTCGCATATTTAATATTGATATTTATCCTAAGGACAGGGAGTATCCTCAAACAACGGTCTATTATATACATAGTCGGCGTCCGTATAAAGCCTCGCGGAGTTAGCGGTGTTGCTTACTCATTCGGCATCGGGCAGTTCGCGCCCCACTCCCGCCAAGAAAGGCCTGCAAAGAAGGCTGAAGCCTGACGGAGTTACGGTAATCAATCAGCCAAGTACATAAGTTAGCGCACATTATTATTCTGACTTGTGCAGCGGCGTGGAAGTACGTATGTAAGTACTTAGTAAGTCAGTACAGCAGAGCCGTGACATCATCCACACCTTATTTCGGCCAATACCTTATTTGGGCGACAGCTGACTGAATCCGGTCATACAACTACCATTACTCCTCCGTATCGTTACGACTTACATAGCTATGACTATGTAGCATGCACGCATTAGTAGAGCCAACACCGCATGACATGACTGCTATGGCCTGATCGCCTGCACGCCGATGCACCACGGGCCAATCGACGGCCCCAACCTCACCGACAATCACTGAATCATTACACTTGCATCCGTTTTTGGTATCGAAATTCAGAACCCGTCCGATTACTAATGCGCTACTGCAGTTGAGTCATGTGCCGGACTTAACGGATTTGCTCGAGAGCCGTCATGACTCACCAAGAACTAGCATGTATTTACGCTGGAAAACGGACCACAAAAATGGGGATTTTTTTCTTTCTTTTTTTTTTTCGTCTCCTCTGGAAAAACGAGACTAAAAATCATAAATTGTAGAGAGTCTAAAGTGACCCACAGTCTAGACACGTTCCGATCGAGAAAGTCTCGGACTGGAGCCTGGCGCTAGAGTCTTGGAATCCTGGAAATATCTACGAACTTACCCGATTGGGACAGTTGAGTAATTACTAATTCGCCATGTTTACGGAGCAGTGATGAGAATTTTTTCTACTTTTTTTTAATTTTTCTTGGTACCGCACTGCTCCGTTATAACATTTTTTTTACGTACGATATTCTATGTATCCATAACAGACTTTATTCCGCGAGTATGGAGTGATATATCATATTCTTGTTTCGGATCCGACGGATATACTCAGTCCTAAATCCTGAAATTGAAATTGCAGCTCGCTTGGAGCTGGCCAATCGGGCTTGTAGTAAGCTTCTGCACTAGTTCAAACTTCATAGACTTGTAAATCCTGCAACTATTTAGTATTTACCACTATTAAGTGCATGACCCAGGGGCCAGATACGGAGTACTAGATCTGATGGTACAGTCACTTCCCCAGCGACCGCAACGTATAAAACAGCAAATACGCATCCGCATTCAGCACATCGCCCTCCGACACCAGCGTGACCTTGTCGTCGTTGAACAGACACCACCGATCCCCCTGCCGAATGTACGCAATGTAGTGGCCCTCGTTCAGGCCCGCGCCGTCATGCACCACCGCCGACGCGAGATCGTAGATGAACGTGTCGCCGCGCGCCTTGTGCGAGTTCGATGCCACCGTGTACGGCTGCATGTTGATTTCGAGCGGAAAGTCGATTTTGCCTTGCATCTTGCGGGTTTCCGAGGACGTTTGTTCGAAGCGCTGCATACTTAGCTTTATACCTTTAGAAGTTGATAGGGAGAATATACCTTCATCTGCATGCACAGCATGGCTGGCAACTGCTTGATCCGAAGCTGTTTGGTGAGCTTGTCCGGATAGCTGTGGCAGCCCTGGCATTGGTATCCCTCCATGATAAGTTCCTCAGGCATCACCCACGATTGCAGACACCCTGCCAACGTCGGCGTCGACGTTGCGTGTAACTTGCTGTTCATCTGCCGTTTCTTCGAGTGTAGCTGCACGTCCAGACTGAGCTCCAGAAGCGGCTGCTCAGTCGGACTGGTGTGTTTGCAAATTGGGCAGGTCAGCGTGCTCTGGAACTTGCCGAATAGCGCCTTGCAGAAGAAACAGCTGCACTTTAATTGATCGTTCTCATCTGAGGATGCCGTGTGTAGTCCGCCTGCAAGAAATTGGTAGAATTCGTGCGCGTCTTGTTGGTGGTTACCCGCGAGAGGCTGTACAGTCAGTATAATACCATCTGAAGGACAAATAGAACATACAGGATGATTCTTCCATGTCGAATATAAAAGTTGCTCCGCCGTAAACCCATCCTTCTTATCGCAGCCGTTGTATTCGGCAAATGCCCTGCTCATCGCGCACAACACGCAGCCATCCACCTGACAGTCGTAGTATTTATGCCCATTGCCCAAGAAATAAGCATTCAGCAACGGCTCATGCAACAAAGTCTGCAGCACCACGTTCATGTAGCAGGTCTGCCCCAGGTTAAACAGACCCCTGACGCCCTCGCTTTGGCAGGCGCGTTTCGTGGCATTCGCCTTGACGTACGTCTCGTCAGCCTCAGGCACCTCGGTCCCAATGCGGATGTCCGCCAAACCGTTGATCGGTTTGTGATCTTCGCTGCTCTCGTCGATCGAGATCTCGCTCGCCTTGCGCTTTTTGCTTGATCGGCTGCTCATCTGCGTGAGGATGTCGAGGATGTACTTGCTAGGCTTGGAGAAGCCCACTTCGTGAGTCAGTGCTATAACATCTGCCTGTTTAGCCTGTGTATATGCATCCAGCACTGCAGATTCTATCGAACTTGTGACTCTAGAGCCATCCTGGCTGTCCGGACCTCGGGACCAGATTCCTGCCGTCCGACTGCCGATTTTCTCTAGTTCATGATCATACACGAAATCACGACATCCCTGGCAGAAGAGGGCGCCTGTACGAGTGTCGATATCTTTATACATGTTAGCCTGTACCACTAAAGTAAGATTCCGTCCTCACAGAATAGATGATTCGTCTTGTCGGTGTGAACCTGTCGGTCGCCATTGCTGTGCTTCTCCGAGCACTCCACACAGGTGTACATCGGCTTCAAGGACAGGCGCTGTAACGACTTAATCCCGTTTGTGCCCTCGTGTTTCCGCGATTGGGGCTCCCCAACCTTGGGTATGCGCATCGCAGCTTGCTTCATAAACGCAATGACGAAACTCGATCCTTGCCCTTCGCTGTTTTTCAATATAGCAGAAAGATGTTCTAGCCTGTTAGTCCAGCCACTTGCACTGACGTAAGATATAATACATACCACAGCCGTATTCGGCCTCGGACAGCACATTGACATGCACCATGGTTGCAAGACTCGAGTTCGAAGCAGCAGCCATAATGCCAGATAAATGTCAGACCAGCTGACTTGTAGTGAAAAAGAATAAGCCAAGTAATTAATATGGGTGATATGACCGGTCAGAACAAAACCAAGCTGACCATGCTATGTAACCAAAAGAATCCCTGAAAGAGTGTAAGCCAAGTAAATGTAACAAAAGACTTTGACAATGCAAGTGTTGTTTTTGTTCACTCAATTGACGATGAATTCAAGATTGTCATGCATGTCCATCCGTCCCCACAGCGACGTATGCAACAGCGCCACAGCCCTATCAAAGTGGAGGTGTTTGCAGGCAAAGACAATCACAGTATCTCAGATAGTAATGAGCGTGGTTGTCGATGACCGAGAAATGCCATGAATGATGGAAGGAGATTTCGATGGACAGCATGAAATAAGCAATGCCGCCCTGGCGGCAAAAAGGAGCCTTGGACCCATGCGGACTAGGCGCGGCAAGACCCGCCGCCTGCAGCATCTGATCTATCTTATTTAAAAATATAAAAATATAAAAATAATTATGGGTAGACGTTTACTTTCTTGGTAAATAAGTAATATTATTCTCAGATAAATCCAAGTTATTTCAATGTATTATCCTCGAGGAGCGTCATTTCGTGATTCATGAGAGTTCAATGCCACGCCATGTCAAGAGACCGATATATCTGAATCTAGATGAATGTCTTGAGTCTTGACAGTCTTCCAGTCTATTGGAGTGGCCAAGCCGTTCTTCTCATCCCTGGCATCCGGACATGCAATTCCTGATTGTCGGCTGACGACATATTCCTAGCATTGCAGCTGGCGGGTTGGGTTGGACTGCTTGCAGTCCGTTAAAGCAGCAGCCATAATATACCATTATGTCCATCTCAGCGATTGCCTCTGCCTCGCGGTAAGCCACTCGGCCGACTCCTGGCTGTTCCACCTCTTGTTGCATAACGACTAGTCGTAGTCCCTCGTGTAGTGCCGCGTGTGGAGGGCCCCCGCCCTCGGCTCGACAGTGTACTCTTTTTCGGCGTTGCCTTGGACGAAACCGTTGCCGGCGGATTCTCAACGAACGAGGTATCGGTTGTTCTATGAGTGACGTTAGCTTCTTATTCTCAATACCTATTGCGTCGTGTTCTCGTACAAGAAAGTCGCATCGGCATCGTGGCCTGCTTTATGAGATGATATCGCATCTGAGCGCATAACGTCAGTAAGTTGCCGCCTGGAATTGTGAGCGAAATATGATATACCTTCACGAGCCTTTGCTTCTTGCGCCCGCTTGAATGATTCGGGAACAGGAGCCTAACAAATTCAGCACGCCATACATCACTGCAAAGAACTTCGTAGCTACCTCGGGAAAGTCGACGCAAAACGCATTCATGTTCAGCCCGTAGAGAAAACTAGCAAAGCTCTCGCTGAATCGCGACAAACTCTCGTGCATCAACTGGAGATGCATGAAATTGGCTTCGAGGTCGGCCATAGAGTCCGCCAGTTCTGCAAACTGCGGCTCCAATGCGTGGATCGCGGGCTCCTCGTATCCGGCGGCATTGAGACTGCTGCCATAACCGTGCGAATTGCGAATGGACGACCTCGAACTAGGGCGCAGTGGTGTGGTTGGTCTCGATGTCGGCCGTGGGCGAGAAGACGACCTGGGGGCACTGTCCATGTTGTAGAATCGAAGAGGGGTTTGTTCTCCCACTGGGTAGGTCGAGCGATCGATGCGTAAGCGAGATGGTTTAGCGATGCCCTTCAATGTAGATCAGCCTCGGCTCGCAATCCACATGAATGGATCGTCGAAGTGCAGTAAGTACTAAATAGTAAATAGTCGTGGTCGCTCTGTTGTTCAACTGTTTTGGGAACGCGAGGACGGAACAAACAAATACCGTGCTGTGTGCCAGCCCGCCAATCAGCGTCCCGCCCACGCCGGGTCCGCCGTAACGCCCCATACGCGCTGCAGTGACGCATTTTGGCAAACCGCAAACTAGGCTGGCTCTTTCCTCCTGCATTGCCGCCAGCTGCCGCTAATCTCCCCAACGTCTTCGCCTCGCCTCCTGCGACTCTTATTCTTATACCCCGTATATAATATCGCTATCATTATTCGCATTCCCTGCGTGCTTCAGTTGCTTCGGTTGCCTCAGTTATTTCCTGCGCGGAAGTGCTCACGTGTGCCGCACTGCCACAGTCTGGTCTAATATATATCCCCACGTTCCTCAACTTGGCTGGGCTAGAGTCCGAAGCACATGCGTGCAGTACGAGTCTGTCACTCGGCTTTCTTTGGCAGTGAACCTCGTCTCCTCGCAAGACTACGCCTCTCGCAAGCCTTGGGAAGATCAGCGTCGCTCGCTTCCCCGCAAAATCAATTTACCCCAGCGCCCTGGCCCTCTCAAAGGCTGTTCCTCCACCATAGCGCCAGGTCGGGCTCCGCAGTTCGTCTGAATCAGCCGAGGCAAGCTTCGTCTGCTTGGGGAATCGCGCTTGTGGCTTGCATTGTTGGCGGCGCTGCAGCGATACAATTAATCAAGTCGACTCCTGAAAAACCGGACGTCCCCCAGGACGATTTCGATCAGGAATATAGCCAGGAACACCGTAATTACACGGGAATAATCGATTCACTTAAGATGTCGTCCCCAAACATCAAGCCTGGCCATTTGGGCAACCTCACAGAGGAGCAGGAAGCCAAGCTCCGAGAAATGTGGACGATCTTGTTCAAGCTATTCGGCATTAAGCTTGAAGCCGGCCAGCTGCAAAGGTCAGCCACTGCGACCAGCGCTTCGGCAGAGGGAAAGAAGAAATCAAAGCGCAGCTTCTTTGGTTTGGGTAGTAAAAAGGAGGAGACGCCTTCGCCGGACAGCTCTGCTACCGGCTTACACAACCTGTCGCTGTCGGATACAGATGACAAGTACGGACAGAATAAAGAATTCCAACAGGCCATTGCGGATCTAACGCCAGACCAATTGCGCGAAAGTCTCTGGACTATGATTAAGGCTGACCACCCAGACGCCCTTCTGTTGAGGTTTCTGCGCGCGCGCAAGTGGGATGTCAACCGCGCCGTGGTTATGCTTATTTCCACCATCCGATGGCGTCTGGTAGAAATGCATGTCGACGACGATATTATGAGAGGAGGCGAAGCAAAAGCGATAGAAATGTCGGAGAGTTCCAATGCCGACACCAAGAGATTAGGTGCCGACTTCATGGCGCAGACGCGCATGGGTAAGAGCTTTATTCATGGGGTAGATAACAAAGGACGTCCAATGTGCTTCATTCGCGTGCGGCTGCATAAAATTGGCCAGCAAATTGATAAGAGCACCGAAAGATATACAGTCCACATGATCGAGACTGCTCGATTGATGCTTCTTCGTCCCGTCGAGACGGCCGTGATTGTATTTGATATGACTGGCTTCAGTCTAGCCAACATGGTACGCTGAACGAGTCCATTGATTTATATTTTACTGACAGGATGTAGGATTATACGCCTGTTAAATTCATCATCAAGTGCTTCGAGGCCAACTACCCAGAGTCTCTCGGTGCCGTGCTCATCCATCAAGCACCATGGCTATTCTCAGGTTTGATCTATCCCTCTTTATCTTTTTATATACATTCTAACGGTTACAGGCATCTGGAAGATCATCAAGGGCTGGCTCGACCCTGTTGTCGCAGCCAAGGTTCACTTCACCAATTCTGTAGAAGACTTGGAATCTTTCCTCGACCGCAGCCGAATCCTGAAAGAACTCGGCGGCGATGCAGAGGGCGGTTTTGAATATATCGAGGTCCAACCAGGCGAGAATGATCTTATGAAAGACACTGCGAAACGCGACGAGATCCTCGCCAAGAACAAGGCTATCGCGGAAGAAATACAGAATGCCACGAAGTCGTGGATTGAGGCCGCCGCCAAGAATGACCAGGAAGTTGTCAAGTCGTCGAAGGCCAAGCGAGAAGAACTTGCTGCGAAATATGCCCAAGGATATTGGGAAGTCGACCCGTATATTCGTGCTCGATCCTTATACGACCGCAATGGAGTGATTCAAGGTGGCGGAAAGATTCAATTTTATCCCAAGGAGGACGCCGAGAAAGCCACCAACTCAGCCACCAACTCATCCGGGCCCAGTGAAACTGCCACCCCAGCCCCAGAAGAAAAGATTGCAGCCACAGTAGCAGCAGAAACCAATGGAGCAGAGACTGCTGTTACTGCCGCCAATTGAGTTGTCTACTGCCTTCAGCTTGAATTGAGATTGGTGTTCTTTTCTTTCCTCCCTTTCATTAGATATCTCCAGGCCATAGAACCTTTTCACCGTTGACTTTTTATTTTGCATGTCACTTGTCTATAACTTGTTGGGTATGTACAGATTTTGTTTATCTGATGTATGTGGCAAGGGTATTTAGTGTCATTTCAGGGTATGTGTGAATATACGATTTGATCTTAACTACCTAGGATACAAATAGAATTGATAGATGGCTCCAGACCTGATTGCATGATATTCAATACAGCTACCTGTATGTTGACATATTTCTGGTTCTAGTTAAGCGTAGCGACGATTAGATTTTACCCTTGATCTCCTCGAACAACGCCTTCAACTTGTCCATATCAGTTGCCTGCGCAGGCCACGAAATGCCCAGACCTTCTTTCTCGTTTGGCTTGGGGATCTATTTCAGTCAGTACAGAATCAATCAGAATTTATATCCATAGATGAATGAACATACCACGTGGAAATGGACCTAGTAAGCAGCCAGTCAGCTTGATCTAATGGTATACCCTCGAGCAGAAAGAACTTACATGATCAACAACCTGGTGCGCGATACGGCCGTTGTTCTGCAGAACGTTGAAATCGGTGGCACCAGATGCGAGGGCGATTTTCTTTGCGACGGGCTGTATAAAAAGGTACCGTCAGTAACGGCTCCAAGGTCCTGGCAATGTCCCCAAGGTCCTCAACGTATTTTATTTATAGCCATCATCATCTCATCCTCGATTAAGAAAATAATACATGTTTCCTTGTACAAAGTCAGACAATCGGATAACGTACCAAGATTGCAGTCAGATCCTCGTCAGGAATATCAGTGAGCTTGGCACCGTGGAACTTGGGGATGATGAGCTATTGTTCGATCAGAAGTCTTGATTAGCATCACATGCATGTCTTTAAAAACAAAAGTCTCCTGAATGAGTAGGAAGACATACGGCGTGTCCCCGGCTCAAGGGCTGGATGTCGAGAAAGGCAAACACCTTGTCATTCTCGAAGAGCTTGAACGAAGGGATGTCACCTGTAGATTGGCGTCAGTTATCAGTCAACTAATCAATTATTGGTCTTGATCTTCCAATGCCTGAAGCATCTGGGGTCATCTCAGTCAACGAGCGGGGATCCGGGATATGCCCATGTAGTAGTTTATGAGAGGCTTATGGCGGAACGAACCCTTGATGATCTTGCAGAAGATGCAGGCTGCAGACGACATAATGCTAGCGGTCTGTTTAATAGTAGTAGCGCTTGATGGCTGAATGCTGGCTGTGGTTGTAGCTTGTATGGGGTTGGTTGATCGTTGATGACGGCGGAGAGCGGGGCCGCGACTTACATACTTAACGACGTTAACGTCAATCTGTTTGTCTCGCTGTATCTCTGCTGCTACTTTCGTGTTGATTTATTTTCTACTACATCAATTCTCGTTCAACACTGTACACGTCTACTACAAGCACGGGAGATTACACCGAGTCTACGTTCACGTGTCATATATGGTCATGAAATGTTGCCATTAGCCTAGCTTCATAATAACTATAAACATCGGCACCACAATCCCAGTTTTCATTTTTTGATTCTTTTCAGCCACTCAACGAGAGTCGGATTCTCGAAGAATGAAAGGGGACACCGCAAGAAAGTCCTTCAATCAGTCTCGAGACCAATTTAAGAAGGAGGAGCAGCACCACGGCCACGGCCGAATCCACCACGGAAAGTGGGAGCGAACTCGCCAGGAGCACCACCCTCCTTGCCGCCCTCCTCGCGACGACGGTAGCCGCCATCACGGTCGCCACGGGGACCACCACGGCCACCAGGGCGGCGCTCGCGTTCCTCACCACCGAGCATGCCGCGGGGAGGAGCGTGGGAGCGCTGCTGCTTGATGTGAGTAGCAGGCACGATCTCGGCGGGGACGTGGAGCCATTCGCGGAGGTAGTCGAGACCCTCGGGGGTGAGGGTGTAGTAGTAGTACTGCCACGAGAAACGGGTCTTGACGTAGCCGCGGGAGGTCAGGGACTGGCAAGCCTTGATGACCTATATAGAGCATGAGCATCGTCTGTCTTGTCTCTAGACTTTGGAGGTACTTACGAAGAGGTTCTTGGTGTCAATCTCGCCATGCTTGGGGAGGTTGAAGTCCTTCTTGGCCACGAGTACACCCTCTAAACCCAGTCAGAAATCACGCACAATAACAGACACTAGCACATCGCATCGTCGGAGCGATACATACCACGGAAGAGGTACTCGTGGATCTTCTTGCGGTCGTCCTTGGGAATAAGCCTGGATTGAATTAGTAAATGTCGAGCTGCTCGTCAATGGATATTGATATTAAACGTACATTGTCGCGAGTTCCTAGCGCTGTTCGGGGAATCGCTCTGACGATGCTGGGCGATTGGGTTAAATAGTGGTTGGTTGGCTGGTCAAGCACACATTGAATTTCCGCCGTAAAAAGTGCGACTGAGATGCGCTAAAGGGCATGCCCTAATCAGGACGCTATACCGATATGGGTTAGTCTAATGTCACGTGATGCGGACCCATCGTCACCAGCCGCCTTCTCGAAGTTGCCGCCTGCGAACCTCAAGTTACAGAACATCTTTACAGAACATCTTGCACAAACAGCTCATCATGGCTTCTCAGAATATAAACGTACTCCTGTCGTCCTTTCCTGGACTGGCGTTGCCCCCGACACTCACATTCTCGCTCCCAAGTACATCAACAGTCGCAGATCTTACAGAACGCATTGAACATTATCTGCCAGAGTCTTTAAAGCGGATTGCGGCCAACCTCACCATCACAACAATTGGCAACAAACAACTACTGCCAGAGTCTACTTCGCGAGTGTCTTCTTTCCTCTCAACACATAATGCATCCGGTTTCGAGAACAATCTTCTCCCCCTGCGCCTCTCGGTCCCCTTGAGAGGAGGCAAAGGTGGTTTCGGTTCGCAGCTGCGTGCTGCCGGTGGGCGCATGTCCAGCAAGCGCAAGCGCAACCAAGGCGAAAACAACGGCTCAAACCGGAATCTCGACGGGCGCCGTCTGCGCACCGTCAACGAAGCCAAGGCGCTCGCCGAATACCTTGCCGTGAAGCCTGAAATGGACCAGAAAGAAAAGGAAGAACGCCGGGCTAGGTGGGAATCGATAGTTGAGATGGCGGAAAAGCGCACCGAGGAGATAAAGAATGGAGGCGGAAAGAACCGTCTGGATGGACAGTGGATGGAGGATAGGGAAGAAGTGAGCGAGAAGGCGCGCGACGCGGTGATTGCTGCGATGAAGGCAGGAATGTGGAACGACAATTTGCGCGATGTGCTCATGGGGGGATCCAGTACGAGTGCTAGCGAGGGCGCTTCTAGCCAAGAAGAGAACGACAGCGAGAGTGAGAGCGCCGACGAGGAAGACGAAGAGACTGAAGCTGTTGCGGCGTCATCTTCTAAGCCTGCTGCTCCGTCACGGAGGTTTATTGGATTCGACGAGGACGACGAATTTATGAGCAGTGACGAAGAGGAGGATAATGAGGATAATGACTCTGGCAAGGGGAAGGGCAAAGCTTGAATGATATTGAATGTATTATAAGGCGTTACACAGCAAGCACTGAATTGTATTTATGATTTTAATCAATATTATTCCTCAGGACACTCGAATCCATCATCCTATGTTATATTCAATTATATTCAAATAATACTTTGTCGCAAAATACGTACATAGGACGAGCATAGTGATCTTATCTTATCAGTCGCCACGGAAAAATTTACGGCTCCGCACGGGCACCAACTACGCTGCCATCCTTTTCCAAAACATATTGATGAATGCAACAACCTGCATATCTACCTCCAGTTTTTGGTTTTTCGCACGATGTCCTTCTGCCAGAGCTACTTGTCGAGGAGGATACCCATATTATCGAAATCATACCATTGCTCAGTGCAAACCCAGCTCCAAGCCCGATTAGCGCGGAATATTTCTACATCAGCAGGCTTACGACCAAATTCGAGGAGACACGCCATAAAATGCGCAAGACAGCGGTATTTAAGTACCGACCAGCCATCTACAGGTCCTCCGGTGCCTTCTAATGCGCCCGGGATACTAATTGAGAACGCTTTGCAACAACGCGACGGCGGCGATGATGCGACTTCGCCTTCACCAACCACCGTTTCCCTCCATGCGGACACATTGCCCGTATCTTGTCCAGGATGTGGTGCATACGCGCAAACGATTGAACCGACTGAACCAGGCTATTATGGTCGAACCCGCAAGAAGGCAAAGAAGCTATGGCATAAGAGGCAACAGGTGATTGCCAAGGACAAACAAGCCGACTTATCTGAGGGCGATGTGGAGGGCGAAGCTGCTGGAGAAGAGCTTTCAGACAATGCCGGTGGGTGATTTTGTTTCGGCATTCATTCACTTTGAATGTGAACTAACATCTCTTCAGAAGATTTAACCGATGAGAGTAACTTGACCGCCGCGACGGAATACATCCAGTCCACTACAGAACACACCCAGATATGCGATCGCTGCCATGACCTCTTACACCACAACAAAGGCGTATCTGTGCCCTCGCCTACTATCGACTCTATTGCCGCCTATCTCGAGGAATCGCCTCACAAATCAAACCGCGTGTATCACATAGTCGATGCAGCGGATTTCCCCATGTCGCTCATTTCGAACATCTACGAAGCGCTAGAGCTCCAGGACCCGAGGTCTAAGAACCGCCGATCAAAGACTGAGAAATACAAGTACGGCAAGAAAATGACAACGCTGAGCTTTGTGATCACACGCGCGGATCTTCTAGCTGCCACCAAAGACCAGGTTGATTCGCTCATGAACCGCGTTCGGGACATCATCTTGAAGGCGATGAATATGCGGCGGGAAGATATACGACTGGGCAATGTGCACATGATCAGCGCCCACCGCGGCTGGTGGACGACGCGAGTCAAAGAAGAAATCCGTGAAAACGGCGGAGGTGTCTGGGTTGTCGGAAAGGCGAATGTTGGCAAGAGCAGTTTCATCGAGTCATGCTTTCCGAAGGACTCGAAGAATCTGGAAAAGATTGCTGATATGCTGGAGAGCCGCAAGCAGCAGAGCCTTCCTAATCCTGACTCCGATTCTTCTTCTCCTCTATTACTGGATCCCGAGGGTCTTCTGCCCCCCGCGCCACGCGAGGAACTCTGGCCAACACTCCCTGTCATCTCGAGTCTCCCAGGGACGACCGTAGGCCCCATCAGAATCCCCTTTGGCCGCGGCCGCGGAGAGATGATCGATTTACCCGGTCTCGACCGCGGCACACTGCAAGACTTCATGCAAGACAAGCACAAATCCGACCTGATAATGACCAAACGTGTCAACCCGGCCGAGCAACTCAGCATTCGCAGCAGCCAATCCCTCCTCATCGGAGGCGGCCTGATCCGAATAACGCCCATAATCCCCGAAAACTGCACCATCCTAGCAGCATGCTTCGTCCCCCTCGAAGCACACGTAACGCGCACCGAGAAAGCAGTAGAAATCGAAACAGGCGTGCGCAAATACAACACCGGCGGCGGCGATCGCGGCACCAGCGTCATCGAGCCGGAGCACCTAAACGAGCAAACAGCCATACAGCGCGCAGGCACATTCACGCTCGACACAGACGTCACCCTGAGCCATCTGCCGAGCATCATCAAAAAGAAATGGGACGACCACAACATCAAACCCGACCTAAACGCACTGCCATACCGCGTGTACTCCACCGACATCCTCATCGAGGGCTGCGGCTGGATCGAGCTTACGGCGCAAACCCGGACGAGGCGACAATTCTACTCTGAGGAAGAAGAAGAAAAAGAAGAATTACCAAAAGTCGAAGTCTTCACCCCGCTCGGCAAACACGTTGCCTCACGACCGCCGCTCGAAACGTGGAATTTCATCCGCGACAAACGCAAGGCTGACAAGCGCAAGGGCCGGTATATGTCTGGCTCGCATCGTCCGAAGAGGAATAATATCAGTCATAAGAAGAGGACCCTGCATGGTGGGAAGGGTGCTTGATATTCCTCTTTCATATGATATATACTACCCTCTCAACTATTACTATATATTATTTATCTTTGTTGTACTATAGCATTTATCTGGTATAGAAGTGAAGCATTCATTGCATGTACATTACGCTTTATATATGTTCAATTGACACCCTGCTACGATTTATATCAGAAACAACTACTAGAATGTTATCAATTTATGAATAACTTTTAAAACAAGCGAAGATGATATCATTGCTCTCCGAATACGAAAGGATATAAAAAGAAAGAAAACACTGAAAAAGCGTTAATGATGAAGAAAGAAGCAAAACAAAATGTCAATCCACACAAAAAAAATGACGATGGGGGAGTCTCCAAAAACTTAACAGAAGGAAACAGAACAAATGAAGAGAGAAGAATAGTAAAGAGTATAGAGTCGTAATGAGCGACAATGTGGTGTAAGAATGGAAGCATGGATGTGATATCGAGAATGGTGATAGTGATGATGGGGATAGAAATGGGTTGGGTCGTCTCTATACACAGATATTTAGAAGAAATCAACGACCGCGTTACTATGGAAAGAATCGAGTTTGAAATGAGGAAGAAATGCCCTCCGATAGCCACGCCAGTACCCTTCACTCTGCATTTCAGCTTATCCACGCCAAAAAGACAAAGGGGCAAGACCTGGAATTGTATTTATAGATCGATCAAGCTACCGCCTTGTTGATGTTGTTGTCCATGAGCGCCGAAAGGATTGCTAGACTGGGTAAAGCCAGTCTGTTGAGGCACACCGGTATATTGTTGGCCAAAGAATGGGTTGCTTCCAGTCTGAGTGGCGCTGATGCGATCAAATCCTTGGCCTGCAGAGTTTATAAAGGTGCCAGGGGCGGTGTGATGAGCAGGAACACGCAAGTCGCCGACATTTCCAAACGTATCCTGGCCTTCACCACTTGCAAGCAGAGCATTGAGTTTGGCATACTGTCCGTCATTTGTTTGGGCGGGTCTGATCGAGGTCGATGTTGACTGTAATGGGCTAGGAGCGTGGTAGTTGGCGATAGGATTTGGTCCTGACGGCATGGTATTGAAAGCTGTTGTTGCTCTTTCTTCAGATAATGTGTTCAATGTTGGCGGACCAGGCCTAGACGGCTGTGACACAGGCCGAGCGATGGACGACGCAAAAGGATTGTTCGATCCAGTAGGCATGGGTTTGAGGGAATCCATTGGTTGCTGCTGTTGGGTAGCCCAGGGATTGTGACTACCTGGCTGCAAGAACTTGTCTTGCTGTTGAGGTTGCTGTGGCTGTCCGAAAGCAGTATTGGCTCCGTAGGGGTTGTTGTTATTGAACGCAGTATGCTGGGGTTGAAGGGATTGGGTTTGGAAAAATTGGTTCTGCGGTTGTCCGAACTGATCATAACCTGTCGGTTGCATCTGGAATCCATTGCCGTATCCATTTGGCTGACCTGTAGCCTGGAAGCCATTAGGCTGAGCATACTGGTTGTTGAGATAACCCGTTGTTAAGGGCTGCTGAGTATCGATTGGATTGCCGAACCAGTCGACCGCAGGTTGCTGCTGATAACCCTGGTTGTATCCCGTTGGCTGTGCCTGGGTGGTTTGGACAGGTGTATCATCGAACAATGACTGAGCGTTGTTGTCCTCCAGCTCGCGCCTACGCAGTTCCTCCTCCTCCTTACTCAACTTAATCGCCTTTGCAAGATCGTCATCGTCGCCATCCCTAACTGCCCTTTCGCGTCGCTTCCGGTCCTCCTCCGCTTCGACCTTGCTAGCCTCAATGGCCAATTGATATTCGGTGTCATCCTCATCGCGTCTGCGCTCACGCCTGTCTCGGTCGGGGCGACGGGCACCACCTGAGCTAGATCCTCCGAATCCTTGAACGCCTTCGTCAATTCCGCTCACGCGAGATTTCCACAATTTTCGATCGGACCGCTCGCTACGTAAACGATCTTCGTCGAGGATCAAGGCAGTAAGCTCTTTGGCAGATACTCGGACTAGAAGACATGAGTTAGTATCAATCTATGCAAGCAAGTTCTGTGGGCGACATACCGTTTTGACCAACATCCCGTCCTTCGTCGTCGATATACTGAAACTCGCGGAGAGTCTTGATGATATAGACATTCTTCCTCGCCCAGGTGACGACGAGTTCTGAGCCTTCATGAAGACAGTAGTCTAGCACCTTGAGCGACTTCAAGACATGGCGCCAATTCTTTCCCTTATCATTCAGTCGCTTATCAAGCATGTCCACAATCTCGTAGAAGTCGCTAGGGCTTAGAAGACAGATTGTTAGTAACCATCGGAAACAGCGATAACGCGGGGGATGAAGATGTACTTGTTGAAGGTCAAAGAGGCAATCTCGCCCATTTCCGTGCCCGTTGGGCCCCATGGATCGTTACTGGTGGCTGCAAGTGGGATAGTAATTAGCTGCAAGAAATTTAAATATATACAGAACGACAAGACAAATCACTGAAACCCCGCGAAAGGCAAGAATCAACGGCCAGAGCAAGGTCTGTCGCCATTGAGACGTGCTGCCCAGCAAGCGGGCTTTGGGCGACGGGTGGCGCAAAACCTACCATTGCGGACTTTGACTTGGACTGACGAATAGCCCTTGGTGACATTCTTCACACTGCGAAGCGCTCTCGACATGTTGTCTGATGGATGTGGATGTAACTTCTACCAAGAAGATGCGATATAGGGAGTGGGTGGAGACCAGCTCTCAGTGACTCGACGGATAAGACGGCGGCGCCAAACTGCCGCCAGACGATGATGGCGGGTGGTGGTTCACGGACGGTGCGTGAATAACAGCTGGAGGAACGAGAGAGGAACTGAGAGCTGCGAGTAGTGCTGGTTTGCGAAAGAAAAAAAAACGACAGAAAAGGTCGGAAGCACAGCAGATTGATAGTAGATGGCGATGAGATGGAAGAGAGAGCTCGCACTACGTAATAGGGAGGGAGACGAGTTGGCCGCTGCCTGCGAGACTCTTTGACACTCGTGTGGCTGAGTCCCGTCCCCATCCGTCACGTGCTAGCCGCATGGGGCTAGTCGTGTATAAAATTACCGTCAGTACGTAAACCCTAAGAATCCTAAACTCAATATGCGAAGTGAGCGAACGATCCACATCAAGGCCGGTTGGAGTAGCTGGTTATCTCGTATCGTTAACATCTTCTGTTAATCCGATAAGGTCGCCGGATCAAGCCCGGCACTGGTCATGATTTTTTCATATTTTTTTACATTTTCGAATGCAAAAAGTTTATATCTTTTTAAATTAGAATTAGTAGTGTGACAGGTCACCACATATCTACATCATCTACTTGTTTTTCTATTTTTTATATAAAGGATGGGATAATATAGCGTCGAGAACCGTTATCTAGGCAAGATAACCACGAAGCTTGTCAAAAAAAAAATTAATGAAGAATCTGAAGTTGACCAGTCGGTTGATCCGGCGAACATAACATTGCGATTTTTACGCTGCTTATTTCATCGATATAAAAGCAGTCAAGTTAGTGGTAGAGTACCTAGAAATAATGTTCTTGTTGATATAGTCAGACATGATGAGAGTGCACTGATGGGTGTTCCTTCATCCAGGTCGTTAGGTTAGGGCTAGCTGTGACCGATTAGGCAATTTTCGATTTGTTATGAGGATTCAATCAGCAAGTACATATCTACAAGAAAACAAACATTCTAAGAAATTGGTATGAATACACGGAATCAGAAAAGCAGTCTCTCATCGTTTGCATCCTTCCACCAGTCTTCCCCAAACATCACATACCAGCCCACTGTGGCTCGTAACCCACTTTCAAAGTCCACTTCCTGCTTATATCCCAGGCTGGATAATTTTGAGCCATCGACTCCATACGCCCGATCATGGTATGGGCGATCTGGCGTGTCCTCCACCCAGTCTCGCACCGAGTCATTACGAAGTCCAGTTGTCAACATCTCGACCAGAGATTGGCAGATCTTTCCATTCGTCACCTCGTCTGTTGAGCTGATGTTGTATATTCCAGTGTCTTCTCCCCGGTGGAAGATGACGTTAATCGCGTTGACGGCATCGGTGACATACAGATAGCACCGGGAGTTCATCTCGCTGCCCTGATGAAGGGTCATTTTCTGTCCTCGTTTGAGCAGCAGTGAGAATTTGGGGATGATTTCTGCACTGGTATTAGTCTCCTATATATGCAAGGCATATAGTTGACTACTTACTTTCAGGATACTGGCATGGCCCGAAGATATTATTCGGCCGCAAAATCACTGTCTGTAACTTGGACGTCTTCGAGTAAGCTTGAACAAGCATTTCAGCCGCTGCCTTGGTGGCCGAGTACGGATTTGTGGGTGCTAGCCGGTCCGATTCGACATTGACATCGGCGAATGGGGGCAATTCGCCGTAAACCTCATCAGTCGACATGTGGTAGAATCTCTTCACGGTGACGACTCGACTCGAGGCCTCCAACAAGGTCTGGGTGCCCAGGACATTGGCTCGAGTGAAGCTGTACCCGGCTGTGAAGCTCCTATCGACATGCGTCTGGGCTGCGAGGTGGAAAATAGTGTCTATCTTGTACTTTTGAAGGCAGGCTGTCACCTGTTCTTCGTTTGCAATATCACCTTTAACGAAGTATGCTCTTGACTTGTAGTTGGGGAGGAAGGAGAGGTTTCTGATAGATGCTGCGTATTCGAGGTTGTCGAAGACGACGATTGTGTAGTTTTCTGAGTATTGGCTCACAAACATGTACGTGAGCCAGGAGCCTCTGGAAAGAAGAGTGTTAGGTGTCACGGGGACTTGAAATTTGACAAAACAATTAGATAGATTAGGGTCCAAACATGAAGCCAGCACCCCCTGTGATCATTATGTTCTTGACATCATAGCGCGGCTCGCAAGCCGTGAATTTCGCCGGGAGGACAGGACTGGGATGTGGCACACGCATTTTGATGGTATGTATTGTTCATGTTTTTTTTGGAACCAGGAAATTTGACTTTTCTTCATTATATCATTTTCGTTCCTCTTGAAGTTGCTTTTCTGCTACTGTGTTGATTCCTTCGCGGTTCCTTCGTTTCCTCCGGTTCCTTCACAGATTCCTTTGTCGATTCCTTCGGCCATTCCGGGTGCTCCGTTGTATTATTTCTTTAGTCGATCATACTGTGTACTATTCTTGATCCATGTACCCTGCTGAAACCTCGTGTTCTGAGAGTCCTGACTGGTGGGCGTTCTGATCTCCAAAGCAGATTGTACCCATGGGGCCAATGAAGGAATGGAGAAGGAATCAGCGAATTGACGTGATAAGCTAACACATATCTAAGTATATAAAATTATGATAATTTCTAGCTAGAAACAGACTCCATTGCACCATCAGCCTTTTCATCACAACCTTTCCAATAATCAAAATAGTCCAAAATGGCACCAGTTATCCTTATTTGGGGCAAGGGGGGATGGATTGCAGGTCATCTCAAGCAGCTGCTAGAACAGCAGCACCCTGATGTCTCAGTCAAAGAGACGGCTGTTCGCATGGAAAACCGCGAAGCTGTTCTTGCTGAGCTGGATCGTGTCCAGCCAACTCACGTCTTGAACTGCGCCGGGCACACTGGAAAGCCCAACGTGGACTGGTGTGAGAGCAACAAAGAGGCTGTGATTCGAAGCAATGTCATCGGAGCTGTAAATCTGACCGATTGCTGTTTCCAGCGCAGCATTCATATCACTCATTTTGCTACAGGATGTGTGTTATTCCCTCTTCCTTCATGACATCAATCTGTTGACAACAAATCAAGGTCTGTATGCGTACGACGATGCTCATCCTGTCGGCGGCCCCGGTTTCAAAGAAGATGACACGCCCAATTTCTTTGGCTCCTTCTATTCACGAACAAAGAATCAGTTCGAGAAAGTAAGTATTCCACTCTATCCATACTCATACCACCCTAACACGGAAGACAAAAGTTGGCTTCCATCTTCCAATCCACGCTGATTCTCCGACTCCGATTGCCCATCTCCGATGACCTGCACCCACGATGTCTCATAACCAAAATCACCTCCTACAAGCGTGTCATCAATGTGCCTAACTCAGTCACCGTCCTCCACGATCTCCTGCCCCTGGCCGTGGCACTCGCTCTGCACAATGAATCGGGCATTTACAACTTCACCAACCCTGGCGCCATCTCGCACAATGAAGTCCTCGAGTTGTATAAGGAGTATATCGACCCGAGCTTTGTTTGGGAGAACTTCACCGTCGAAGAAATGAGAGACGTCGTGGTAGCAGAGCGGAGCAATTGTGCACTCGATGTGACCAAGTTGGTGACCAAAGGCGCAGAGCTGGGCATCTCAGTTCCTAGTGCACACGACGCAGTGCGGGCTTCTTTCGCAAGGAGCAAAGTTGTCAGCGCGTAGAAGATAATCCTGCTGGAATGCTAACACTTTCTGTATCATTCCGGGAATGTTTCTCTCTGCAAGCATCATGAACTGATCAGGCTGATCTTATCTATCCATCTATGTATCTAAAGTTATTTTTTATATAGAGAAATTTGAACAAAGAAATATCACGTGTGATCTGCCGCCACCAGCTTAGCAAAGAAGCCTCCTTCCCGCTTCATCAAGTCCTCGGGAGGCCCTGCCTCGACTACTCTCCCCCCCATAAACACAAAAACCATATCAGCCCACAAGACATTCGCCGGGCTATGAGTGACAGTTACCGTTATCCTCTCCTCACCACCAGAGGAACGTATCGCCGAGATAATTTGACGAGCAGATTGGGCATCCAGCGAAGCAGTCGGCTCATCGAATAGCAGCACTCTTGGATTCCGCACCAATGCTCTTGCAAAGGTTATCCGCTGCCTTTGGCCTACAGAAAGCTCTTTAGGGCCGCATATCGTGTCAAGCCCACCAGGCAGAGACTGGATAAAAGCGAGAATCCCCGCCTGACGACAGGCGTCTTGGATCTGCTCGTCACTTGCCGTTGGATTGCCTAGAGTGATATTCTGACGGACCGAACCAGTGAATAGGTTCGGTTCTTGCGGAACAAGGGATATTATGGACTGATAGAAGGAGCTTGCTGGGTATCCATCCTCAGTATTGATTCCCAGCCCGCCAAAGGTTATTCGGCCAGAACAGGGTCTGTAGAGCCCGGCTAACAAGCTTAGAACGGTACTTTTCCCACTTCCAGAGGGGCCGATTATTGCTACATGTTGACCTTTTTGAATCGACATGTTGAGATCGGGAATTGCAGGTATCGATGTTTGTGGATACCGGAATGAGACATCGTGGAAGATTATATCACCCGCTTCGTGGACTGCTGGATCAAGGATCGGGCTATTATTCGGTCCTTGTCTGTCTGGGTGTGGTGATACTTCGGCGAGACGCTCTGCTGCAGCGACAGCCTGTGGGAGGTCAGGAAGGAGGCTTATTGCTTCGCCAGAATCCTGCGCTCCAAACGTGAGAGCAATGAAGATAGCGAAGAATTGATAGATGTCAATCGATTCATCTGCCATTGAACGAGCACCGTACCATATCCCAAACGCATTAACTGCGTATACCAGTCCTTGCGTGACGGCGAATATTAGGGACTGCTTCCACACTGAGTCCGAGGCAACCTTCGACGCCACCGAGAGATGTTCGGAATAAAGACGGAAAAAGTACTCCTCAGCTCCCAGTGATGCGACTGTTCGTATGGAGGGGATTGTCTCGCATGCCATTTGTCCTGATTTCCTATGCCATTGCGTCATGGATTTCAGGAAGCCACGCATTGTTCGAATGCGAAAGTAATAGGACACAAAGATGAGGGGGATCACAGATAGCAAGACAAGGGCATATTTCCAGGAAACGACAAGTGAAAAAATAATCACGGAGGACATATTCGTGACTATCTCGACGAGGATTGAGACTGTTTTACCATGGAGCCCCGCGAGATCATTGTATTGATGCAGCAGTAAGAATACCAACGAGCTTGACGAGTTGGCTGCCGCTGCGAACCAGTGAATATCTCTTTGCAAGACACCTCTAAAGGAACTTAACCGCACTCGATTGAGCACTTTATCGAAGGAAACACCAAAAGTGAATGTCGATACCGAGTGTGAGACACCGCTAATGATGGCGATGACGAAGAAGAAAAGTGCGTAGTGCGTTATGGCATGCTGAAATGTCACGGAGTTTGGCGCAGAATGCTGCTCTAAGGCTATCGACTTAGCAAAGAGCAATGCCTGGAATGGATATAGACAGCCGCTTATTGCGGATGCAAGGTTTCCTATACCCAGCAAGCACCATTCCGGCCGATTGAAGCGGAGGAGCTTGACAAAATGCGAGACAACACTTCCTGACTCAGATGCTGTTGAGGGGCTCAACGACATCTCTGTGGGACTGTCTTCTACTGACTTTCCGGTTTGCAAGCTCTCTCTGCCTGTACCATCGTTGGCACTGGTCGTGGTTCTTAGTTGCGGTAGAGCATCGCTTTGCGATATAAACGCCTCCGCGTCACTTTTTCCGTACAAGGTAAATAGTGACCGATACAGCTGCTCAGATTGCATGAGCTCTTCATGTGTTCCTTGCTCTACGACTTTTCCACTGTCCAGAACAGCAATAGAATCCGCGTTTTTGATCGTGTCGAGTCGATGCGCGATAACAATTACCGTACGGTTTGGTGCAATTTGGCGAAGCGTAGACTGAATTTGAGCTTCCGACTTCTTATCCAACGCAGAAGTGGGCTCGTCAAGAATCAAGATCTTCGGGTCGCGGATGATTGCTCTGGCAAACGCCAGGCGCTGCTTTTCGCCTCCACTCAGAAGCACACCATCGGAGCCCAGGAGAGTGTTATATCCTTGCGGCAAGCTCTCAATCACCTGGGAGATACCTGATAGCTCACATGCATCTCTAACAAGTTCTTTCTGCTCCTCTAACGGCCGAGTATCATGCGGTGTTCCGATCAAACCCAGCCTGACATTTTCCAGGACGCTCATGGAAAAGAAGAAGGGATCTTGAGAAACAAATGATATTTGGGACCTCAGACAGGAAAGGCTAATAGAGTCCAGGGGTCTCCCATCGAGCAAGATTGTTCCAGATGTAGGGTGATAGAACTGCTGGATGAGTCCAGCAATGGTTGACTTGCCCGCACCAGAATGTCCTACAATGGCTGTAGTTTGGCCCGAAGAAATTGTTAGATCCAATCCATTCAATACTGGAACATCTGAACGGCTGGAATACGCAAAATCGACATTGCGAAATGAGACTTGACCAATGATCTGCGCACTGGACCTATGTTGCATTGCCCCCGAAGCCGCGTTACCGCGATTGATCATTTCAAAAAGCTCATTCGCAAGATCAATCGCAATGCCAAACTCATGCAGGGAGCGTGAAACACGACTAAGTGCAACCGTGCCAATAATGACAGAATACAGGATGTTGATCATGATGCCGAAATCCAGGTTCTCTGAAACCAAAAGCCTCGACCCTTCCCATAGGGCTAATGAATACAGAGCGAACCGCACAAAAAACACCCAACCCCAGATTGAGGACTGCCATACAGATCTCATCCACAGTGCGCGGTTGGCTCGTTGTAATGCATCTTGGTATTGGTTTGCTAGGGTATTCTCCGCTTGTAGGGTTCGGACGACTTTGATAGACGAAACTGCCTCCGAAACGACATCATGTGCCTGGACGATATACGAGGATGCACGCTGGGCGTTCTTCGCTACTTGTGTAGACATAACCAGAGTTACCACGAACATTGCAGGTAAAACTGTGCTGAGGATGAGGGCCAGCTTCCAGTTACGAATCAGAGCAACTACAAATGCCGACACAAAGGTCGACACTGAGGCGACAAATAGTCCTGTCTTCTGAGATAACGTATCTTGGAGGGTCGTGATGTTTGAAGACATGGTGTCTGTCAATTTTCCAACACCGGTTCCATCCAGATATTGGATGTCTTGTCGGAAGAGAGACCGAAAGTAGGCCCGGCGGACTCTCGCGCTGATGTTTTGTGCGGACATCATCCAGCATACTGTCTGGATATACGATGCCACAACTGCACCAGCTGCAATTGCACATAGAAGAACAACACGGTGGTTAACCTTCCCGGCAAGTTGGGCTGCATCTTCCTGTTCACCTGCATTGACATACACTGAAATTGAAGACCCGATCATGATGGTTGTGAGAGGCTAGACAAGTGAACCCAAGTGTTAGCTACATCGGATTTGGTTAAGTGTTACTCGAGTCACTATACCATCATAACCCCTAAAACAATACTCGCTGTAAATCCCGCAATAAGAAGTAAAACATCGCCTTTTGATGCATGTTGTATCAAGCATGCGAGAAATGATGGTTGCTTTTGACCGGGCTCATCTGGTTTGACAGACTTTTCCATTCTCATCACGGTACCTATGTCGGTCGAAAACAATATAATCGAGACCAGTAAGTCATTGAATAATCCAATGCTTTAGAAATACTGCAGATAAAGTTCTGTCGTTGAAAGTTGAAACTGTTAGGGCTGTCGGTGGAGTCACTGGATTGCGGCTAGGCCATGTTACATGAAGGATCCATGAAGGAATCATCGCAGGAATCATTGAAGGAATTATGCAGGAGTCTCCAAAGGATCCCTGAAGGAATTCTTGGAAAAAGCATGCATGGATATTAAAGAAAAACAGAGGGAAATAAAACTAATTATTCGACAGAATCTTCCTATCATACGTGCAGAACACCAACTCCGTCCGTCTACCTTAGTTAGGGCTACTTCACGAAAGCCAGTGAAGGCGAAATCCGGCAGTGATTTATCCCATTTCTATTCATTCCATGATGTATACCTCCTCTATCAGAGATGTCTGGGAAACAGATTCCCTTCCTAGGGGTAAAAGCAGGCCAGTATTCCAGGACGATCGTTCGTTGGCTGACTTCTATCATAGTTCTCAAGTTCACCCTACTATCTCTGCTAGTTAGCATCAGCTACAAGATCTCAACCAAAACTATCCAGGAAGAGAAGTCTACAGCAGGCAAATATGGCAAGGATAAATCCCAAAAGTTGACGAGCATCCGCACTCTCCAAGATCGTTGTGAGGAACATGATCAGTCTCTCCCTTCCTACCCACAACCTGCTCTAGCTAGCGTCATTAAGGAAGTTGTGCGCCTTTCATCAATCTTGGACGATTCCGAAGCTCACTCCAGACTCATGGACGCAATTCAAGTTGAGGACCCTGACCTCGTGTCTGCTTACGAAAGACAGCTCGTCTCCTGGACTTCACAGAAAGCGATGAACTGGACGACTGAAAAGAAAAGGATGGGCCTCTTGATGCCTCGCAAGCCCTTGTCTGAACAGTGTATTGTCTCAACTCTCCCCAACCCTAAACAGGATCTAGTTACTACCGCTTCGGGTCTCCTTCACACAATCGCAGTAGTTTTCACTTCGCCACGCATTATACCTATCATCGGTTCTGACGGGAAGAATAAGAAGTTCGAAACTAGACAACTGTTCGAGGTCTTCGCCACCAACAGACTACCGGCTACGAGAATTGACAAGATCCAAACGTTCGCCGAATCCCGCCATGTTGTCGTCTGGGTACGATCACGGGCATACCAAATTGACGTGATCGATGCCCACGGCCAGCCGATTGCAAGGCGGACGATCGAGACAATCCTCCGAAAAATCTTAGCATCGTCCTCTTCTTCATCGTCGTCCAAGGCACCACAAAGAAACATCGCGTCGCTGTCTACTTCTCTCGATCGAGACAGTTGGGCGCGTGTGAGAGACACTCTCATGCGCGATAATCCCAGTTCGATGCATACCTTGGAAAGCGCCATTTCGTCTATTGCCCTCGAATTACAAACTGTGGATAGCGAGACCGAACGCTTGCGGATTACCAATGCTGATACAGGCAACGTGTACAGCGACAAGACAATGACATGGTCTGTCTTCGCCGATGGCGGTATTTCAGCTAGGGTAGATCATTCCGTGGCAGATGGCGGGTTTTTCGGTCGACTTTTGGAGGTTTTTAGGGTGCTGATGGCTTCAAATTCTCAAACTGATATCCTAGACAGAGTTCTTTCGTGGTTCAAATGGTCGTCACCACAAGTCGCCACTCTCGCGGTCAATGAAATCGACATCTGCTTTGACGCAGTCGACACATCACAACTGGACTTTAACTTCCCACTGGGGTACGAAAAGTACTCTCTATTCTCGACTCTCCCCATGGACCGGGATTTAGTATCGTACCTTCGGAAGAAGAAGCTGTTCAACTTGGCCATTCAACTCGCATTCCAAGCCACCCTAATAAATATACTCGGGACCACGTGTCTTCTCGTCCTAGAACCAACATCAGTCCGCCAGTTCGCCGGCGGACGCTCTGACCCCAACTTCGTTGTCACCGCGGAGTCCATTTCCTTCTGTGAAGCTCTGATTCACCAGACTAGTACCAACAGGACAGACCCTCAAGCCGGGCCATCCCTGGTGCCCGCATTTACAAAAGCCTATGGTCAATACCTAAAACTCCAGGACCAGGCTAAGAGCGGTAGCTCAATTTCAGCGGGGATCGCCTTTCTAAGAGCTGGGGTAAAGAGTCTGGCAGCCACAAAGGAGAGGGACGCCATCTCCCAAAGTCTCGACAAGATACAGAACCCGATATACTTCACCGGTTCGCCTGCTGCGCCGGCACTTCAATGCTTTGAAGCGTATATTTTCACAGACAACCAATTGGCAGTTGCATACGTCGGCCACACGGATAAAGTTCTCATCTCAACTGCCGGCTCGGGAAGATACCATGCTCTGCTACCCCGAATCCAGAAACAGTTAGAAGAGTACATAGGGAGAGTTTCTCAGGTAGCGTTCTTACTTGGGCAGGACGAGAAAATCTGAGCTGAGCCCGCGGATTTCCCGCAAAACCCGGTGCCAAGTCAGCCTACTATCAGCCAAGCAGGCCGGCGATTAATATGCACTACTATACATAGTTTTTGAAACCATACCATGTTCATATACCTACATGCAGCCACTAGTACTCACTATCATGTACCAACATTGTCTTCAAATCCAACCAATGACCATGCAACACCCAATTATCGGGATTTTAAGCTTTGGAGAGTCTGGGGCCAGCTGGCCTCCGGATTTTGTATTCGACAAGGAAAAAGCAAAGAAACGCCAACATGGATGAGATTATTTTATACCTGCCATAGCCAATTGACGCATTGTGTCATGATAATCGCCCCTTCTTGGCCGTTTCTCCGCCTGTTAATGGTTAGATCCTATTCAGTGTCCACGGCTCTTCCGCCTCGTCTCCATCCTGCATGCGCATTAGTACAGTATTTCCAAAGTTAAATCCTTCTTTGTGAAGCTAATACTAATTATTTGTTTAGTTGTGCGTCAGTTGAAATATGACAGCTTAGCAATGACCATCAACGCCACCGGCCGGTATAACGCTTGCAATCAAGTTTCCACGGCGCAAATTACTACTAAGGGCATGTCTGCAACTTGAAGTCGGCGAATCATGAGTCAGTACTACTACCGTACTCTATGAAAGGCGCTGATTCTAGGTTGTGCCAAAGTCTCTTGGCTAGCGAATTAAGACATACTGGGACGCGTTCGGTTTGGAATCCCGCTGTTGGTACGGACTATGGAGTAGCAATCCGCGTATAGGTGAATAATAAGTGCATGGTGTATAAGGATAGTATTAACCTACCAAGAAACAACCTCATGCCTAGATAGGATATGATGTCCTATCTATATAATTAGTGGCTATCATTGAGGAAACGGCATAATCCCGACTCCCTTTGACCTATGCAATCTATACTAAAACCATATTAGGGTAATATCCACTTGAAAAGTGTTACCTGATGTTTATTACACAATATATTGTTGGGTAACGTAGTCACCTATATATATCATTATTTTAGATGGGTATAGCTTTATATGTGTGCCGACGTAGTATATACTGTCACCGGCATGCATGTATATAGTCAACTTGGCCCCCAGTGGAAGCCACAGCTAGACACTACCTAGGTACATTTTGACTGTCCGACGTCCAAGCCTCATTCTATATCATGATCGGATTCCGGGGTGACCGCATTACTTCGCCCCCAATAATTAGCGCCTGAGTATCTGTAGACTACGCAGGCCTGCAGCTACAGCTGCAGCCTTAGTGTATAATGTGATCCCCGATTAGCTTAGTGACAGCCACAATGACAAGAACTTTATTTTTTCCAGGTTTTTTATTTAAAAAAATCTCACAAAAGAGAAATCGTATTTTATATTGTACTAGACCTATTATACACTCGCTCCATTTTGCTGCTGGGGAGTTTGAATATTCTCAGAGTTAAACTGGCATGTACACCGAGAGAACTCCCAATGGAAATGTTCAAAGAAAGCATCTGCTTCCTGATTGTCATCTCTGACCTCGCACCGCCCCTTTTCCAAATGTACCTTTCTGGCAGTTGACCGTGTGAAAGACCTGCCGCACTTTTTGCAGTAGAATCGTTTGGAGTAGCCATGTTTCTCTCTCTGATGACGATTGAAGTTTCCCAGGGACGCAAAACGTCTCCCGTGGCAGCCGGGTTTGAAACAACAATAGCCCTGCATTCGATGGGGATTTTGAAGATCGGGAAGAAAAATGGGTTCGGGGTTGTTCTCGGTAAAAGTAGTAAAGAGGCCTGTATCAATATTCTGGATGCCATGTGAATAAATATTGGCGAGGTCCATCATCGGGTGGTATTGAAGATATGTAGGTGGGGAGGAGGTCTGGTTGAGTCTGATGAAAGTGTTAAATCGTAAGCATGTCGTTTGACAGAAGTTAAGACGTACTCTTCGCTAAAGGGGGTGTTGAAGGGAGTGTTGGAGCTTGTGGCTTGCTCCCATCCAGAGTTAGCATCTCTGTACCCAGCCGACCAAGAGACATCTCCATCTCCACCAAACACTAGATAGTCAATATCTGTGCTAGAGGGCTGATTAACAAGGTCTCCCGCAGTTGAGACGGTATTCAATAGAGCTGACGACATGACGGATCACACAAGAAGTATAGAAGTGTTCTTTTCTCCAGGTTTCACCTTACAGGTGACACATGGGTAAACCCCAGCTTTTGTAAAGACAGCACGCGACCATCTCCCAATGCCGAGCGAATTGTGCATGCTATGGCAGCATCAAACATCTAGCCCCCATTCCAGCAACCTTAACAGCAGATCCTGTCAGAACGTGGAATAGGGTTGCTTTGCATGTTACTTGAGCTTAGTCTTAGGCAAAGCTGGGCGGTGCACGGATTTGACCGGATAATACTACAATCGACTCTCTTAGGAACCCCTCATCCAACACTTAGCTTTTCTTTTTTCCTCGTAACATGTACTCTGTAGTGCTGACAAGCCGTGTAGGAGTCAGCCCTGACAGTTCGCGCAATTTCGTGCAATTTAAAGTTGGGTCTAGAAAGTTGAATGCTACAGGGTGTCTAGTATCTGATGATAATTCCGACCACTCAGGATGGCAGAAAATGACGGAGGGTCCCCTTCGTATTGATATATTCTTGATTACGCTGCAGTGATGCTCAACTGTAGTACTGGAATGAAGCTATGCGCTAATTGTATCTTCATGCGGAGAATATTGCGATTTGTAGTGCTGATTGGCTAATATTACAATGAGTTCTAAAACATAGGCGTTATGTGCAATAGAGATAGACAATGTTGCAGCGTGTTCAGAACTAGTAGCTTTTTATTTCAAGTCCTTCCAAGATTAGCTGAACAGATTTCCTTCTGTTACATTTTAGATCGTTCGCAAATACTTGCTTCGTGGTTTCGGATAACTTGTTAGGGCTATCCACGGTTCTTTAGCGTTAGAAACCTCTCTTACTCTCACCTTCAAATTACTCGCCATGTCTGTTTCTGTAATTACCCAAGAGGAGGGATTTTCATAGCGAAGTATATTTTATTCATTTCTTTGTGTGTAAACTGCTAGCTATACTTATTTTCGATACCACATCCTAGTAACTTTTGTACGCTGGATCTTCTTTTGCAGCTGAAACATGCCATACAGCAGAGCCTCACTCGTCGGTGGGCAGCCTGGGACATAGATGTCGACCGGCAGGATCCTGTCAACGCCCCTTACAACACTGTAGCTGTAGTGGTAATATCCCCCGCTATTTGCACAGCTGCCCATACTAATAACCCACTTCGGATCGGGCATCTGATCGTAACATTGCCGAACCGCTGATGCCATTTTGTTTGTCACAGTGCCGGCCACAATCATCACGTCCGCTTGTCGAGGGGAGGCACGGAAGATGATACCGAGGCGATCTTGGTCGTATCGTGGCATTGAGACGTGCATCATCTCAATGCTGCAACATGCGAGGCCAAATGAGAGAGGCCATAAAGATCCATTTCTGGCCCAACTCACAATTTTGTCGAAATCAGTGCTATTATCCGTGGTCAGCTCGTACACTCCGTTCCGGTAGTATCTAGGCTTCATACACAACATGTTCAATCACGCTGGATGGTTTAATGTCTTTAGACAATTGTCGAGTTGATGAAGAAGAAGTCGCATGTTGGACATTTGTTGAGTGTTTGCGGACGTGTATGGTTTTCGCTATTAACGAAAGGGTCGAGTTGGAAGGACGGTCTGGATGACTGGTTGTTAGCAAGCGTTCTTCTTGAACCATGGAAGCGTATTCTCACTCACATGCCATTTTCTTTCGTCAATCCAAATGGTAGAAAGTGTGTCTGCGTGAAAAAAACCAGCAACATGCTTGCCAGGTCGAGCTTAAATGGTCAGGGGTGGGCATCGGGAAATTCACTCATTGACTCTTTCGACACCTTCTCGCCCCACCCGTACGAAGCACTACACTAAATAGACACAAATACTCAAGTTGTACATAAAAGGGTCAGTTTTGTTCGTTTTAAGTTATTTCTCATGCGTAGGAGAAAGTAGGTGTTGATAATGCATCTTTCCAAACGTCAATATAAGGTTATTAGGGCTAGGGCTAGGGCTAAATACCTGCGGCGAGATGACCCACTGCCATTTCAGCGTCGGGAAAAACACTCATCGCTCATTCCTGACTACAATCCACTTCCATCTATCTCCTGGGGCTAATGGCTTCACAAAATCCTCTCGTGTGTCACATATGCCGATTACCCTTGGGTAGAAGCACCCCATCTCGCCATAATCAGAATGAATGTCCCTTCTGTGGGCGGACATTTCGCCGAGTTGACGGTGCTAAACGACATACCAGAACCTGTCCCTCTAGGGGCGACCGCCTGCTGCCACCGGATGCAAAGCGCGGGAGAAAACTGCATGCTTGCGACGCATGCTCTCGTGTAAAAGTCTCATGCGACTCGAAAACTCCTTGTGCGCGTTGCGCCTCTCGAGACCTAAGTTGCACGTACAGCCGGCTTTGCACGGATCCCACACACCGTGCTAGAAAGCCTCCAGCACTGCCGTTTCTACTTGCCTGTACGGATCCTTCTGTCGGCCCGGTCGACGAAGTCATCCTCACTGGAGAACCGGAGCATGATCCAGGCAAACCAGCAGCGTGGGAATCATCAGGCAATCATGATCCCATCTCTGACACGATCGACCCACGCCTTCTCTTCTTGAGCTTCATCGGCCCGTCCTTCAGCATGGATATAGATTGCGACGGCATGGACGACGAACATCTCGACCTGGGCAATTCGGACGAGGAACTCAAGACGCGGGTAAGTCTCCTGGAAGCCGATCTTCAGCAAGTCGCTGCAACGGAGCCGCATGTCCAGAAATTTGCCACATTTTTCACGGTTTCGAACTTCCGCGAGTGCATCAAAGTCTTCTTTCAAAGAGAGCACTTGCTAGCTACACTTATCCAACGGCCGACCTTTCACCCTGATCAAGTAGACCCGACTCTCTTGCTGGCAATTGCAATCGCTGGTTCCACGTATCTTCAGTTCCGACAAGGAAGTGCAGGATCTGCTTCCTTTGCATTGGCACTGCGGGGGATAGCTGAGAAGTACATCTTCCATCGCGTGGAACAATTGCTCGGCTCAACAGTCCCCTCTCAGCGGACACTGGAACTATGCCAAGCGGCCTACATCATAGAAACCCTTCAGTCCTGTGTCAAAGATGCTAAAATACGTCAACGCCTCATTACTAAGTGTCACCCGATGCTTGTAGAATTACTGAGAAGCCTCAATATGATCGGGAGCAGACACGAATCGCCAGAGGATTGGCACATGTTTGTGTACAAAGAATCTTGCATTAGGCTTGTCCACTGGGTTTTTATTAATGACGCATGGTTCACACTCTTCTTCAACCATCCTCCGGCCATGACATTCTTCGACATGAATAGCCATCTTCCATGCGGAGACGAGCTTTGGAATGCGGACTCTTCAAGTTTTGATAATCTGAGATTACAGCAAGACTTTAACTCTACCTCACCATGCCTAAAAGTACTTATTTCGGGACTGCTTGGAGACGAGTGGACAGAAAGCACGTTGGCTCTCTACAGGCAGCTAGATGTCAACCATTTCCTCGTGCTTATTTTCGGTGAGCTCCAGCTTGCACTACAACATCAAATAGGCTAAAACTAACAACTTAGCTTTCCAACACGTCATATTCCATTATCATACTTCAATGCTCGTCGACAACGGCTCATCCATCTTGCTTCGTGGATTGGATCGGTGGAACCAGCTCTGGGACGACGCTATGAGCCGCATCGACGTTGAAGAAAAGAAATCACTTGGTCTTGTGAAATACTCCACTGAGCTTGCGTTTCTATCCAGGCGAATTGTGGAAGCCAGCAGTGCTAAGGAGGGGGCACAGCCAAAATACTTGCAGCGCAGCGTCATGTATGACACTGTGGCCTTATACCAGTTCATACGGCAATGTTGAATTATAAATCCATCCCCAGTACCTCGTAGTAGATACTATGCCTGTTGATTGCATTACGTACGTGGTTTTACGTATGCCGAATTATTTTCATTGGCAATCCTTCAATATTGAACATGTCTCATAATTTTCACCTGTTGAAACAGCTCCACCATAGATAGGTAAAGTGCAACACATAACACAAACAGATTTTATTAAACATCGTTTGATAGCTTACTCCGCAATATTGGCGAAAAAGAAGGTGGGTTGACCTGGGATCGCGTTCTCAGCTTGCAGGTTCTCTCTAACCTCGCCGGTGCCAACAACAGTGCCAGTTTGGCCGCCCTCGTCAACTGAGACGATTTCAATTTCCTTGGCACCAGTCAACTTTTTCAATCCTATAGTCATCTCACCGAGCACAGCGAGTTCATCGAACGGCAGCTTCCTGTCAAAGACTACCTCGGGAGCCTCTTTATTGGCGACCAGACGTTTCTTCAAGGACTGCACAAAAGGCATCGCTTTCTTCATTTCACCAAACTTGCCCACTTTGGCGTTCAGACCCTTGTCGTCAATGGTCACCTTCAGCTCATCGAAAGCCTCGCGCACAAGGTCGATGTATTTGTCTTGCCATGCTGGGAACTTTTTTGCGGCATAGACAGTCACCTTCTTCGTCTTCCGTGGGTCAAAACCGACGGACTTTCCCTTGGCGAGCTTCTTAATGAAGACTGCCTCCGCTGACGTGACGTTGGATGAGTTGGTCTGAACATACGTCGAAGCTGCGGACAGTCCTGCATCTGCCTCCGGTAGGGTAGGGAAAACCTGCTTGTGAATTGTCTCGGGCTGTTTATAGTTAGCAAACATATTTGACCAAAAAAATAGGACGGTAAATTACCTTCTTGAGAACCTCTAGCCAAATGTATTCAGCCCAGTGAGGAGTAATAGGAGAGATAATCAGAGCCTGCAGCTCAATATAGCGAAGAATGACATCGCGGTGCATCCCAACTCCGGCATTTGTTGAAGCCTCGCGATACATGTCACGGGCACTGACAAGGTCGTAGAGTGCTGACTTGAGAGCCAACTTGAAGTTGGTACTGTAATAGTGTCAGTAATGTTGTGCAAGCGCGGGGGCTGGGGCATTAATCCTTACTCCGCATAATGAGCCACGGCTTCTTTCACAATCACATTCATAGAATTATTAAATAGCTTGTCCCAGAAGGAATCTGCTGGTCCAGTGCGCAGCTTCTCATCCTTGGCAACCTCCTCGATCCACTCCTTCAGTGTGAACAGACGCAGAATGTTGCTGTTGGCAACGGTTTCGTCAAAGTTGGCGTCTTCCATTCCATCTCCGGCATCAGCAAAAGCGATTCGAGTGGCATCCGCTCCGAACTTCTCGACTGAATCTTTGAGAGTAAGGAAGTTGCCTGTGCTTTTACTCATCTTTTCTCCGTTGAGCAACAGATGACCATTGGCACGAACACCCTTTGGCCATAAAGCTGGAGGGAAAAGGGCGATGTGGATGTAAAGGAAGAATGTAAGATGGTTTGGAATCAAGTCCTTGCCACTGACCCTAACATCCAAGGGATAGAAGTATTCAAATTCTCTCCTCATAGCTTGCAGGCTATCTTTGCTAATGCCACTCTTTTCAACGATGCTTTCGTCAATTTCGCGTCTCGTGAAGACGTAGTCCCATACCTCATCAATCATATTCTCCGGTTTAATATTCAAGACACCCGTCGTCTTTCCGAATCGGTCTCCGTGAAGCAGGTGAGCAATAGTGTAGTAGGCCATGTAGATAGTGCTGTCACTCAAACTTTCAACGAGAAACTTTGTATCCCACGGAAGTTTCGATCCAAGGCCGTATGTTCTAGCGCAAGCCCATCGGTTCAACCAGTTAAGGTTTGCCTCGAAGCCATTCCGTGTTTCCGAGGAGTAGGCGTTCAAGTCATTGGAAACGTAGTTCAAGGTGTCATTCTGCCATTTGGCATCGTTCTCGCCGTAGTTCATGAACCACTGGCCCAAATAGGCAACCACGCAGTCGTCACCACTTCGACTGACGACCTTTCCGGATGGATCTGCGAAGGCGAATGCCAAGCCACTCTTGATAAGAGATTGACGGACCTTCTCTTTGGCATTCTGGACAGTCTCCCCCTTAAACTCTCCAACAAGCATGGTACCCTTGTAGAATCCCTCGCTGTAAGCCAAGTCCTTGGCCTCGGCGAGCTTAGCGGAATCTTTGGGGGATTGGATTTTGAGCTTCTTAACCAAAGCTGGCGCTGTCAGGTTTCCATACGTAGGGGTATCAATAATGGGAGGGATTTCAAGCTCTGCCCATTCTTTCTTGATTCCATAGTAATCGGCCTTCTTAGCAAGATCAGTGATCGTAGCAAAGTCGTCAGGGCTGTCAGATGGAACTGAAGTCACAACACCGGTTCCCTTGGTGGCAGAGACGGTTTCCATCGGCAAGATCTTGATAGTTTCATGAATAGACAAGGGCGCTGAGACGGAAGTACCGACAAAGGCCGAACCCGGGGCTTCGGCAACAAAAGGCAACTCGTCCTGGCTCTGAGGGAACTTCTCGCTTTCAAAGAAAATTCCCTGGAATGCCATGTTCCAAGCGGCCCTCTTCGTCACTATGTAATATTCCTTCTCCTTGAGTTTGTACACTCCATATGTGATCTTTGGTCCCAAAAAGATGGCAGTCTGTCCATACATAGTTTCTGGGCGAAGAGTGGCAGGAACGAAAAAGACACTGGCATCGTCTTCAATCTTTCCCTTCAACAACTCAGCGGCTGACTCGGACCATTCCGTGACCTTGACTCTCAATGCGGTGTACTCTTGCGGTCCAATGCCCTCACCCTCCGTCCGATCGTGGTCCATACAAGGCTGCCCATCCTTAGGTGAATAGATCGTATATCGGTTACCGTACTGAATCTTTCCCAATTCATGCAGACGGTTCATCTGCCAGCGAACGAAAGCATCGTAGTAGGGGTTTGCATCAGTGGTCACAAACTGTCGTCGCCAGTCAATCTTTGCACCCAGACTGTTCAAGTCCCGGATAGCAAGCGGTGGGAAGTGCTGGAGCCAGTAGCTGGCATCGGCGAATTTGTGGATCTCCTCCAGAGGAATACCGATACTCAGCATAATCTATTTGCCATTGTCAGCATTAAAGCCATTGCTTGTTATGACGAATATTTTTTCGTACCTGGAATTGGTATTTCGCCTTGACTGTTTTAGCAGCAGCCTTGCTCTTTTTGCCCGAGAATTTTGTTGGATCAGTCGCAACTTCCTGTGTAGGGGCAGGTGGCTGCTCAGGAACAAAATCCACAGCCTTGTAGCCTTCAAAGTTCTGGCCAAATGCCTTGATCTCGTCCTTCAGCTTATCGGCGCATGCAAGAATAGGCATACCGGTGCAGTGAAAGCCGAGAGGGAAGAGAGCCCTCTTGCCCTGCATTCGAGCAACGCTGGTCATGAACTCGACCTTACTGGCAGTGAAACTGTGTCCTGCATGCAAAGTTCCGTTCATGTAGGGATACGCCATTGTACCGAAAAATTTGGGGTATTTCGTGCGAAGTTCGTCTCCAGTCATTGCTCCAGCGGGTATCTCCGAGAGAGAAGGTGCGTCGACCTCGAACACATGGTTGTCCCTCCATTGTTGCTGGTATTTCTTCTCGATAGCTTGAAGTGCGTTTCTCTTGTCGAACTGTATTCAAACAGACTGTTAGCTTCATCTTGTTGGAGGCAGGAAATTCAAATGCATAAGAAAGTAAAAGCGAAATAGCATACATTCTCAATCTTGAGAGTGTTTTTCAAGCCGGCGCTGGGATCGAGGGCCGCAGCCTCAGCGGCGGCAGCAGCCATGTTGAAACGAAATTACTGCAAGTAGCCCAGGGAAGAAGAAGAGATAGCAAGCCCTGGATGAGCTGGACAGACGAGTTTATGTATATGACTCGACTTTTTTATAGCGGGGTTGTGACTCTTCGATAATATTATCTCCCGCACTAAGTACGCAAGGGGAAAGCGTCCGCGCTAGACCGGGAGTAGTCAAGCGCGTTTCCTGTAATACCGTACTGTAATACAGCGCTGTAATTATCGGACACACGTGACCTCAAATTGTCCGATCCATTTTCCTTCCTAAAAGAACGCAGCACTGGAGCACAACAGAGCGTTGCGAGAGGATCAATTCCATTCAATCCCTGCCGATTTCAATCTCTTCCTTTCGTTCTTGTATTACTTATTTTCTTGATTTGTCTCCGGTCATCGCATTTGGTTCAATTTCTGGCGTCAAAAAAGTTCTGTCTAGCCAACATGGTCAATCTATTCAAGCGGATGCGAAAGCTCAATACGGTATGTGAACGATCTCTTCTTTAATTGAAATGGTTTATGCTGATATGATATATTATACAGCGTCTTCTCAATGTACGCGTCGGCACAGGCGCAGCCACCCTTCCCTCCATCAGCTCCCCTTTAAAAGACCTCCCAGCGGTCACCCGCATACACCTGACCTACGCAAAATACATACAAGGCGGACACTCCGGAGCCCGACACTTCTGGCGCAATTGCCTCCCACGCCTCAAATTCCACAACCCGGCCGTGCAAATGTCAGTCAAACAGACGGAGGAGCAGGACGGACCCGCGGCACTCACAATCTTCTTCTCGGGCCAACCCAGCAAAAAGCAAGCCTACCACGATGCAGCTCTCGAAGATAAACATGCGCCAGCGCCAGCAGAGTCAGAGGAAAAGGTCGTGCTGAATATAAAAGAGTATAATTTTGAAGAGATTTGGCAGCAAGTCAAAGACCTCACGGGTGCTACCGAGATTGAAGCTACGAAGAAGGACAAGGAGGATCTCGAGAACTTTCGGAAGTTGGATGTCAAAGCCGAGGCAGACAGAATACGGGTGGCTGGCATCCGTCAGGCAAAGAAAGATCAAGAGCGTATGCTGCAAGAAGCCAGAGGAGAGGTGGAGAAGCTTCGAGAGCTATAGATGCATTTCTTTTTCCCTTGGGATTGATACCCCGTGTTCTTTGTAATGAGCTTGACATTGAGTCTCCAATTGTACATTAGGATATATTCAGCAAATTTAGATGCCAGTCATTTGTAAAACTGGAGTCGTTACTATATTGCTATTGAAGAGTTGAAAATGATGTCAAACGTAGATACATTCATTGCACATGACATCGAACAAGAAGTGGCACAGAGAAGACTCCAGTACCCGCTAGTAGATGGTATCTCCAAAACGCCCTCAAATGCGGTCTTGGTACAGGCCAAGAATAATAAATAAAACAAAGTAGGTAGAAAGTAAGAGAGCGAGATGGTGTGTTTTTGCGTCGGCCATCTCATATTTGCATCTTCTGTGTGTTACACAGTTTGTTAAAGGCATCGTGTCACATCCAAGTAGAAAAATATATAGAAAACCACAGACCCATTACGAATTGGCAAAAGGGAGCGTTGGTCGATATATAATACCTCACGAATTATCGGGAGTGTAGCTAGTTTCACCAAGCATGTTCTGCCCGGAAGATACGGTAGGCGCGGCCGTATTTGAAGGCGCAGGAGATTGGCTAGGTGCAGGAGGTTTGCTAGCAGTGGCGGCTTGGAGTCGTTGGTCAAGAGCTCTGAGTGCAAGTGCTCGTCGGCGTTCAGCTTCTTCCCGTTTGCCCATGCTTCTCACGCTGCTTCCGGCATTGCTCAAGAGTGAAGGAAGGCCAGCTTGACCGCGGGCCACAGCATTCTCGGTGCTGGTTGCAATATCTTCGGCGGAGAATGGGGTTACAACCTTCAGTGCAAGAAGGAAGGCGTAGATTTGATCGGCAACAAAAGAAATCGGCGGCTGCACGACATCGGGGAAAAAGGTTGCAAAGGTGAAAGTCTCACTAGCATCTCCCTTGAAACCTAAGCCGTTGGTGGACGTGCCAGTGAGATCGGGCTGGTATTTGTAAAATCTTAGGTACGTCCAGCTAGCCAGCAGGCCAATCCAAGCGAGGATGGCAGCCGTATCGGTGCCGAAAACGATTCCGCTAAAGGTGTTGAGGAGCAAGAAAATCGCAGGGAAGTGCTTCACCCGCATCTTGATAATACCCTTCAGAATCGTAACGGTATGCTCAGGAACGAGCTGCTTAAATGCGACGAGGAAAGATGCTTGCAGCGCAACGCCGCCGCAGATTTGGGTAAGACTGAGAATGACGGGGTTATCAGCCGGCACCGCGCAAGAAGTGAGACAATCATCATCGGGGGAGAACCAAGAAGCGTACCCTCGCACACTGCTGCCGGTGATGGCAGCCCAGAAAAGATAGATTGGAATCATCAAGACATTCGGAACGAGGGCGATGACCAGGATGAATTTACCAAATTCCTTAGAACCCCATGCTCGCTCGAGGTATTTCCCGCCGTAGAAAACCGTGGCCCCGTTAATCAAAACCGTGAAAATATTCTGCTCCACAAAGGTCGCCGTGAGGATAGTCCATGGATAGTAGTAGAACATCGACGGAACTAGGGTGAGATAGGGAACGATCGGGCTGGTAGTCTGCTGTCCAGGCGGAGCGTCGCCGAGTTGCCTCCATCTTGCGACGTTGTACAGGAAAGAGAGGGCGAGCTGGCTGATCAGGAGGATGCGCGTCGCTGGAGGGAGATTGACCCTGAGAGGCATGGTGATGAAAGCGTATGGCTGCGATGCGACTCGCTGGAGTTCGCCCGCAAGTAACGACCTGTTCAGCCAGAATATTGGGATAGGAGGTGCTGTTTTGTCAAAAAGGTTTGGAGGAGAGACCAGCATACGTTATGTCATTGGCCTAGCAGTTGGCGCTTTTCCTTTCTGGTTAGCGTGATGCCTTAGGTTTTAGGCCGTCTTACTCTCCCAGCGTATTTACCGAGGAACTCCTACTATGAGCTTCAGAGAGTATTTCAAACGACCTAGAAATACATTGAGACTTTTTCGACAATAAATACTATTCAAGAAGCTCACGTATCATTAGACATTCACTGGTCCAGTGAATTCAAATGTCACGGTCTTCTCACTGCTGACTGCTCAGCTCAAGCCAGCCTCAGCCCAGAAGGCTTAGACGACACAGCGCCGATCGCGCAGCCCCCATTGGCTGCTGGCTTTAAATGCCCCGAAAGTTGAAACATGCAAAATCAAAATCAAAATCACGGGACCGCCACAGTTGTCTCGGCCGGGCGATGGATTAACAATAATCCCCCGTTCGTGCCAAGCGCCCGAGGCATCCACGATGGGCCTGAGGCGTGAGGAATGCCACTTGCACAAAGAGTAAAATAGAGGTCTGACCAAAGCGGACTAGCCTCCTACGTAGCCTGAGGGTCCCAGGCTCCCAACGACACCCTACGGATCCGCGCTGCATCAGGAGTGCACCCAGGCACTGCCAGGGACCTGGGCTGTTTTTATTTGTAGGCATTTTCATTTGGCGTCGTTCAATTAAGCGAGTCATCTTCCTTGTACGGACAATTATTATCCCATGTAGCATCTAATCATTACCCTTATGTGCGGTCGCTGGGCGATAATTGGCTGGCCCGGCCCATGGAGAGGCTCGCCCCAAAGCGGCTTAGCGGGAAACCTTAGCCCATGCATCTCAAGCCACACTCTGGCGTCGATTATTCTTAGGCTAAGCGCAGTCGAATGTTCTTCTTCCTTTTCTCCAGCTCACCCACAGCACGCCTGCATCAATCGTCAATCCAGCTCCGGTCCACCGCTCGCTGCATCGCCTGTCGCTGCTGCGTGTCGGTCCTTCGTGTGCTGCCTCGCTCTGTCCTTGCACGCACATCCTGTCCACCCCCGGCACGCACTCTTGCAACTCCACTCTTCGCTGCTCGCGCCGTTTCTCCGCGCAGCCGTTGTCGTTTGCCCGTTGTCACTCTTTTTTGCTACCTGCACCTCGAGCTGTGCGAGTGACTTTGCTCCCCAACTCGCCCATCCGTGCCGGCCCTGCTGCTGCTGGACGCGCGCAAAGTGCGCTTTCCAGTCTGCCTCTTGAATTTGCTAGAGGCACGTAGCGCCCGTGCGGCCCACCCGTATTTATTGGGTTCTGGCATGCACAATTCTCATCCGAAGCAGTCAGTGACACCGATGTGATCATGGATCTGACATCCCATCACGTAAATTACCTAATATGGAGGTACGTTATTTGTGCAATTGAATGGCCCATCCACTCTGAGACTTTTTTTTAACATTGTCGATAGGTATCTCCAGGAATCAGGTTGGTTACTGCCCCTGCCTTGGCGGCGAATGCTTGGAAAAATTTAAATGATGATAATTATACATTCGATTATCAGCATTACGATCGTCGTCTTTATTATTATTTAATGGATCAACTACTAACAATCCGCAGGTCATGGAGAGGCTGCTGTCATGTTACAACGAGCATGGCTCGCCAATCCTCAAACGCTACCTTTTGCGCCTCATATAAAAGCCCACGCCTTGGTGTCTCTGGTGCAAAAAGGCTTACAATATCATGAGATTGAACAATCACTCGACCAGGTATGTACTGACTGCCCAAAGACCGGCGCGTCGGGTTCTTACGCATTGTTATAGGAAGGAAATCCTATTCCCTTTACACCCTCTAAATCATTTTTTGGACCAACACCACTCGACACTGAATCGCTCAAGGCGCGCGATAAGAGCATTAAGGCGCAAATGGAGCTCGGCACAGACACAGGGCCAGCCGTGCCTCTAATAACCAAGCCAGTTCACGACAGCAGAGCCACTACGAACGGCCATCCAGCCGTCGAGCCTGCGTTGCCAGCGCTCAACGTAAAGAAGGGACGCAAGGCGAATCGCGTCGATGTCGCTGCCAACGGCGACGACAGCGCAATGGAAATTGATACCAACGGCGCAAGCCATGAGCGAGTGTCGGCACCTCCTCCGGCAGTGAAATCTCCGGCGTCGACGGAGATGGCAGATGCAGAAGGCGACCTGGAGATGAAGCTCACTCCGGCGGCCGACGAGACGCTGGAGATGGCGCACGACACGCTGAGTGCCGGAAGGAGCGTCGGCGTGCAGTACGTCCCCGCCAAGGCCGCAGACCTTAGTGCCCACACCACGATCCTCGACGTCGAGGTGGCCCGTGACGATCACGTGACGCGCACGGCCTGGCGCCCTTTTGATTCGTCGATTCTTGCCGCTGCCGGCGATACCTTCTGCGGCCTGTGGAAGCTGCCAGCGCCAGGGTCCTCGGCGAGCTGCGAGAAAATCTACGACAGCAAAGGCGATGGCAGCTGGGTTACCGCCCTGGCGTGGGAGCCCTCGGGTCGCAAGTTCGCTGCCGCCACATACAACGACCGACGTTCGTCCATTCAAATGTACGATAGCAGTGGCAGTGTTGTCGACCTTCTACCAACTGCTCCGGGCATGATAAACGGTCTCCACTGGGCGCCAAAAGGAACATATATGGTTGTGATTTCCTCCAATGGCGAGAATTCGGAACTTTCGCTCTGGGACGATTCGATCAAACCCGAGGAATTCCCATCGTACCAAACCATCGACGGCCTCGTCCACGACATTACGTGGGCAGGCGACAACCACGTCTTCGTTTCCGGGGAGGGCTCAGTATGGCAGTGTGAAATCGACTCGGCATTACATATTGTGAAGCGGTTCCAATCTCGGGACTCGACCACGGAATGGTCCTTCGTTCGGGGCACTAAAGTTGGCGGTGCTGCTGTTGCCGTCGCCGCTGCATCTTCCGCCGCTAGTCTCTGGATTCCGACACATGATATAGTTGTGGAGGACGCGCATCGTGCTGACATTACGGCCATTGAGCTCCGGCCCGAGCCCCAAGACCAAGACGCGGATACTAGCACCACTTTCACATTTGCTTCAGCTTCACTCGACGACACTGTCAAGGTCTGGAACGTCGACCTAGAATCAAAGAAAGTCACTTGCCTTCACACGCTGTTCCTGTCTCCAGGGCTTCCTGCGCTTGCATTGGCTTTCTCTCCAGACGGATATGCAGTTTCGGCTGCTAGCACTGATAAACTGTTCATATGGAATACGGACCGCGGGAACGAACCACTTGCCACATGGTCCTGCCCGAGCACAGAATTGACACACAATGGCTTAGAGAAGCCAGTGAACGGAGAGAACGGTTCTGCAGCTGTTGAGGCGTTTCGTAGTCTCGCCTGGGACACGGATGGGAAAAAGCTTGCAATGGGATATGGGAAAAAGGTAAGTTATACTCGTGGTATATGAAAGAAAAGAAAAATAGACACTAACGGAGTACCTTTAGATGGCAATTGTCAACCTTCAAGGAAGGGGCGTGAATGTCTTTGAATGATCTTCAGTTCATTCAGGATCAGGCATCCAGTTATCATCCCTCCAAAACACGGAGCATACAAACGAAAACATCACTTAAGATGAAATAATATATAATACATGCCCGACCATTTCATCATACCGGCAGCCTCGATACGTATTTCTTTGATACGACGGAATTTTCGTATCTGCGACAGAACGATCATTTTGCACAGTGTGTGCGAATCAGCTGATACCCTTGTTCTTTTTGTTTCTTCCTCTTCTTTCTTCTCTTTCTTGGTTTATTTTCTTTCAGGTGGACGTTTTGCCTTACGCCTTGGCATGCAGGCATCATGAACCAAGAAGGCAAAGTAAAAAAAAGCTTTATAATCTATGGAATGTCTTGATGTAAATAACGGCGGGTACTGGGGATTTTTTACATTATTCTTTCTTCTTTCTTCTTTTTATTCCTTTTCTTTATTTGGTTGCTGGTCATTGTTCGCATACTGAAAGGTGTTTCATATTTCGGAAATGGCGGCTTGGGGAGTTTGCAGCATTGCATTACATTGACCGTTACAGTTTTATATACGAGGCATAAATTGGATAGGCTTATTTATTTATTTCTTATTGCTATTTCAGGTTGGGACTGAATAGATTTCAATAGAATATATACTTACACAATTATCTTTCCCAAATGATATGTCCGGAACAAGTTATGTACAAAGAAATACACACCTAGCAATTGCCTGTAATAGATGCCTTCTGATCTCGCCGCATCTTCCGCCTTCTCGCGCGAACCAAAAACCCTTCTTCAACATCATTCCACCCTCTCATCCAAGCCAAAACTCCATCCAGGAACGTATTGAAATCGTCCTCATCCCCTGCATCGTCGTCCGCCATGCCGTCATAGCTATGCTCATGATTAGTAGACTGTTTTTTCTTCTTCCATCTCCACGGAGAAGAAGAGGAGCTCTTTTGCCGCCGCCGCGCAGGGTTTGGCGCAACCTCACGCTGGCGCTGCCATCTGTTCACCCAGCTCTCGAGGCCGCGGATAGTGCCCCGGAGTCCTTCTAGTTCAATTGTGTCTTCCACAATATCTGATTTTCTAGAATTCCTCGAGTTAGTTTCTGATGACCGTAGAAGACGATTGACAGCAACTATGTATGTATTCAGTAGGACTTACAATTCATGTACTTCGTTCTCCAAGCTTATAATCCGCTGCGCCAATCCTTCGCATTTGATGATGAACACGTCGTGGATGTGCCGAGATTCAACGTATCGTTGCTGCAATTCTTGATTCACGCTTGAGAGCTCGCGCAAGACGGCTTTCAACTCGTCAGATGTCTGCGCTGTGGGGGCCTTCTGTCGCGGAAAAGAGGATACAGCTTCATCTTCGGCCGTTTTGCGCCGGGTGACGGCTACCGAATTTGCGGTGGATGTCGTAGTAGGAATCGGAGTCGGAGTCGCAGCTCTTGAAGGAGAGCTCGAATTTGAAGTCGCACTAGCAGTCGGACTCGACGGCCGGTTCAGCGCAATAACGCGACTGATCCCCGGCCGTGGATCGAGCAACGTCTCCAAATCACCCAGACATTTGTTGATCGCAGCGTGCTCGTCGACGGAATACCCTCGCAGCGAGTTCTCGGCAGCAAGATGGGCGATATAAGAGAGTCGTTCGTGCAGCGAGAAATTCGCAGGAGAAATGGGTGCTGAGTCGTCGCTCTGCGTAGAAGACAGCTCTACGTCAATGGCGGAGTCGGTGAAGGACGACGAAAAGCGATGCGATCGGGAATGCGGGGAGTCGGAGTCCATCATTGCGACGGCAGCAGTAACTGCAGACACTGCTCAGCGGTATTGATCGTCCATTTGCATGTCGCTTCAAATGCGGTCGATAGCGTCGCACAATTTTCTTGTGGGCGAAGATCCAAGAGTCTTAAGACCAGGAAGGAACGGCGGTGTCACATGTATTACGTTGGTGCCTCAGGCACAAATCAGCGGATATTCGTCATTCATTCATTCATTCATCTATTTCTATTTCTAGTCTACAGACGATTCTATCACAACTTGTCGCTGAATTCCTTGACGATCTTTTCCAGCTGAGCCACGCAGTTGAGCTCCTGGTTCTCGCGCTGGATCTCTACGCAGCGCGCCTTTATGCTGCTGTCTGCCAATATCTTGTTCACGCCGTCGCGAATGGCCTCCGGGCTGGGCAGGTCAGTCTCCAGGTTGACGCCAATTCCAGCCACTTCGCCGCGCATCGACACGTCGGCTTTGTCCTCTGAAAACACAGTGGTTAGTATCTAGACTGTTGGATGAAGAGATGGAATAGACTTACGGCCCCTTCCAGCAAAGACCATGGGAACACCATGCATGGCCCCGGAAATAAAGCCACCGTATCCTGCATTGGTGACAAACACGTCGGCGTACTGCAGCACCGCCTCGTACATCAGATAGTCCTCAACCTTTGCATTGGCGGGCACCTCGAAGCCGTCCAGTTTGGCGCCTTTCACGCCCAGGACCCCGATGACGATGACGTCCTCTCTGTCCGCGAGCGCCTTGATGGTGGGAATCACGAGCGCATTGTAGTCGAGCGCGATAGTGCCCTGGGTCACAAAGACAACCTTCTTCGGGCTTGCGGCCTTCTTATTTTCCACCAGCTCATCCCACCACGCAGGCAGTGCCATTGCCGGGTCGACCTCCTTGGGCGGAGTGCCGCCAATGAATTTAATCACGGGCGACAAGTCGCTGCGAGGATACTCCAGGCTTGGGCTGCAAGGCTGCAAAACGATATCGTAGCTTGTCATCCAGTGGTCGAAGAGGGTTTCTGTAAATTTGCGGGTGGAACCAAGCTTTGCGTACACCTCGTTCGCATGGTCCGTCAGCTCATCCTGCTTGGGCTTCATAGCCGCATACATAGCGGCCTGGCGAGCACGGCCTTCCTCGCTCGAGTCTGGCCGGATGCCGAGTCCAAACGGCCCCGTGTCGACGCTTGAAACAAGCAATGGCACAGTGTTGAAGCCAATTGCTGGCGGGAAACGGTCGTATCCCTTTGGGAGAGGTGCACCAAACCTGTATGGCAAGGAGCCCAGGAACGCCGTCTCCGCCACATAAATCACACCCCGATCTGGATGCTTTTCGCGGAGATCCTCTAGCACCGCTGTCAATTCCTTCATTCGCTGGGGTGTGGTGTCAGTGAAATGCTCCTTCAAGCTCCAGAGTAAGCGCTCCTCTTCGTTGGGGATCAAAGCGAGTTTTTGAAAGCTTTCGGGCGTGTATGGGTTCTCTGAAGGGTAGAAGACTGCGCCAGTTTTCCTGATGGCAGCCTCGAAGTCGGTACCGCCGATGAAATGTACATCATATCCTTGCTTGACCAGGTTGGCAGCCTGTGGGAGCAGCGGCATTGTGTGGCCGAATGCTGACGGGCAGGCCATGACAATAAGCGGCTTTACAGCCTGAGTACCGGTGGCCATTTTTATAGAGTTTCACTTGACAGCGCTTCCAGCGAGGCAAATAACAGAATTCAAGTTGTCCGTTGTGATTATTGAGTCAACATAGCGCTGTCCGGTGGAGGGGACAAGGGCCCTTTTATAGCGCGAGCTACCATGCACGATACTTTATGCCATACCACATACTACATAGTACATGTGGTGAGATTGCACTAATTTTATGATTCTGGAGTCTAGATTCGTCTGGGCCAATGACTCTGTTGGTTTCAGCCCAGCTGAGAAATTGACAATCTGACAGACTGACATGGCTGAAAAATCATCAATGGAGAAGATTCCAGGTCTAACCATAATTATACAGTCTAATCTAAGGGCGGCCCACCACCAAAACTTATGATTAGATTATGATTAGCCACTGCTTCTTGTAGCAGCCGGGACGATCAAGCGTAGTCTTGCATCGTCACAGCGCGTCTCTGCATTTGTATGGAGAAGCGTATCTAAATAGTGAACGTGCATACCTCCCGGTAAGAAAACCAGAGCTAGCGGCTTAGCTCAAGAGCTAATGTGTTTAAGCCTTTAGCTTGCTTCTCTTCTGTTGATGCCCGAGCCCGGACGGCGAATACCATGGCTGTACTCCTCCTCGTTTACTCAAAAATCAGATAATACTTATAATAGTGAACAACTTGCGCGTATCCAGTTTTGGCGTGCTCTTGTATATTAATTTTAATTCATAACCAACCAACTAAACATATAAATATAAGTTAGCTGGACTAGACTTGCGGCTGAGACGTGAGGCTTGCGCATGTCCATCTATTTTGCACCGCTTTCCTAAAAAGGAAGAAATTGCGAGGAAGTACTATTTTCCGCTTGCTTGTGCTCACTGCTCTGCCTCTTGGATAAATACAACAAAACTAAATCTCAATAGAATCATGTTATATACTTCTTCATCAGTCTTCTAACAACTACAACGTATCATCTAAAAATAAGAAATGCATTGTTGAGCAGAATATGCGTATAACTCCGTGCTCCGTATACTAATACCAAATCCCCCAATGTGGGGCAAGCAGGGCGGTGAGAGCTGCAAGTAATTATTCTGACAGGGCTGACTCACGAACGAGACAACCGAGCATGCGATATTCACTCCCAGACAATTGCTCTCGATTCTTTAATTCGCCGACTGACGCGTACCGCGCAACTCAACCAATTAGCACCTGGCTTCGCACTGCAATAATATGCCTTGCGTTGGCCGATAGAACCCTCTGACCATCTACCGCAAACTACCCAACGGCATCATGTCTGTGCCGGTATGTCTTTTCTTCGCTAAACTGCCTGAACAATGCGCTGATAGATAGGCAAGGCCACCGTAGTGCCCTCCCTCGAGGTCGCACGCGACGTTATCGCCAAAGCACGAAATTCCGCAAATCCTCCGAATCTTCTCCCACTGACGACGTCTATTCCGGGCGAGCTCCTGACTCCTACGCTAGCATATCTGCGAATTGCCGCCAAGTGAGTCGGTCTTGTCTCGTTTCGGGCATGTCCTAACACATGCGCAAACAGGTCGAAACAATCATTCTTGTATGAAAGTGCCGCTACGACGGAGACAATAGGGCGATACAGTTTTGTTGGAGCTGGTACATACCACCCGAACCGTGCGGACGAACCAGCTGATTGATGATTATGTTAGACCCCAGGAAGGTGATCAAAACAGGCCTCGGCCATGGCCCCGAATGCGACCCGCTGCCAATTCTTGAACAAGAACTCGGCCAATTCCGCAGTGCAACGATACCCGGCCTGAAATTGCCTCCGTTGACCGGAGGTGCTATCGGCTATGTAGGATACGATTGCGTTCGATACTTTGAACCGACGACAGCCCGGCCGCTGAAGGATGTGCTCGGTGTGCCCGAGTCTCTATTTATGCTGTTCGACACCATCGTCGCCATTGACCACTTTTTCCAGGTCGTGAAGATCATTACATATATTCCGATTCCCGAGAACGACGCGGATCTGGAGGCGGAATATCGCAAGGGCCAGCAGATCTTGCAGGAGAAGATCAACACGCTTTCAGAGCCAAACACGCCCCTCCCTGAACAGAAACCCATAATTCCTAACCAGGAGTACACGTCAAACATCGGTCAGGCCGGTTACGAGAGCCACGTTACAAAGCTGAAAGAACACATCAAAGTTGGCGATATATTCCAAGCTGTCCCTTCGCAGAGATTAGCTCGTCCAACCTCGCTCCACCCTTTCAACCTATTCCGGCACCTTCGCTCAGTCAACCCCTCTCCATACCTATTCTATATTGACTGCACCGACTTCCAACTTGTGGGTGCCAGCCCGGAGCTTCTGGTCAGGGAGGAAAAGGGCCGCATCATTACTCACCCAATTGCGGGAACTGTTAAACGAGGGCAAACCACAGAGGAAGACGAAGCACTTGCGGCTGAGCTACGAGGAAGTTTGAAGGACCGCGCTGAGCACGTGATGCTGGTTGACCTAGCGCGAAACGACGTGAACCGGGTGTGCGACCCCATGACCACCCAGGTCGACCGGCTTATGGTTGTTGAGAAGTTTTCTCACGTCCAACATCTCGTGTCTCAAGTATCCGGCGTCCTTCGCCCCGACAAGACCCGATTCGATGCTTTCCGTTCCATCTTCCCTGCAGGAACCGTATCTGGGGCGCCCAAAGTGCGCGCCATGCAGTTGATCGGTGAACTGGAAAAGGAGAAGCGTGGAGTCTATGCGGGCGCAGTTGGGTATTTTGGCTACGATAGGGTCAGTGCCGATGGGTCTAGTACGATCGCCGGTGATATGGACACATGCATTGCACTCCGGACGATGCTTGTGAAGGAAGGCGTGGCATATTTACAGGCCGGTGGAGGCATTGTCTTTGACTCTGATGAATACGATGAATACGTGGAGACATTGAATAAGCTGGGCGCAAACATTGCTTGCATCAAAGGGGCTGAAGAGAAGTATATGCAATTAGAGAAGGCAGTTGCAGCAGCGGCGAAGGGTGGTATATAATGCTATGTTTTCTTTCGTTCTATTTTTTTTTTTTTTTTCTCGGACATATGGATATTTAAAAGTTAATAGACTTGCAGATAATTGAGCAAGAATAGTATCCTCATTCAGACGCTTGACATCTCTTATAACTCTAGATGCATAAGTTCTACGGATATACATTCACACACCCTCATTGACAAACGACAAAAACCTATCAACCAACGTCGTCTTCTCCAAGCGCTCTGGGGAACATGCGTATTCCTTGATAGGAAACCAGTCCTCCACAGACTCCTCTCCCTTCAGAAGCATCTCTGCAATGCCCTTCCCCGTGAGCCAGCAATTGACCATACCGTTACCACAAAACCCAGCCGCTATCCATTCCCTGCCTTTGCTCGATGCCGGTTTCCGCTCCGATATTTCATACGGAACCTTCCCAACGATCGGATGGTTGTCTATCGTGAACCCCATAATGCCAGTCCACCTATCCACGACCTGCGTTCCATTCCCATGCTGCAGCCGCTGCTCAATTGCGGTTTCAATCGTTGACAGCGCCGTTTTGTTTTGCTGGTCGTCTCTGGTGCTGCCAACATCGGCTTCTTCGACGGATACCTGGCCAGTAACGAGGGCTTTGAGGAAGCCGCCGCCGATGTAGATATCGCCCGTTGAAGAGGGCGACTGCGTAATATAATCGTATCCCAAGTCATAATGCAATATCCATGAACGACGGTCTCCCAGCCGCGGAAACGCCGGCGCAGCAGCTTGTCGCGTCATTTGCCCGCGGATGGGATATACTTTTCCCCTGAGACCTGGGAGGAGATGGGCAGCGAAGCCATTTGTGCAGTGAATGACGTTTGTTGCTTTGATTTCACCCCTGGAAGTTTTGAGTGCGAATGGGTAGTCGGTGTGATCCGTTGTAGATATATTGTCGACCGGCGTGTGTGTCTCTATGGTCAGGTTTGGGTATATAGCTCTGTTCGAAATATGCGTTGTCACAGCACCGACGAGCTTGTAAGGCCAGAGAGCGCCAGCTGGACCGGTTATGCATCCGGCAGCGTTGATGGTGCCGAATTTCTATGAATTGTGAGTGCGAGAAGCAACAAGAGTTTCTGGAAGTATCAAACCTCATTTATATCACTTCCCTCGTGAACCAGCCATGTATCTTTCTGCTCTGGAAAATCCTCAAGGTAATCTGCCACCTTCTCTTTCGCGCGCGTCCAAGCATCTTCGTCGTAAAAGACATCCAGACTGTCCACACGTCTAAGAAGACTCAACTTCTCAGCGTCCGATCCCAGTTTCCCGACCAAATCCACCATGGCATCCAGCTGAGCCAGCCGGAACCTGACCACCTTTTTGGCCCCTTCCTTGCCAAACAGCTCTTTCAGATCTTCGTAGTCGTCGTACGGATCCTCTTTACAATGCCCGCCATTCCGACCCGTCGCCCCTGACGTGAGACTGCGAGCTTCGAGGACGGTGACTCGCAGAGCCGCCTGTTGCTGCAGTAAATGATACGCTGTGCTGATGCCAGTCATCCCAGAGCCGATAATGGCAACATCCACCTCGGCTGGCAGCGCTGCTGACTTGTGGTTGGCGAGTTCATGGGGCTCGCATTGCCAGTATGCTGGTGTCGGGTTCGCCACTGGCAGACCTGGATCGCGCGATGCTTTTTCGGCGAGAGCCTCGCAAAATTGGGCCATGTAGTCTTGCTCTGACATTGTGTTGGTATATACCTAGGTATGCAAGTTGGAGATATATATATTTGCAGAGATGAATCTATCCGATAGTGGAGGGGAAGAGATTAATTACCCCGCCAGGTCGAGCGGACCCGAGTAACTAGAAGCACTTGGGCGATAACCATACTCAACGATAAAGACATATGCACAGATACTAGTATATATGTATAGAGGCATGGAGACAACTGCGAGAGATACAATATGCAGCAGTCAGGGCTGCCAGGGTTAGGGTTGGGCTGCACCCCTGGCGCCAAGCCCTGCGGCCATTGGTTCCCCTGGGTGATGGACCCAAACGAACTTTTGTTGACATCTCCGTCATCTCCAAAATAATCACAACCAACGCTGTCTGCGCCCTCCGCCAGAGACACTGAACAAACACACAAAGAGCGGCCGACACACGGATATCGCCCTTGTTCTCTTCTCTCTGTCTATTCTTATAATTATAATATCCATCGCCTTTGTCTTCCGCTGTCTCATCCATAAAGCGCATGACCCAAAACCCACGCCCCCCGCTTCGACTTGTTGATTCAACTCTTGACGCTGTACAAACAGACCACTGACTGTTGTCGCGATACCGGCGCCGGCTTTTCGCAGAGTCTGCGTGAATTACTGATATAATTTAAGGTGAATACCTGATCCTACAACCGCTGTCACTCCCGACCTCTAAACAGCGCTTGGCTTGATTCGACCTCTTGTTTGATGACATGCTAACGAGATGGGTAAATGGCATACAGGAAAGAAATACTGGCAGCGCCTTGTTTGCCTGCATCCCGCCAACATGGCCGATGGTGAAGAGGATTTCTCGTCTCTGCCCTTAGCAGACCGCTTTTCACACAAGGTCAGACGCTCGCTACCTGTGATCCTGGCGACAAGACTGATGTTTGAGTGACATTACAGGTTTGGAAAGTCAGGAAGGAAGGCTATGAAGATGCGGTCAAGCAGTTTGAAAAGACGCCCGACGAATCAGACCCCGTATTCGCACCGTTCTTACAAGATCCCTCCATGTGGAAGGGCGTCGTTGCCGATTCCAACGTTGCCGCCCAACAAGAAGGTCTAGCAGCTTACTGCGCGTTTTTGAAATATGGAGGTGTTCAAGCCTGCACAAGGTACATCGCACTGTGACACATGCAAGAGTCTATTTCTGACGTTTATAGATCGCGAGGCGTTGCGGTCCCGGCCATCGCTGAAAAAGGTCTTCCTTCAACACGTCCGGCTGCTAAGGCAAATGCGCTTGAGGCTCTATTGCTATGCATAGAACTCGACAAATCCGAGCCCGTTATTGAAGATCTGCTCCCCGTTTTATCTGCGAAGCAACCGAAAACTGTGGCCGCGGGGCTCGCCGCAATCACGGCTATATATCACAACTACGGCTGCAAGCTCGTTGACCCGAAGCCCGTCTTGAAGATTCTACCCAAAGTTTTCGGACATGCTGATAAGAATGTCCGTGCCGAGGCACAGAATTTAAGTGTAGAGCTCTACCGGTGGCTCAAAGAGGCCATGAAGCCGGTCTTCTGGAGCGAGCTGAAACCAGTTCAACAGGCGGATTTGGATAAGCTATTCGAGAAGGTTAAAGAAGAGGCTCCGCCAAAACAAGAGCGATTAACGAGGGCACAACAGGAGGCGATGGCTACGGCGCCCCCACCTGGAGACGACGCCGGTGGAGAGGTTGAGGACGATTATGGAGAAGATGACGGTGGTGAGATGGATCAATTCGACCTCGCAGAGCCCGTCGATGTGATGCCGAAAGTACCGAAGAACCTGCACGAACAATTAAGCTCGACAAAGTGGAAGGATAGGAAAGAATCCCTGGACGAATTGTATACTGCCCTGAATGTTCCTCGAATCCAGGACGGACCATTCGACGAGATTGTGAGGGCTCTTGCGAAATCTATGAAGGATGCAAATATTGCTGTTGTTACAGTCGCTGCTAATTGCGTCGACTTGCTTGCCAAGGGACTGCGTGCTGCATTCGCAAAATACCGCTCATCAATCATGGCACCGATTATGGAGCGTCTGAAAGAAAAGAAACAATCTGTTGCCGACGCATTGGGTCAAGCATTAGATTCCGTGTTCGGTTCTACCAGCCTCTCTGAATGTCTGGAGGATATATTTGAATTCTTGAAACACAAGAACCCTCAAGTCAAACAAGAAACGCTCAAGTTTCTAATCAGATGCTTGAGAACAACCCGCGATGTGCCGGCGAAACCTGAAGTGAAGTCAATAGCAGAAGCCGCCATCAGAGCACTTACGGAGTCGAGTGAAGTTACACGATCAGGTGCTGCAGAGATTTTAGGAACCCTGATGAAGATCATGGGTGAACGAGCCATGAACCCTTATCTAGATGGTCTGGATGAGATCAGGAAGTCTAAGATCAAAGAGTATTTCGAGACAGCCGAAGTCAAGGCCAAAGATCGCCCTAAGCCGATCATGGCACCTCCTAAACCCGCCCCGGCCGCGAAAAAGACCGCTGCACCAGGCGCAAGGAAACCAGCTTTGGGATTGAAAAAGGCTGCCCCTGCTGCCGCACCGCCTCCTGAAGAAGCATCTCCACCCCCGAAACCCAAAGCTGTGGCCAAGCCCGGACTTGCACGCCCCGGCGGTATTCCCAAGCCAGGTTTGGCTACTCCTGGTTCTGGACTGAAGATGCAGCGACGTATCCCCGGTGTTGGAGGTGCCGCAGCGGGATCTCCCAAGCGCCGTGTATCGTCTCCGCCTCTTGACGAACCTGCGCCAACTCCAGTACCAGCACAGCCAAAATTTGGCTTAGGACGAGGTCTGACAGGTCGGCCAATCAGCAAGGCTGCAGCATCAGCAGAAGCGGCACCACCTGCTGCCCCTGTCGTGTCTGGTCTCGCAGCAGTTGAGCGTGCAGAACTAGAAGAGCTCCGTGCTGAGAGAGACCGCCTTACGAAGATAAACGATGATCTCAAATCAGACAAGACGAAGCTTACATCTCAAGTAACCGAGCTCCAAAACCAGAATGCACAACTGATCGAAGACCATACTAGAGACGTGTTGAGCATAAAAGCGAAAGAAACGCAGTTAGTACGGGCACGCAGTGACGCAGAAACCGCGGAACAAACCGTCCAGAAGCAACAACGCGAAATCGAACGTCTCAAGCGTGAACTGGCCAGGGCCGTTCGCGCGTCGGCAATGAGTCCCCCGACTGTGCTGTCCGATGGTCTCAACATGGGAGTTTCTGATAATGGCCCATTATCACCCGACACAGGCACCTATAGCAGCAATGGCTCTCGTCATGGACATTATATGAGCTCGCGATTAGAAACCACCCGACCTGTGAGCTACGCCTCCAGCCCAAGCGAAGACAAGGAGAACAACGGATTCGGTTCACCCACCGCAGAAACGAGTCTGGATAGCACCTTTGGCCGCAGGAAATTCAGCCCTCCCATCGGACAGAGTGTTTCCAGCAGAGGCAGCCCAAGCCGACCAACGGCTCGCTACGCATCGGCTGGTAGCAATAATGGCGAAGAACAGCCGTCAATAACGACTCGATCCTCCGAACCGGCAGAGAACTGGAAGCGCGCAGCAGAAGTAACGAGTCAATTAAAAGCCAGAATTGAGCAAATGAAGGCACGTAAACTTTTTCTTCCCTCCTTTTCCCTGAACTCAAACTAACATTACATCCAACAGGCTCGACAAGGTCTCTCCCGGCCTCCGCCATCAGCCCATTAAAATATTAGATTAGGTATATCAATCTTTATCAGAACTGTATGGAAGAAAAAGATACCCCAATGCAATGACTTTCTACGACCGAACTTTCCATTTTTATAAGCACTTGCTTTTTCTCTCGCCCATACTTGCAAGAATGGGGCTTGTTCTTTTTTTCATTACGGTGTATATTTTTCAAGAGCTGGTTGGCGGGACTGGACTGGGTATCATTTTTTGTTTATTTTTCTTCTTCTTAAGTTTATTCATATTTAATCATTCTACTGGATTTGACGATGGGAGTTTGTTGTCCATAAACGTTTCTACATATTCATGATCATGTCCTGTCTATTCGTGGTCTTGATCATCTGTGATTCTGATCTACATTTAGTACGGAGGGTGGACGCTTGTACACTTACTACGGAGTACTCGCGCATAAATAGTTTACTCGCCTGCTTTTCTTATAACTCTACGTAGTACGGAGTATGGAACGAAGAAGACACCTAACTAGTTCATTTATTCCTTACTGCATACAGGCGAGATTTCATAACCTTGACTCAAGCATCAAGGAAAATTGGCATTTAATGGTAGTAAGAAGGGGGTATCTGTAAGGAAATAGAAAAGAAACATGTGAAGGTCATCTCTTCATTTAAGTTGCAACTTTTTTCTTCTTTAAAAAGAGGCGATGATGGACCGGCAGATTGATAAACCTGTCGCAACTAAATCACAGCCAAAAAGAAAAGACTTTTTTTCTTCGTTCACTCATCAAAAGACCGTTTAGATCTTGATGGCGGCCTCGATGGCCTTGCGCTTCTTCTCCTGGCGGTCGTTGGCCTTGGCGCCCATGATACCACCACCCCAGTGACGGCGGTTCTCCTCGTACTTGTCGGAGTATCCCTCCTTGATGGCGGAGACGAGCTTGGAGAACTCGGTGTTGTCCTCAGAGCGGACCTCGGTGAGGGCAACAACAGCAGCAGTCTGGATCAGTTAGAATGATGCACTTAAGGAAAGCAAGATGTAAAAGACAAACCTTCTTGTGGACAACAGTTCCAAGACGAGCCTTGCCCTTGATGATGGCGTAAGGAACACCCATCTTGCGGCAAAGAGCGGGCAGGAAAACAACCAACTCAATGGGGTCAACGTCGTGAGCAATCAGGACAAGAGAGGCCTTCTTATTCTCAACGAGACCGACAACGTGGTTGAGACCGTACTTGACGGCGTAGGGCTTCTTGGAGACATCCTCCTTCTTCTTGCCCTCGGCAACGGCGGTGGCCTCCTTGAGGAGACGCTCCTTCTTCTCAGCCTTGGATTCAGGGCGGTACTTGTTGAGGAGCTTGAAGGTCTGGGCGGCGGTGTTGCGGTCGAGGGTGTTGGAGAACTGGGCAATGGAAGGAGGGACCTTGAGACGGAGGTTCAAGACCTTCTTCTGGCGCTGAAGACGGACGTACTCGGGCCACTTGACGAAGCGGGACAGGTTGCGCTTGGGCTGGATGTCCTGGCCGATACCGAAGTTGCGGGAGCGGGACTCGATGAGAGGGTTCTAGACACTGTTAACAAAAACTCTTTGGGCGGAAAGATAAAAAAACTTTTACTAACCTTGGTCTTCTTGCTGGCACCGGCCTTACCCTGAGGGAAGGGGGCAGCGGCAACTTTCTTACCCTTAGGAGGCTATCATTGAGAAAAGAAGAAATCAGCAAATCGTGTTCTACCACATGCTGTGTCTTCTTTGAACTCTAGAGAACAACACGAGTCGAGTACGGCGAGACATTTCTGCCATCACACGCAAACGAACTCATGGCTCAAGCCAAATCATCACCAAGCCCTCTGCAAAGGCGAGATGGTCCTTTGCAGGAATAATGCTCCTCCGTTGCAGAGGGCATTGGCGGAATTGCTTCGCCTAAAGACAAAGTCTTTGGCGGATTGAGACGTGCATCTCAATGCAGAGGAAATTGTATATCTCTCTGAGAGTTCGTTGGAAGACTCTTAGGGAGTCATTGTAAAGTGTCTAGCTTACCATTTTGTCGATTGGCGATGGTCGGGTGCTGGATATGCACTGTGTTGACTGAACAGGGGGACGAAGAAGAGAAGAAATTCTTGACGGTCGCTGGACGAAGTTATAAGTTTTGGTGCGCGAACAATAAGCGAAGTGGGTCTGACCTGTGCGCCGCCGACCCAATAACAGGAGCGTATAAATTGCGCCGCGCTATCCCTGATTAGACGTCTTTGATTAGGGCCAGCCCTTATCCGCGTCTCACGTGCGTCGTGATGCTTGAGTATCTAGGTGGTAAGTAGACTCATAGAATAGACATCTCAAAATGCATTGCTATGTATATATGGCGCTAGAAATACAACTGATCGTAACACATAAATAAATATAATCACCGCCAAGACCCCAATCCCGGTATGCCGACCGAGCTCGCAGCATCGATCGCCGTCTTCTTCCCTCTCGAGCCCTCCTGAGCCTTGACGCCAGCCACGATTTTCTCCAGATTCGTCTCGATAACGACGCCGCCGGAAATCATTTCGCTCAGCGTCGCATGGAGCGTTTCATATCCGAATATAAGATCCAGCTCGCACACGTTCTGAAACATTCTATCGAGCGCCTCGACAAAGACTTGGATAAGGTCGATCAGCGCGAGCGGCGATTCAGTGGATGTCGAGATCATGATAAACGAGAGTGTCGCATATGTGCGATATGTGATTTGCGTAGGTGCGTCGGAGGGTCCGCTGGCTGCTTTGGAGCTTGCGCCTTGCGATAGAAGAGGAGGCAGGGGGAGGAAGTTGCATGCTGACGGCGGGCGTTGAGAGACGAGGTCGTATATTTGTTTGATGAGTTTTTGCTGTATTTGCGTATCCTATAACCATTCTTCGTAAGCACTTGCTTCATAGACACGAGGTCTATGCAGGGGAAAGCGTACAAGCTGTGTATAGAACTTGGTCAGGCGCGGCTGCCCTGTGTTATTAAACACCAGTACAGCGTTGATCATATTGATTATCGGGCCGTATAAAAGTAATGAAACATATAAAAAAAATGAGCACAGATTTGATTCTTCAAATGTTCGAGGTCTTGAAATCAGAGTCGGATGATGTGATGATGCAGCGGGGAGCTGCTGGAGCCCGCGGCCGATCAGATTAGCGCCGGAGCTTTTTTTGCCAACCTTCCAAACTCCGAGACTGCGTTCGTTCCTGCATGAACCACATTTTCGATAGAACTGGTATTTCCAGTTTTCTACCTTCATAACAATGCTGAAACCTCCCTCGTTATTACCACACAGACTATACCGCGCAGGATCGCGAATATCGCAACAGCAACAGCAACAGCAAAAACGATGCCTTCAAATAACAAACAACTCACAAAACAGCGACAGCAAAGCACCGCTTCCTGCACGTATACTATTCGGTGACCTCAAACCAGCCGATCTAGCAGCATACTGGGACACCGAGCCACCGCTCCAATCAGACCTCGACGCAGCCCAGCGCTTCTTCGCCCCGTCGCGCCATTCACCTGTGAAGCTATTCTCAGCGGCGCAATTCCGCACCATCCCCGGAGACTCTAAGGAGCCCGAAGTAGCCTTCTTGGGACGATCGAATGTCGGGAAAAGCTCCCTCATCAATGCCATCCTGGGCGAGGATATATGCTACGCTTCTGGAACACCGGGGCGAACGAAGATAATGAACGCCTTTGGAATTGGAGGTACTAAAGGAGGTGAATCGAAGATTGTCTTGCTGGATATGCCCGGGTATGGAAAAGCAAGTCAAAATGTCCAGGGCGTGGAGATTATGAAATATTTACAGAAACGCAAACAGTGCGTCCTTCCCTGTCATTTTTGACAAGCATACTTGAGCACTTCACTGACAGCAATCTCTAGACTCCGACGGACGTACGTCCTCATCGACTCGCTACACAGCTTCAAAGACACGGATAAACAAATCCTATCCTTACTCCGCCGATACGGAATCCCTCATCAAATAATTATCTCCAAAGTGGACCGCATTCTCTCCAAAGACCCGAAGAAATTGACAGCCTTTCATGTCAAACGAGCTGTCTCAGGAACGAGACTCGCAAACCTGCAAAAATATCTTGCACAAATCAGGTCGATTGTTCAGCCTGATCCAAGTAAAGGGGAAGGCCCCGGCGCGCTGGGCGAGATACTCAGCTGCTGCGCAACGCGGAAAGTGAATGCGGCGGTGGAGAAGAGCTATCTTGGTATTAATGCTGTTCGGTGGTCGATCATGAAGGCTACTGGCTTCGATGGGACCATTCAGCCGGTTGAACTCAAAGCACCAGAGCCTGAATCTGAACCTGAACCTGAACCTGAGCCAGAGCCAGAAATAAAAACGGAACCGGAACCGGAAACAGAAGCAGAAGCAGAAGCAGAACAAAAGCCAGAGAGGAAACATAGGACCAGCCGATTGCGCTTGATGGCTTTACGCAAGAAGAGGTAGGTTCATGACTTTGCTTGAAGAAAAGTCAATTGGCTTGGCATTGTCAAATTGTGTCAAGTTAAATATATGTACACTATGTAAACAATCTGTAATATGTCTAGGTGAGATACAGCTCATTATAATGTTAGATACCCGGGTTCTCATGCTCTCACATGCTCTCGTCGCAAATCAGTTATGTATATAGTATAATTTTTATGCAGATTTCTCTTTCAAATCCACAAACAAACCTTTTCTGCTGTAAAGAATCGAATATGTCAAATTCCGGAGAAATTGACTATGTCGCCAAACTCTTGCATCAACAATTGATCAATATCTTCATATTGAGACTCGGATTGCTCGATTGGGCCAGTTTGCAGCTCACTTGAGGAATTCAATTGAGGATAACTTGCTTCATTGAAATCTGGATTAACAGACGCTGCATTTGTGTCCATCCTCGAACGCTTGGATGTGCTCTTGCTGCTGTTCGTGGTATCGTTCAACGGCTCAGCTTTCCGTTTCAATGATTTTGCTTCCGGTCTGAGATCAAGTCTCATTTCTTTTTCGTGCAGTGCTTGTGGCAGTATATTTTCCCTGTCGAGCGATGTGGACTTGGGCACGTTGTTCAAGGGTGTACTTCGCGGCTCAGACAGGTCTGTAAGTGAGTGCTGAGATGTACTCGAAGCATGTCGTTTAGTTCCTGTAACGGGCGATTTTCTCAAAGCTTGGTCGTACCGTTCAATACCGCTGTCTAAATCAACTCCATCTAGTGTTTTTGGACGAGAACCGGACTTTGAATTTCCATGTGCTACAGGCCTTGCCGGAGAGAAGAGCTCATCCAAGCTGCTGTCATCATATTCACTCGACGAATGTCTTCGACGAGACGAGCCTTTCCGACTTTTATCCTTTCTAACAAATTTGTCAATTGTAGGACTGCTTTTCAAAAACATTGCCTGAGATGATACGTCATCTAAATTTGCCATCCGCGTTGCTTTCGAGTTAACCACTTTGTGGTCAGAGACCATACGCTTCTGTGACTGATTTTTCAGGTAGCCTTTCGATAATTGTAGCCTGGTGGGCTGAGTGAGGTCGAGATAGTCGATTGCGTCGTCATACTCAAATTCATTGTCATCGTGTGAATCCTTATTAGACGTCGCCTTTTCCTGATTGCTGCCGGGTAACGCTAGATGACTGCTCTTTGCCCGATCTTCTTGACGAGGTTTCATCGGAGCAATTTTGACATGAACCTTGGGAGGCTTGTCGAGACCTTCACGGCAACAGAAGTGCTTACACCTAATACTCTAGTCAGCAAACTCGCCTCATTGTATAACGGGAAAGAAGTACAGACGCTGATTTGTCTTTGCACTTGTGATTGCAGTTGTATTTGCCATTGTCAAGCATAACTGGCTGCTCTACATTCGTCTCGTGAGAAATCTCATATTTACCACGCTCGCTTCCCCGAGACACTTTAGGGGCCGGATCTGAGGTGGTTTGCTGGAAATGGTGATAATCGAAATCACGGCCTTGAATAGTACAAGTCAGTTGGGAAACAAATTAAATCTGGAAAATTAGAAAAGTCATACTAGCAGCTAAAAAGGCGTCATCAGGAAGATCATCGTCCTCGAAGTTCTCAGTCCGAGACGAAAGCTTCCTTTGTCTCGGATTGTCGCCGTTTCTGCGCCTTGAGGTGTTCATCGAAACGTTGTCAGATGTTTTGGTCACCTTGTCTGAATAGTCACCAGAGAAGAAGGACTCGGGAAGATCAGGCTTTAGTTCTGCATATTGGCATGTTCCACCTGGCAATCAAGTCAGCGTAGGTTCCATAATCCACGGCATTTAAACGAATATACCAATCTCATCGCACATAACATAGCATGTAATATGTTGCAATGGGCTTGTGATCTCCGCATTAAGTAGAATCTCATGGTCGTTATGAAGCTTTTGTGCGCTGGTTCCAACGTCAATTAGACACGTCTGGGTGAATATCAATTGCTTACTGCTTACCTCATGCGTCGAAAGTCGACAAGTCGGCCATCGGAGACTTCCGCTACGAAACAGACGTATACCGGGCGTTTGTGAAAATAAGTCGGTTTCTTTTCATTCAAGAAACCTATGTCTGCCTTGAAGTTGATTCTCACCGATTTGCCGAGTTTACTTGCCTAAGAAGAATAGTCAGTGGGCAGCCCCTGACAACAAACCATTACATCACTTACTTTCCCTATCATTTTGATAGTCACATGCAATTTGGGAAATTCTGCAAGTCTTGCAAGAAGTTTCATTCCGAACGGAGGGTTCTTGCTCAATATCATGTCGATCCTGTGTGCTTCAGTCTCTTCCAAGGTCTGGATAGTAGTTATGCCGGCGGTGGCTAATTTCCTGACAGCAACGACACCGATCTGCTCGATTTGTTTCATCTGAAGGGGAGAATTCTCCCAAACTCGACCGGCAAAGCTCCGAGCAAGTTCCAAAGAGTTTCTCACAGCCACACCATCCTCGTTGTGTATCTGGCAATCAATGATGCAACGGATAAGACGATTTATGTGATTGAACACTATCGCCTTATCCTGTTGAACCTGGAGTTTATGTTTCTGAAATGTCTCGGCGGAGGGGAAATCCACGGCTCCCAGCTCGGACTGAATAAGAAGTGATATCTTATGAGGATGCTGAGCCACTTCTACTTTTATTGGGAATCTGATACCATGACCACGGTTGAGTTCTCTATAGAAAGGACGCTCCGAGGCCTTGAGGCGAAGCTCGTGAAATTCTTCTGCTTGAGCTACCGCAGATAACTACAACATATTGATCAACGTCTGGCAGGTATGAGAATACAGCAGGTGAGATACTCACAATTTCTGAAATCTTTGCCCGTGGTGGCAATGCCAGTATGGTTTTCATGGTCTCAAACTTGACGTAGTATCTAGCCATGGCATCACCGAACGGCGTAGACTTGATGGAACCTTGTTCAGACACAAGGGCAGTCTCCTGAAGAAGTTTCACATCCTTCTCGCAAATTTGTTGTAGCATTTCATCCTCATCTCTGCGATCTGCATTCTCTTTCAACTTGTAGCGGGTAGGGTTTCTCCTGAGTCTCACAAACAAGAAAGTTCCGGCGAGCCATTTGATTGCACTTTGAATATCCGAAATCGTACCCAGAGAAATTTCCGCATTCAGATGGTCTATGAGGTTCAAATGGAGACAGCTCTCCAGTTGCTCAGTTCCCGATATCATTTTCTCGTAGAGTGGGACGCGTTCTTTTTTGGTCAGTATAACAGCGGCGGCACTATCGTCGAATTGGGGTCGACCAGCTCGTCCCAGCATTTGCATCATTTCCAAGTCGGTGTACTCCTTGCAACCGCCATCCTGCCAGCAGACAGTATTTTTTATTATGACAAGATAGCAGGGGAGATTGACGCCGACGGCAAGAGTGGATGTGCAGCAGATGATGGTCAGTTTTCCTTCAAGAAACGCTTTTTCAACAGTATGGCGGTCTTCGCTATCTAAACCAGCATGATGGAAAGCGACCCCTGAATTGACAAGTGCTAGGCCGAGTGATAATTAGAAAATAGTTTCCCATAACGTGAGATTGGGAGTACCTTTTAGATCAGTATTCTTGACAACAGGAACCTTTACAGGCCCAGACCAAAGTCGTTTGTTGGGAATAGTATTAGACCATAATTTGGAGAGCTCCTTCGCAGTAGAAATGGCAGAGTTCCTTGTGCAGCAAAATATCATCATTGGTTTTCTGTTTGAGTGCTTGGAAATGATTTCAGGGAGTCTATTAAAATGTTAGCAACACTAGGGGTACTTAAATAGAGCAGAATTTCGTACTTCGATCCGCACAGTCTGTCAAAAGCAAAGTCATTCCCAGCGCACGGATACCCATACACAAACTTCTGAAGTTTCGTTGGACGAAAGTCTTCGCCAAAATGTTCTTTGTGAGCGGGAAGATGTCGCAGAGTGTCATTCTTGCCTAACCACGTAGCAATATCCTCAGAGTTTGGTATCGTAGCACTCAGGGCGATGAAGCGCACGTTGGAACCGACAGATTTCATCCGAGAGACCACGGCCTCGAGGGCTGCACCGCGAGTTTCATTAAGAACATGGACCTCGTCAATCAGGAACAATCTCACAAGCTGCATCAGCTTTGCGTGATCTCTCCATCTTCTGGTCATACTGTCCCATTTCTCGGGAGTAGTGATTATTATGCTGGCAGTCTGCACCAGTCTAGACTGGGCATAATCTGTATCACCTGTCAACTCAGCACACTGCAAGCCCAGGGAAGTAAACTTGGTAGACCAATCGCGGAATCTCTCCGAGCATAACGCTCTTGTTGGAGCCTGATACACTAGCTTGAACAATCCATCTTTCAGATTATTCACTAGACGGCAAATTGCAAGCTCCATGATGACGGTCTTGCCGCTTCCCGTGGGAGCGGACACAACAACATTGTAGTCATTTTCGTAAACATGCGTGAAACATTTTGATTGCACCGCATTGAACAGAGGGTAAGGGAATAGCGCCCGGAAACGGTCCGGCAGTGTCTGCGTCTCAATGAGATTAATGCCTTGGACCACGGGAGGCGCATGGCTGAAGGAAATCTGACGGGGCAAGGAGGGAGATGCTGATGACTGATGTCCTGCTCTATCATCGATGGTAGTGGGCCAATTCTGTGTTTCAGAAAAGCCAGGCGTCGAAGATATCTGAGGCTGACTAGGTCTGAAGTACCGCAGCAACGGACTAGATTGGAAAGTCGTGTCTGGCGAGCTAGAGTACTGCCCTAGAACCGGAGAGGTAGGAAAAGTAGGCGCTAATGATTTTGTAAGATACAACGATTAGACTCTGGGACAAGGCATTCAAGGCACCACTTACGCTCCTGTGTAAATTGATTCGAGAGACTCCTCACTGAGGTTTGAAAAACGTTCCGTCTCGCTGCTGGTCGGGGGTTCTCTTGCTGTTCTCCAAGTTGCGCTAGCAACTCACGGTCTATAACCACGATCAGATGGTAAGCCTGAGATCATGAACGAGGTCATCCTCACCAAATGTATCAAACGGGACATCATCTTCTACGGATAGGAGGGATCTGAAGTTTGGATTGCTGGAACCGAAAGGCATCCTAACGACGAGGAGGAGCCTAAACCCAAGTCTAACAGAAAGAGAAAGATATTTGATGGAGATGGATAGATAGCAATTGAATTGAGTGAGGTCGATGAGAGATGGAGATCCATCCACGGCACATCAAGAAGGGAAGGACCCTACCTGGAAGTCACGGGATCCGTACATCAATCAGGTACATTCCAAGTACTAGCTATATATATCTTCCTAGCCGTGAACATTTTATATAAAGTCATTTCGAATATATAGATAGCTAAGCAAGAAATGGCAGCAATTCCATGCACAGGCAAAAAGTACTCGCTCTGGATGGTCAACATCGACGCGAGGCAAAGGGAGAAAGGCGACCTCTCTCCCTTTTTTCCTTATAACTTCCTTATTGAAAAATCCCATTCAAGAAAAGTCCGTCTTATTCGCCCGGGTGGAGGAAATAACCAGCATTCTGGTTTGATTTTACCCGTGAGTGGCTCGGCGACGAAGGGCGCGACGTCGAAAGACCCGCGGTAGAGAGCATAGGGGTGGTGGGAAGTTTGATGGAAAAGTCATTGAGAGGGGACGGAGCTGGCTTGTTGTTTTCTTCAGCTGGGTCGTAGCTCTCAATACGGATTGGCGGTGGTCTGACTCTGGTGATCGGGGATATGTTTGGCGTGGAACTGCCATATAAGAAAGTCGCAACCAGGACTATGACGGCGCCGATACAGAACTAAACCCCAAATGAGTAAAAGCATTGTTGACTTGGTTAGGATGGAATCGGGAATGCTTACATTTGCGGACACTTCCAAATCAAACAGAGACAGACTAGACACGATGCTTACAACGAGACTGAGCCCTGTTGCAATGGTCTTAGCAGTCTTGTCTGCATAAGCAATTGCCAAACCAGCACCAATGCCGCCAATAGCTTGAATGCCGATGATCAACCAGACTATCCAGCTGTAGCCGGCGAAGAATCCCTGGTTGGCAATAGTCTCTCCGTCGAGGAATATGACGCCAACAAAGAAGGCGGGAACCACCGAATACAGAGCCAGCTGCACATTGCGAATCCATATCGAGGTCTTCGCAGCGCTGTCTCTGATTACTTTTTCAAAGCTCGTCGCCGCAAGGGCCGAGGCGACACAGGCAAAAAGGGTTGCAACTAACCCTAGACGGTCGTCGAGAGGGGGATGCTCAAGCAATATATCCTCTTCGATACCCTCGTAGCTCGCAGAGCGCTTTGCGATTTTCATTGGAGAGTACCCCTTTGTCTGCCTCCATTCCTCCATTGATCTGGGGTAGTTCACGTATTCATCTCTAGCCACGAGGCGGTCTGACTCATGGCCGGGGGCATTCAGAAGCACAACACCAACAGCGAGGAAGAGCAACAGTCCCCAGTTGCGCGTCGGGGTGTATTTTTGCAATATCAACAGGCCGAATACGGCTGCAAAGAGAAGCTTGACCTGGTATGTGATTTGGAAAGCGGCCGGTTCGAGGTTGGACAGAGCCACGTATTGGAGAGAGTTCGCTAGGGTGTAGAGCAGCGCTGGAAGAGCCAGCTTCCAGCTGTCGCCCGTGAAAATGGTACCGGATAATGTGAAGAATAGCGACGTCGCAGGCATCGATGGAGGGGCTCTTTTGGATATCTCGTATAGGGCCACCGTTAACGAGAAGGCAAGCTTGATAGCCTCGGTGAGGAAGACGGCGGTGGAAGTGACATATCGTTTCCCGGCGACGGCGGGCATGACCCGAGAATAATGAATCAACTAATGCATTATGTTAGTCATTGTATTGAACACAGGGAGAATCTACTTACCACGACGGCCGAAGCATATTGTATGGTCAACTACCAACGGCGTCAGCTAGGATAACACACGACAGGCAGATGAGTCTCTTACCAGAAGCACGGAGAGATTCCGAATATAAACCGAGCTCGAATTTGACGAGCTTCGTTTAGTTGACCTCATATCAGCAAATAAAAGCCAACCCGACCGCCCTCTCTCTTCCCTTCTATCTTTCTCTCTCTTTATCTGTTGGTCTCCGTCTTCCCCGCTGTGCGCGATCCGAGACCACGCGACCGAAGGGGCACAAACAAATGCCCCAAAAGCTGTAGCGTTCCAATTCGAGATCGACTGTAGTAGCAGCCAGTAGTCTGTTCTACTACCTGGTCCGCTTTATCGACACTTGCAAAGATTCGTGCGGCGGTGTTTGCGGGCTGTTGTTGCTATTTAAAAAAAGAAAAGGGATACAGTGACGTCTTCGCGCTTGGCGCTAGATGCTAGATGGATCGGCGAACAAGAACCAGAAAAAGAGAGACGCTCGGACGCGGTGAAGAGGGCACGTCGTCAGCAAGAGAGAGAGTGAGAACCCAGAGAAGCAAGGGCTCGTTAGGCAGCTGTTCACAAATGCATTTTGCAAAGTCAAAGATGAAAGGGGGTTGTTTGCGCAGATGGCGGAAACGGCTTAGTGTGTCTGGGGTAAGTTAGTCAGAGTCTGGAATCCGCTGTACACTGGCCAATCAGAGGCGGGTATGTCTTCCCCTGATACAAGTTGATACAACGTTGAAATTGAATGATGTTGGAGTATATTATGTGTAGAGTATACTGGGCATACTACTTCATCTACCTCGATGGTGTGCATAGTACATACAGACTGTCCGAGACTATTGCATGCTCACCGACTCCGACGTGCATGTCTTCTGTGCGACCTGACGTATACTGGTGTTTACCCACAGCTGGAACTCCAAAGAATTGATAATGTGGAACATCCTAGATGCATATGCAAGATATATTACACTGGAATAAATACTATGATACAGAGCAGAATATACACACAAGAATTAGGTAAGACAAGTGAAGAAGAAAATCCGAGAAAGGAAATGGTAACGATGACATTTTTGTGACCCCAATGCAACCCAGTTCGCTTGAACATGACAGAACAAAAGAGAATTCGAATGAACAGTATATGTTTGGTATCCAAGTTTTTATGCAAAAAGAAAAAAAAAAGTAAAGATGGAATATGGAACAAAGAGAACGATAGAGAGAGGACTTCTGTTTTAGTGCACAAAGGTCAGATCGTGGGGATCGCGACCCCATTTGACGGCCCACAGTGGATATGGAGGATCCGGTGTCTTGTCGGCTTCGGATTCGCCCAAGACGATTGCCTCGCTGCTATCCGTTCTGCGTCGGGAATGGCGTCTCGCCACGTCTTCAGGAATTGGCGGTGGCGCATGCGAGGGGGGAGGTGCGCGTGGAGAGAAACGGTGAAGAGAAAGAGTGGGAGGAGTGACGGGCGAGTGCCCAATAGTCGACGAGGACGAGGGCGTTTCCGAATACGCGAGGCTGAGTCGCGGGGACGACGTATAATTGGTACTATCGGTCTTCTGTTCGGTATCAGACGCGGAGCCCAACGATATAGATGTGTCTTTTTCTCTGGAGGAGGTATTTTCACCTGCAGCTGGTGGACTACCCGGAGAGAGTCGCATAGCGGTACTCAGTCGGAGGAATGAAGTGTCAAATTCAGTCTGGATAGACTCTGGTGAGCGAATTCGCGGTGCAGCTGTTGATGATCTCGAGTCGACACCGGAATGAGCAGTAGGACTTTCAATGTCTTTGAATATGCTAGGAGTGATCCGGCCATTTCGCTGTCTCATCGCTTCTAACAACGTTTCTTCCTGTCGAGTAACTGCGATGATTCGACTTCTTCTCTTGGCAGAATGGATATCAGCATTCGGTCGCAGCGCACGTTGCTGTGGTCGCCTAGTGCCGCTTGGTTCATCCATCTGTTCCTCCGGTTCCTCGATTAAGGGAGCATTAAAATGACCAGATGATCCGTACATCTTCCCCGAGACAGACGATCCTCGAGATCGTACGGAATGTCGTACTGTACTGCGCGACGCGGAGCTGGTACTAGACACATTCGAGTTGGCACGGTCGAGGCGAGAAAAGCCATAGCTCTTGGTAGCGACTACCGCTTCAGCACGACATATTTCCGGTTCTAAATAATCGTTTGTAGCGAAACTGTCTCGGGGTCCTCGGGATGGGGCAGCCCTGCTGAGTATCAGCTCGCCTTCATACTCGTCTTGACTTGTGTATTCCTCGTCCTCGTCCTCATCCTCGGATGATGACAAGGATAAGACACTGGTCTTGGTCAGGTCCGAAGTCATAAATGTACTGCTACTCTTCTTTTTGGTCAGGCGGCCCGCGTGTTTATGAGATGAACGCAAGTCGCCTTCAGATTGCCATGACTGAAGTGAGCCGGACACTCGTCTTGAGGATTGAGGGGGTATTTGTTGACGACTGGGGTAATATCCGCTTGTTCGACTGTCACGCGATGTTTGGCGAGAAGTCGAGGACGGAGCGAATGATGATCTTTCCGATCCCGATCCTGCAGTTGAAGAAGCCCTAGTTGAATTGGTCTTGGGCCGAGACTCGGTTGCTGGAGGGATATCGACCTTTTTGACAGTTTGTGCCTTTATCACTTGAGCAGGTTTTTCGATTTCATGGTGATCATCATGATCATCTTCCTGGAATTCTTCGTCTTCGAGGGAATCTCCGAGGCGAATGATCTTCTCCAGAGGAACATCAAACCAGTCTACCGGTTTTTGAGAGGCCCGCCGCCGTTGTGGAGGGAGGCGCTGTTGTGGAATACTAGGAGCATCCTTGACGAAGGATAACCGCATATTCCCTTTGGAGCGTGGTTTCGAGAGCTTGTTTGGTGCGGGCTTCACAGAATATTCCGAATTGACAGGAGACGGCGAATGTGTATACCGCTGGGGAGAAAGTAATGGAGCCGGTGCAGGTTTCGGCTTGGGGAAAAGAAGAGAGAGGTCGAGTCTGCTGGGTTTTCGCTTGGGTGGATTATTCATTGATTGTTCCATTTCGGCGGTTCTGTTAGACCCCTGTTCGAGGTGTGGGAAGCCAATGCCTCGCATATCATCCACCACGCCGAAAGCTAGATTGCGCTGCGATTGCGTATCGAATGCATACTTTTCAAAGTCTTTGTCGTGTTGGAAGTCCGCAAGTGAGCCCGACTTGTGTAATGGAGGTAAAGGAGGGGTCTGTGTGTCCGGCAGCGTACGAAAAGGGGGTTGTGCAGAAGGTTGGTGGGATTGATAGCTCCGTCCAAGTAACGGTGACGATGCTCGTACGCGGAGTTCTCGAGAAAAGGACGAAGCATCTGACTGCGCCTACAGTTAGAAAAAAAAGTCCATTAGCATTTATTTCTTGACTGCTCGGAAGATATCATCCCGGTGGGCAGAGGGGTTATATACCGGCTGATTCCTCTCGGAAGTCAGTCCCAGTGTCGCCCGGCTCTTTCTCGACAGCGATTTTTCGTCGTATAAGGTCGTCTCTGCGTTGATGCTTGATGTTCTCACAGCAATTGGAAAGGGACTCCGCAGCGACTGGCGGCCCATCGCGGTGGTTAAAGGACAGGAAGTGCTGCGCGAGACCAGCACGGACGAAGACGAAGATGCCGAAGGAGCGTAAAGAGGGTTTTCGCGATGACGAGACTGCTGAGCATGGACGTGTTTATCCAGCAGGATGGTACGGGGTATCGACTAGTTATGTAGGCAGGATAGACCGGAGCAAGACTAAAATAAAGAGACGGGAAGGCTGAGCGAGAAGCGGAGAACGGACCCACGGCTGGACACGCTACGCCGTACGGAAGAATACAATAAAAACTTAAGGAACAAAATTCTGCGATTTTTACTAGCTCGATAGCATGCACGCTGGTTAGTTTAATGATAGATCGATCAGCTCGGCCCCAAAGAAGGAAATGCATTTCCACGCAGGGACAGTAGAGAGATGTACTCCGTGTTCGCTAGCTCAGTCAATAGTGCATACCATTCCACGAGAAGTGGGCAATAGTTTGGCTATTGATGATCAATGGCATGGTGATCGGGCAGAAAAGAGGAGCAGTGTTGATCAGATCCCCTGAAAGCGATCAATTTGTCAGTAGAGATCCTCGTGGGTTGGTCCCTCAGGGGGGAGCTGTTGTATGCTATAGACTCTAGACCCTATAGTATAGTAGCTCGACGCTGATTGGCTGCCTCTGCGGCAGATGAAATTGTTTCAGCCTGCGCTTTCAGGCTAGCCCGGAGCAGCAAGCACCAATGGCAGCTCTAAGCTAGGAGACTTAGCAGAATACTAAATCAGTCTAAGTGGTAGTGTACATGCCACATGGTGCCTTAGCAGCAGCTGAAACACCCCATCCAGCAGGTCGCAGTCTCAATTGAAGCCTCATTGCTTGCATGGTGATATCAAAATGTGCCCAGCACGCAGTAGTCACCCGAAGACCAGTCCTTGTGCGTAGTCAATGCCAGTCATAGCATGGTTAATAAATCTCGCCAAGGTTGGCTGAAGTGAGAAATCTGCCTATAACGCCGATCTTATACCAAAGTTGGTGCGTGATTCGAAGCTGATTACGTATGATTGGTTAGGCGAAATCCGTGCATTTTTATTCCATGTTTCTCCTGCAAGATTAATTCCTTGGACCAATGGTTCCAACTTTGTTTAAGAACTTTTTACGTATTTCTTTTGGAGTTGGATTATGAAATCATAGAATTGATTGTTTGTGACGCGATCTGTGGGTAACCGGCAAAATGATGGCGGTGGCATCTTAACTAGCCAGCCGATCATTCGTACTAGATGGACATCATACTCCGTGGACCGCCGAGAGTTGACTACAGAGAAGCTGGCTAGTGATATCTGAAACATCAAACTGTCACTTTTTTAGCACTCCTTCAGGATTCTGTAAGTTGGCCGTCAGTCACTGCCTAGGTTAGGCAAGAGGTAAGTTGCAAAGTTAAACACCCACAGAGCAACTAACTACTAGTTCCTCGTGCTAGGCTACTTTATGGAAGTTTATCCCCTTCGCTGTGAACTTGCCTTTTTTAGCGCCTTGGCATTAGGGTTGCTTAGTTCCTGCTGTGATTGGTTCAAAAAGTTAAAATACAATGGTTGCATCCAATCACAGCGGGAAATAGATAACCCTAATGCCAAGGCGCTAAAAAAGGCAAGTTCACAGCGAAGGGGATAACTTTACTCCGTATCTGGCATGTACGTAAGGCTCATCTAAATGAACTAGCGACATTCCAAATTCTAACTCCAAGGTTCTTGGATGATCTTGAGAACAATGACATAAAGCGTGGAGAAGTCTCGTGCCTATGTACTCCTTGTTCTTGGTGATAGCGACAGAGGGCATAAATAAACCACTCTATCACATTCTATTCCCAGTAATAAAGAAAATATGTATTCAGACAAGATTTCCCTTTCTCTGATACCGCGCAAATACACGCAGCATCGAATTTCCTAATCGAGGCAAACATTAGGGCTTGGTTCCCATTGAGGAAATTCCTCGGGAGCCCACAGCCGACCAATCAGAATGCAGCATGTCAACACAAAATACAATGTTCAACGATCTCGCCTCACATTGATTTTTCTAAGATGGATCTCTCCCCCATGTTTATATCATGCTGTTGTAATATCACCATAAATCCATTCTAATGACCAACAGATGAGCATTATCCTTCAGTGCAATTCTATGCTCTGCGGGCCCGTCATGCTCGTGACCGAGGCAGAGTGATGCCTTTGTATAGTATTATTTATTTGTCTGTTTCCTTTGGGCTGTGTAGAGATGGTTATATCAAGATCCCACTGTTCTTTGATGATGAGTATACCTCGTGGCCATTCGTTCAAGGACTATATTCGTTAGGATTGCGCGCCAACAGACCCAAGCAAAAGAGAGAAAATGGCACAATCAGTGTCATCAAGTGACCAACAATGTCATGTTGACCTTGAGAAACAGTCTGAGCCGCCTCAACAAGCATCGCCCGAGCAAGCGAAGCCAGCAGGGAAGCCAGCAGGGCCAATGGGACCTCCAGGCAGCCTGTACCGGCCAAGGACATTCAATTTCTGGCTGATTATGTTCTGCAATTACCTTGCCCTTTTCCTCGTCGCGCTCAATCGAACAATCATTACAACAGCTATCCCCCAAATTACCGATGAATTCAATAGTCTCGGTGACATTGGCTGGTACGGATCAGCATATATGCTTGCCAGCGCAACATCTCAGCCTCTCTTCGGACGCATCTACAAATACTACAGTGTGAAATGGATATTTTTGATCAATGTGCTCATTTTCGAAGTGGGTTCAGCCATATGCGGCGCTGCGCCCAATTCGAACGCCTTCATAGCTGGACGCGCCATTGCCGGGTTCTCTTCATCTGCCGTCTTCTCTGGTTGCATGCTCATAACAATCCCATTCGTCCCACTCCATAAGAGACCGTTATTTCAGGCAATAAATGGTGCTGTGTTTGGCATTGCGTCTGTGATGGGTCCCTTGATTGGCGGGGGATTTACCAGCGGTGCTACTTGGAGGTGAGCCCTTCTCATTAGACGCATACCAAAGTTGAAGTTCGCTGACCGTTGACATAAATTTAGATGGTGTTTCTATATCAACCTACCAATCGGAGCAGTCAGTATCATCTTGATGGCTCTTGTTTGGCACCCCCCAACGCAGAAGTACGAGCCTGCTCCAATCATGACACAAATCAAACGTCTCGATCCCCTAGGGATGGCCCTCTTTGCGCCATCTATAGTATGTCTTCTGCTGGCTTTGCAGTGGGGCGGCTCGACATATGCCTGGAACAGTGGCCGCATTATCGCCCTGTTTGTCGTTTTTGGTGTCTTGCTACTGGCCTTTGCTGACACTCAGATCTGGAAGCCCGACACAGCCATCATCCCTGCTCGCGTCATCGCTCGCAGAAGTATTATTTGTACATGTTTCTACACCTTTGCCTTGTCTAGTGCAATGACCATGCTGCTATTCTATCTTCCTATATGGTGTAAGTCTCCGTCTTTCTTTGCAGAGAATCTTAAATCATCCCTCTAACAACCACCAGTTCAAACCGTCAAACTGGCCAGTGCCATCCACTTAGGCGTCTGCACACTGCCCATTGTGCTCAGCCTGGTCGTCGCGACCTTTATCTCTGGTTTCATCACGCAAAAGATTGGATACTACGTTCCAGCCATGTACATCTGCCCAAGTCTACTAGCCATTGGAACAGGCTTGTTGACAACCTTTGAAATCTCCACTGGCTCATCACATTGGATCGGCTACCAGTTTCTGTGCGGTTTCGGGTTAGGAATGGGATTGCAGAATGCCGGACTCGTCGTACAAAGAATACTACCAATGCCCGACATTTCCATCGGTATCTCCCTTATGTTCCTCACCCAGCAACTTGGGGGAGCTATTTTTACTACCGTTGGCGAAACGATCCTGGACAATATTCTTGTCTCCCATCTGACCGGTATCCCGGGCATAGACCCAGCTCTCATCGTTGACAAAGGCGCCACGGATTTCATGTCTGTTGTGCCGGCTAAATACATCGTTGTGGTTAAACAGGCGTACAACTATGCGTGCACGAGGATTTTCTTCGCAGCCCTGGGTCTCGCTCTGGTGGGCTTTCTCAGTTCATTGGGCTTGGAGTGGAAGAGTATTAAAAAGGGGAAGAATGGCCAAAATGCTCCGGGTTCTGATAAGAAGAATTTACCAAGCGATCAAACGAGACAGGGAGGGGCTGAAGATAAGAGTCTTCAGGGGCAACCCAAGTCAGATGCGTCGAATGGGGAAGTATACAAGGAGCTTTCGTGTTGCTGTACTCGCTTGTTTCTTGTATATATACCAACATATTCTCTTATCTGTAGAACTATCTTAATAAATCAATCCCTTCTCTTACTAGTTCCAATGTTCCAAAATCACATAGTATTTCTAAGCCGGTAGAATCTTATCTACCAAGGCAACTCCTTTGCACCCACCGCATCAATGAACTTTCCAGACGTGCTCTCCTTTGTAGCCTCCGCAATCTAACACAGGAATAAATTAGTTAATTGGTCCTAGGGCTGGAAATAAAACGAACATACTGTCTTAAATATTCCGTTGACAGATTCATCTATTGTCAGAGGTGGCTCTGCAAAGTTAACAGCGTCGGCATATGCCTGACCATTGGCGGTCTTGACCCATCTGCACTCAGCCACAACGATTAGACATTTCCATCCAGACTCATTTGATAGTAAATAGAATCTTACCCCGGATGCAAAGTCACAGCCACCAACTTCTCATTCTCCAAATGTATCTTCCTCACAAAATAATTCGCCGCCGCTTTCGATGCTCCATAACCACCGCAAGGCGTCGGATCAACGTAAGTCAGAGTGCCAAGGATGGAGCTAACCAGGATGAATTTCGGATTGTCCGAATTCTCCAACAGATCCCGCCACAGCTGCTGGTAAAGACGGATGGGACCCAGGGTATTAACCTGGTAGAACGTCTCCAATGCATCGATGGGCGCGTCAAGCACGCTATCAAATGGCTCGCCTATGCCGGCGTTGGCGATCAGGACATCAATCTTGTTGATAGTTCCGTCAGCCAGGAGGGACTCGCGTAGAGCGACTGCGTCCGCGGTGGAGGCACTGTCGAGCTTGTAGATTCCATGGAGAGTTCCAGGGGAGGATTTGGGCAGTGCATCGAGAATGGCGGAGGAAGTGCTGCTGCTGGTGCTGCGTGCGGTGAGGATCACTCGAGTGTTGGGCTGTTCAAGATAGAGTTTTGCGAGGCCAAGGCCCAATCCTGGAGATGAAGTCAGTTATTATTATACCTACTTTATATTATTCTCACTCATGTACTGAAAGAACAGCAAGATATAGTAGGATAGCAGGGTAGAGAGGGGCAGGGATTGTGGGATACTCACCCCTATTTGCTCCGGTGATGAGAACCACAGTTTCGTCCGACATGGCGTATGGTCTTCTAGTTTGTTGGATAAGTTATAAGTCTTGCGTAGTAATATCAATACCGAATAGGAGAAAACAGATTTCAAGACTGGTAATCTTGCTGGCCAGGTAGAAAGCAAAGAGGGGAGAAATGAATGCAACCGTATCTTAAATAGGTAAAAATTGGGGGTGGGCCAGTCAGGTGATTCGCTTACCCTATTTCTAATCCGATTTCTCTAGCAGCCACGAACAGAGTCAAGCGTAGAAACCAAGCAGACTAAGCCCAAGCTGAGAACTTCCTTTCGTATTTCCTTGGCCTAGGTAGTTATAGCACGTTTTATTTGGACACTACGTACTTCCTCTCAGGGGTGAGTCTACATACAGCAACTTTGGATGTAAAAGTTTTAGTTGTGGTTTAATAACATGTGTTTGAATTGTTGAATTGACTCTGGACAGACAATGAAAAGATTGACTTATACAAAAAAGGAAAGAGAAGAGAGTTGTAGAATGTGAAAGATAGCACATCTGGCTGGGGGCGGGCAAATTAGGGCTAGCTAAAATTTCCGCCACATCCGATATGCGCATCTTCCCTAAAATGACGAACGAGGACAAAAAAGAAAAACCATTCTTACACACACAAGAAAGCTCTCGTATTCACATTTATCTCCACCTGTGTCAATCGATTATCCTAGGACAACGGCTTGTACGTGAAGCAGTCGATGCTGTCCAGGATTTTCCACAACTGCTGATGCTCCGGTGCCCCGTTGATGGAGACTTCAGTCGCAAGAGCATCCCAGCTTGTAGCATAGGACAGGATTTTCATCTGCTGATCCGGATGCAAGATTCGCTTGACAGATAGTGCTTCGCCAATAATTTTTAACCAAAGGTGCAGTGGTAGGCCAAAGCGAAGCTTGTCACGAGGAGCACTAGTAGTGGTAGCATCTCCAGCCCCCTTCGTACGGCTAGGAGTAGAATGCCCTTCAGTTGTAGTAGTGTAGTGCAGCTGGGCACTCTGCATAGTTGGAGATGGGTACACGGACATGGCTGCTGCAACCGGGGGTGGATCGTTTCGCAACAAGGGATTTGCAGGAGGGGCATGCATGGCGGGGAACATCCAGTCGAATGTTGACGACTCGGGATCAAAGCGGAAGCTAGAAATGAGGACCCCAGGTGGTGTACTCCATTGGTTTGTGCTGCTGCGTACAATCTCTGGTATCGGTAGCGGCCTACTAGCTGGGGTTGGCTTTTCCCTGCTCTCGGCATTTTCCGAAGATCGTGACTTTTTCGAAGATGATGCCTGCAGCTCCTCCTCGGCAGAAGGTGGACGGTTCTTAGGATCCAACAAGAGAGCCCGGGAGGTGGCCAGCATTTTCAATGCACAATGCCAAATCTCAGACTTCATCATTCCTTCAGAACCCAAGACATCGATACGCTGTAGTTTGACGACACGGTTGAGCTCCACGTCCAACTTTTGGCGTTGCTGTCGACGTTCGAGACTATACAAGTCCTCGTCCAAGGTCAGAAATTGAAATTCTTGGGGAACCTCGTCTTCAGAATCGCTTTCGGCGGACGACTGCTGCTGTTGGCTCGTGAGTTTCATCAATTTGATGGACAGTCGACCAAGGCGTTCGTTTGGTAGCCAGTGAATACCCCTCAATGCGTTTTCTGAGTCAGGCAGAGAAGGTGGCTTGCCGCAGGGTAAAAACGAGAGGAGATGTTCTGGGCTTCGATGCAATTTGAGCATCTCAGCAAGGTGGATAATGCCTCCGTTGGTCATGCCAACATTCTGAAGGATTAGATACGGAACTGAGCGTAGGCCACGCGTGCATGCAAAACGTCTGAGCTCTGCGTTGGTGTAGATCTTGCTGGCTGGGGTTGCTACTTGGGAGCCTGATGGAATGTTTGTTAGATTATGTTCAATCAAACGCTTCTGACAGTGCTTACCTCTTCTCTGCGAAGACCTGGTCCCTTGACTGGAAGAGGGAACACCAGCTGCAGTTGAAACAAGCACCCCAGCGTCGGTAACCGCGTCTTCATCCGTGTCCGTGTCTGTCTCTGTCTCGACAAAGTCAAGTTCGCTGCGAATGTAAATACGAGCCAGGACTTCAACACCTCGCGAGCCAAGAACGTTGTTACTAAAGTCGACCTTTTTCAGCACACAGCACTGGTTGAACGAGTGGAGAAAGTATTGCCATTTCTGCACGTCAGTGTTTGTGATGATGCTAATTTTGTTGTTGGAGAGGTCAAGTTCCTTGAGGTCTTTGGAGCTCAGGAAAACCACTTTAGCGAGCTCCACAAGCGAGTCGCTAGTCAGAGAATTTCCTTGGAGGTGTAGTTCCTGCAACTTGTTGACGCCATGGGGGTAGTCTGAATTCTTGTATTCCAGTGCACAGCGTAGATCGAGGATAAATTCATGGAACTCATCGTCTGTCAGCTGTTTCCCAGAGATGTCGATTTCCAATACTGGATCTCTGAGTCTGAAGGTAGACGTGAGAGGGATTCTCTTGCTCTGTAGGAATAAGAAGACAAATGTCAGATTACTAAACTTTCTTCTTTCTCATAATGTTTGAGAGAAAGAGGGGTATTCACCAGGTCCTTCTTCAAAGCCTGAGCAGCTTTGATGCCGCTGATTTTTCTCTGCTAAATGTTAAAACAGGGTATTACTAGACATGTTGGTGTAGAAGATGTGACTCACAGCAGTGTAATTTAGCTTCACCATATTGTGGAGAGTCGCTTAGAATAGATGAAGGATAGCGAGGAAGGGTCGTGGTCTAAAAGTTGCAGGTGTCAACAAATCGTGCACGACAAAGCTAGTCACATATGGCCAAATCAGGAAAAAGTAGATAGAAAGAGAAGATATACCAATCAAGAAGGATTCTTTAATTTCAAATAACAAAGAAGTGCAAATTTGTTGTAAGCACCAAGGCAGAAGATGAGGATGATGTTGAAAGAGGGACGTTGAGAGAGGATATGGGAGAGGGGAGAAGTGATAAAGAGAGGGAGAGATGGAGAGAAGATCCCAGAATCAGAATCTTTACGCCCTGCCCTGAGAGATGGTGTATGCCTAAATCTACTGAGACCCCAGCAGATAGGTGTAAGATGAATGGCTTTATTGATAGACAAACAAAAGGCGAGGAGAGAAAAGTATTGACAGAGAGGGGACAAAGGAGATATCTAGCATCTTAGACGTCATATCAACATGAATACAAACAAAACAATGGCGCCTGAGCAACACTGCTTTTGACGGAAATTCCCATCCTTTCACACATAAAAGTGTACTCTGTATGTAAAGGCCCTCCTTTTTGTACTCAAGAAAGATGGAAATGAGTGAACTTGCAGTATATAATTTCTCAGACAAGTAGACAAGTAGAAATAAAAGTACTTATTCATAATTCGAATAGAATTGCATACATCAAATACATTCCATACAAATATCAACAACTCCTCCCTGCTTATTGAAGAAAATACATAATAAAATGCAAAAATAACAGAGCAAGCATAGATGAATACACAGAGATATCGTGGATGTAAAAGTGGAAAATGATGAGACTCCGAGCCCCCTTTGCATGCCCAACAATGTTTCGAAATAAAAAGGATAAAAAAATGATGGTAACCGTGTCAATCAATAAAGCAAGACGTCAAGGATATCGGTATCAACCGTAACTTTTGTCAAGCCAGAACACCCGTGAATTCAAGATGCTGTACGGAGAAGAGAGAGCAGTACCGCCCACGCTATGCAATAATGCAAACCCGGAAGAGAGAAAGGAAATTCGAGAGTCATGAGAAATAGGGGTATCATGGTATGTTGATATCCTGCTGCCAAAATCAAGTGCAAGTCGATACTGAGTAATCAACCTTCCTATCAATAGGAATGCTAGCAGGATACTTGTTCGTGGAGGTTGAGTAGATAAATAAAAGCTTCATCAGATGTCGACGGTTGGAAAAGTCCAGGCTCTTCCTTATTCTGTTGCGTCATAATCCTCGTCGTCATCGTCATCGTCGACCGCAAGCCCGTAGCGGTCAACAAGGGTGCGTTTGCCAAGTCGGTGGTCAGGAAGCCCATCTCGGAAAGCGCCAAAGTCAAGAACCTAAGGATTCAAGGTTAGCTGTCAATGAATATGATTAAAAGTGGGAAATCCGACTCACCTCAATGTAGGTTAGGCCATCCCGCTGAACAGCCGCAACACAGGTGCGGCCATCGAATCTCACTTGCCACACGCCGCTGAGATCCCTCAGAAGATCCTTGACACATTCTCCTGTGCGTACATTCCACATCTTCAACGTTCTATCTGATCCAGATATAATCTTTTCGCCGTCATGCTGGAAACAGGTAATGGCTCCAGTGTGCGCGGTCAAGATGTTCTTACATTGACCACTTTCCGGATCCCAGATTCGGAGGGTCGAATCAGCCGCTCCCGACACCAGACGATTGCTCTTGAGATCTAACAGACCCACAAGGGATGAATGTCCCTCGAGGTTGTAGAGTAGCGCTCCGGTGTCAAGCGACCAGACTTTGACCATGTGGTCCATGGAGCCACTAATGCATCGGTTCCTTTCCACATCTAGAACGACACTATAGACCTTGAGCGTATGACCTTGCAGTTTGTGTAGACTTTCACCTGTGGAGATCTTCCATACTCGCACAGTGCAGTCGTAACTGCCTGAAACCAAGGTGTCGCCATGCGCTGCGATTGCGCGCACAGAATATTGATGACCAGTCAAAACGCGTAGGAAATATGGACAATCATTGTCGTCTGCATGTGAATCGGCGTCTAGGTAGTAAGGATCATTTGGTTTCGGAAGCTTCCAAACTCTAAGGTTCGAGTCACGTGAGCCGGTAATGATGAGGGGCTCTTTAGGCATCATATTCGAGGACCCATCGGAATTTTTGCCAACTTCAGTGGGCAGTAGAATCTGCAAGCATCGCACGGTCGAAGTGTGGCCATGGAATATTTGGGTACACTTGGCTTTTTCGATATCCCACACACGCACTGATCTATCGGTGGAACCAGAAACAAGCGTGTTGCCGTAGTATTCCAAAGCCCAGACACCTCCCTCATGACCAGAAAGAATGGATTTCAGCGTCCCGGTCTTCGTTTCGTACACATGTATCTTCGTATCATCGCTTCCCGTGAGAATCTTGTCAGAATCGAATTGAAGACACGTGACAACATGGCGGTCATGAGCTCGGAAAGCCAAATGCTTTGGCTCCAAGTTGGGACGCATCCAGCTGTTTTTGATCGAAAAATGGCGTTGGTAAAGCGACTTGTAAACGTGCAAACTGCGAAGGGAGGGCAACCCGACGTCTGGATAGGGGATGGCAGCAGCGGCGGCGTTCGCAGCAGCACCAGGACCTCCAAGAAGAGAAGCCTCATTTAACCAGTCCGAGGGACTCGATGCTGGTGAGTCGTTCGTATGCGATGACGTCAATTTACGTCTAGCCACCTTTCGACTTGGTGTCCTATTGGCTGCCTTCCTTTTTGATCGACGCGGAGAGACAGAGTCTAACGTGAGTGAATCGGGTATGAAATTCGACGGCAGAGGACAAGCAAGGCTTTGGCCGAATATGTCGGAGTCGCTTTTCAGTGTGGACGCAGTGCGTGTGGAAAGGTCTTTCTCCCAATCATCACGGCCATTAGGGAACTGCCAACCCCACCCTTCTCTGATAGCACGCTGCAGTTCGCCAGGTGGAAGCTTGAACCCATCTCTGTCAAACAGCTCTTTCCAAGCTCGCTCGTCAGAGTTGATGATGTGGCGCCATTTCTTTGACACCTGAGAGGCCCGGCACATTGTCTTGTAGTCGAAATACCTTACTATATTCAAGGTCAATTCAGCGGGCAACAACTCTAAGAAATCGCACTTCAATGCCGGATTGACAACATCTGCCACAAATTGGAGCGTAGGCTTAGGGCAGCGCTTCAAAAGCTGGTACATCATATATGTTTTCATCTCGTCTGGAATAGCCTCAAAAAACTCTAGAGTTGCCGGAATATCCATTAGAGAAGCAGGTCGTGACTGAACGGCATTTTCAGTCGTAAATGATGTTTGACTGGAAACATTGCGGATGCTTTTCTGGCGAAGAGAAGCCGGCAACCCGGGGACCTGATTATCCAGGCTTGAGTCGGTGTCTGTTCCTTGGTCCTCGGGAAACTCCAAGAAGTAGTCCGGGTTATGCGTGTTCATAGCAGTGACGGGCGACAAGCTTGGGCTGGGCAAACACATATCCTGACCGAGAACGCCATCATAAACGGAAAGGTTTGTTGGACCAGATCGTTGATAAGGCTCTGATTCTTGGCTTGCTTCATTTTCCGTGGCCACAGTTTCAGCAGATGCATCGTCTTCAGGAGCCGACTGAGAATCTTGGTAATCCGTAGGAACGGGCTTCATGGAGCTTGCCCGGCGCTCAAGTGCAGGGACTCTATCGGTCGAGTATTGACGACGAACGCTCGGCTTCGTGGGAGATAGTTGTCTTGGTGTTGAAGTCTGTGAAACATCGGTATCGCCCTGCGAAGAACTAGCAGCGTTCGATTTCTGTCCTACCCGCTCACTGTGAATGCGCTTTCGAAGAGTAGCATGTTGATCAAGACGAAAGCGACTTAATTCAGTCTCGGGGGTGGCCAAGCCGGCCACTGACGAATTAGTGGCGGGGGCAACTCCACCCAGGCGACTCTTTCTCTGCTGCGACGCGGTGCCACGTGCCTCAGATGGTACCATTAAAGATCGGACTCGGCGAGAAGCTTGGGGGTTTGAAGAGGGAGAGACCGCTCGGCGTTTCGACGCAGATACACTCGAGGTATGTGGAATAGAAGCGAGAGGGCTGGAGTTCTGAACGAGTCCGTCGTAAGCTCGAACGGAAGTGAGCACGCCGTTGGATGATTTCAATGCGTCCTGTTGCTCGCTCAACTGTACTCTTATTAGCATCTGGGAGATCAAAAAATGGACGAAAAGGAAAAGGTGTCGGCAAGCACAAACATCTTCCAGAGCAGCATCCGTATCTTCTGGTTCGTTAAAGATCACGGACTGGCCATCAAGTTCGAATTGGAAATTCCGCAAGGCAGACGGAGTGGGATAAGCAGCAAGGGGATATAGCTTGGGATTCAATTCACGAGCAGAGCGTGGTGGGTTCAGGACTAGTGGAGGAAAGTTGGTGGTCGTGGTAGTCGTGGTGGTGACAACGGTGGTGCGGGTGGCAGGGGCAAACGAGAACTGGCCGATACTGGGTGAAGGCTCGGCCGTCGACCCGATCTCACGATGATTTTCTACATCTTGTCTGCGACTTGATTTTGAAGAAAGCTGTCGAGAAGCACGGGCGGACGAATCTGGTATTGGCGACGCGTCTCGTACCCGAGACCGTGAGCTGGGCTCGTCCATTCTCGTCCTCGGTTAACGTGTGTATGGAAGAGGACAACGAAGTCAGTTGCAGGCAGGCTGAGGGAGTGCTGAGGTTGAATAGAAAGGCGAGTTGGTTCAAACAGAGAATTGTCGGCTGCTTGCACGAGGAGGCACTGGCCACACACGCCCTGTCAGCATATTATGGCCGGCACCGCAGACTAGAAGGCGCAAGACGACATTCTGGGAAAGGAGACAAGCAAAGGCTGATGACGGCAGCAAGAGGGCGTGTGGTGTTGTTGGTATTGTTGAGTGTTGAGGCGTGGTGGTGCGAGTAAGCAGAGGAGGAGAGAGAGAGAGCGAGAGAGGAGAGGAGAGAGTGAATGAATGTCACTGGGCAGATGGAGCGGCGTCGGGAAGGTGGGAATCGGCGGGTGGAACTGGGAAGGAAGGCGGGCACTGGGCTGGTTAATTTTGGGGCGGCCCATCGAGAGGCGAATGCTTGGCGCCGTTTATTCTTTTGCCCTGCGCTGGCTTTATTTTGTTTTTGTTTTTTTAACGGAGTGCTCCGTACTACGTATTTGTTTTACTATTTTTTTTATTTTATTTTCTCGCCGAGTTATCTTCGATTGTTCCATGTTGCATTCCATGCTGCACCGTTTTTCCCAGTGTCCTCGCTGGTCCAACAAGCCCAGTTCTGGCCCGGTCCATCTGGCAGAGAACTTGTTTTTGGCTCTCCCTTCGACCTGCATGAACCAGTCTGCAGGCACTCCTTGAGTGGCATATGTGAATAAGAGTGGGAATGAGCAAGGCAAAGCCGAATGAAAAATGGAGACCGACGCCTCCTTCGCTGAGTATTTACGTATGTAGCCCCAGGAATTTCCGGCGCTCACATGGCGCGATCATCGGCTACCGGCCTTGGAAGTACGGGGTGCTCCATATAGTCAAGTGATATGTATATACATAGTAAGTGTATGTTATATGACGTCCAGGCAAGGCGGGCTCCTTGCATCGGGAATTAAAAGCAGTCCTTACGACGCACTCCGTACAGGAATAAGTAATATGTACGTCGTTACACTCGGTGTACTCCGTATCGTGAAGACTGAAGACAGACAATACGGCGATGCTGATTGGCCAGCACTGGCGAAATGCTAGTGGTGGGGCTGCAAGGCGATAAGGCGTCAACCCGCCCGATAGCAAACCCTTTTGTACCTTACAATCCAGGCATCCGTTTATACACCACACTCTATCGGCACAGTCCATAGACTCCATACAGTCAATACACCATCAGTCAACACACATCTGAATAACACTGAGAATAATACAAGATGCTCCGGCGACAGAAATCAGCCTACTCGCTCCCCCCCGAAGACGCCTCGAATGCCCCCTCCACCTTCAACGACAAACTCCCCCTCCCCAAACTCATTGTGTTTGACCTCGACTACACATTGTGGCCCTTTTGGGTCGACACCCACGTCAGCGCGCCCGTAAAACCCAAAGACAACAATTCGCGATGTGTGGACAAGTGAGTTCACTTCCTCTCGCTATATATCTTTATATTTAAGAGTTATATTCATCGTTTAATCTGCCAGATGGGGTGAATCATTCGCGTTCTACCCGGCCGTCTCTTCGATCCTCTACTCCGCTCGTTCGCACAGTATCCCCCTAGGAATCGCCTCACGAACACACGCGCCAGACCTGGCTCGCGACATGCTCAAGGCCCTCCACGTTATCCCCACTTTCTCCGACAACCCCGCCGCCCGCGATACACGACGCTCCATTCGCGCGCTGGACTATTTCGACTACATTCAAATATTCCCCGGCACCAAGACGCAGCATTTCACTCGCATACACCAAGCCAGCAATATCCCGTATGACCAGATGCTGTTCTTTGACGACGAAGCGCGGAATCGAAATGTGCAGACTGAGCTTGGCGTCACGTTCTGTCTGATCAGGGACGGCATGACCAAGGAGGAAGTCGATAGGGGCATTTGGGAATGGAGACGGAATTTCGGTATTCGGCCTGGAGATCAGCCCGCGGATGTTGACGATAGAGAGGTAAGTCGGTTCGACGAGTAACTCGGAAGGATTTTCCCCCGTGCTTCGACTCGGCCACTTGTATTATATTGCGTGGTCACGGTATATACCCATGCATCCACATATGATGATACCCGTTGTAAATAAATGTTGAGAACACATAATACCATCCATGGGAGGGATCCATAGATAGATATAGAGGTGATAACAGCAACGCATATTTACAATTCCAAGATGAGCCCGACAACCTACAAACGCATTGAAATTCAATCATCCGCGCCGTGGACTTGATGGAAGAGCGATATGTTGCTGATTTGGAACTGCAGCCACTCTATTTGCTTCTCTCTTAGCGATGGGTTGTATGCGAGAATCCAGCGGAGCTTGGGCAGCAGCTGCATTGCGCCGATTGCAGCAAACGCGTAGTTTTTCTCATCAACATCCTCAGGCATGAATTCGCAATCGTTTCTGAATGACTCGAAATGCTTCTGCAACGCACCAGTGTAGAAAAGCACTGACGCACATACGCCATCGACCATCTGCTCGCAGACCTGGTCAGCAGATGCTGCCAGACTATACTTACGCAATAATGCCGCACATCTCGATATGAATATATTGAGCACAATGCGTAGATAACGGTAATAATTCCAATCTTGCGCCACGGCCAGCGAGGGGTACGTGTCTGCCCAGTCAGGATAGTTCTTAGATGGATCGGCCCCAAAATCAGATACCAGTGACCATGACCTCTTGGGGTGGTAGCTGGAAGTTATTTTATCTGGCCATTGTGAGAGATCCTTTTCAAGCTGGAGCGCGGATGACAACAAGCTCTCTGCTGTGCTAACGTCGAATTTGGAGTAGATGTTTGTCTTTTCAACTCGTAACCGTAGTTGAGCAATCGGCACCACAAAAGCGATTGGGAAACTGGAGGAATACTCATTGGAAGGCGGAGGGAGAAGTAATGCTGCCTCGAGGAGTTCTGTAAGTTTGGGTACTTCTGCACCCATGACTGCCGCCGCCTGAAAATTGAAAGATTAGTCTACTATTAATATCATCGTATTGACATAGAAGAAGGCAGATATACAAATCTTTCGTAAAATTGCCGAAGGCAGAATTGAGACACACTATTCTGCAAAGCATTCCCTCGATGCCGGAGCAAATGCATCAGACCGATGTGATGTGTGGTAATGGGAGGCCGACGTTCTTTGACGCAGTGGACATTCTTCAATGCAAGGACAAAAGGTCAGTATGTCCACGAATTCATGGGAAATATTTGATAAAACCTTACTTCAAACAACGACAACAGAAAAACAGTCATAAGTGTCACATCGGACTTGCTCTCCTCTGGATCGTCCAAGGCCGCTCGTGCCAGCGAAACAGCAGTCGTAAAGTCTGCTTCGGCGAGAGCCGCCATTTCACGGCTCCGTAAAATATAGGAATAGAAGCCACGGATAACAGCAGATGCAGCCAGCCTAACGCTGGAGCCCTCCTTTGAATTGAATATAATATTATTGAAGGCCTCAATGCAGCTGGCTAATGATGCGTTGTGATGGTATGAGCTTGTATAGAACCCGCCGAAGAGCAGCATGGCAACTTCAAACATCGATGCGTCATTTCTCATCAACAATTGGCCCGTCGAGAACTGATCGGTTGGCATGCTTCTTCCAGGAGAGTCCCTGTTAGCATCACTTGAAGTAGGCGTCATTACGCCGGATACATGTTTTCTTTTGTACTTTCTTTTGCCGACACCAGTTGCCTGTATGAATCGCGCATCAAAATCATCCCGGTAGCCTGTGCATCTCTTGCCAGCGCTGGTACAGCGAATGCACTCTGGCTTTCCTTCATCGCACTAGAAAGACCGTCAGATAGGAACGACGCGGAAAGTTGATGTATGGAAGATCTTCACCTTGACTTTACGACGTCGACATTCTTGACACCCCCTGCTCGGCCCTCCAATGTTCACCATTTCAACAAGAGAAATATAAGCAGAGAAAAGACAACAGAATTATTACTATCCGTGCGAGGTTTGAACATGGTTGAGTTGTCGTCGAACGAAAGTCAAAGACAAATCAAAGGGGCAAAGCGGATCGCCGCAGATCGTCGATTCTGATTGGCCAGCGAGCTTTCCTCCGCCGTAAGTCCGGCGAACTCCTTTAGCTTATCTCGACATCAAAAAATATACTCAGCCTCTACGTTCAGCATTCTCGGATTGCTGGTTACTCGTCGTTCCAGCTCAATCGCAGCCGACAAAAGAAAATGGCTTCCAGCACACCTGCATCATCGGCATACCTAAAACCGCCGTCCTCAACTCAGCGACAACGCGTCCCATCATCATCAACATCAGGATCAGCATCGTCTCCAGCACCGCCCCCGCGCGCCCCTGTCTCAGTTCACTCTACTACTACGGTCTCAGAAACCGCGACTTTTCACGGCACATACCCAATAACAATCGGCTCTGGAACGGTCATCCATCCGCGTGCTAAACTCTACTCTTTCGAAGGGCCCGTACAAATCGGCGACGGCTGCGTCATTGGCGAGAAATCCGTCATAGGCGACAATGAACCCAATGCACCGTCAGCGCGAAGGACAACAACAGAAGAAGACGAGGAAGGGCAAAAACGATCTACAGAGGGCGCTACAGTAACGCGAATATCCTCGTCAGTACTGATCGGGCCTCAGGCAACAATCCGCACAGGAGCGTATGTTCGCTCTGCTGCGATTGTCGATGCATTGGCTGTCGTCAATCGCAATGCAACCGTGGGCTCGCACAGCAAGGTCTGCTCAAAGTGTGAAGTTGCAGAAGGCACTGCTGTTGAAGATTGGACGGTCGTTTGGGCCGTTGGACAAGGCATTGGGCAGAGAAAACGGAGGCGGTTTGTAGGCCCAGCTGCACAAGAACAGCCGCACAATCGTGGGCAACGACCAGATGCGAAGCGGATTGAGGATGCTAGATTACTTGTTTTGCATAGGGAACGGGAGGGTCTTGCAAAAATGATTAGCATGTCGGCGAGTGGTGGGAGCAAGCGGCGGTGATATGTTTGTTATTCTGGCGGTTTACTTGACGAGTTACGACCTGTTTTTATATACCCATAGATGCGCTCTAGCAGCCAACTGATTAAGTATAAGGCAATTTTTGTTTTCAATTCAACCATTCCGCTCCACGTAACTAGTTGTACAATTAGGTAAAGTATGTAGGGAATTGTTTGCTCCTGTCTGTTTCACCACCCCCAACGCAAGGCGCCATTGCAGATGCAGCCTGCCATTAGATCTCCACGAGATCGCCTTTCCTCCCCAAAGACAAGCTTTCGTCGATTTTAAATACATATAAATGCCTTGTCACAAACAACGCCCACACTCCATTTCCGTGTAGCCAAACACAAATAGGTCATCAATACAAGAGATCAAGTTTTAATATAATATATAACAAAGGAAACTTCTTTTGTGAGGGCCCAAGGCTTTGCTCATGAGCCTCGGTTGTGTCCACCACCTCTAATTCTCTTTCCTGCACCCCCTGTGTCACCACCAGTAGTCTCTCCGCCTTCCTCACGAGGGCGTTTATTGCCTTGTGGAATAAATTGACGAGCCCCAGCATTGAGAGCGCCTCTATTGCTGCTTGGACTCTCCTGGCCTTGGCCAGCGATATGAGAAGAATTGGCGGCCTGTGCGTGCTGTTGGCCTCCACGACCCCGTCCTCGTCCTCGCGCACCACCGCCACGCTGACCCTGAGGTTGGCCTTGCGACGTTTGTTGATCAGTGGCCGGAGCGCCTCCCACATTGTGGCCACCACGTCCGCCACCACGCCCACGCGCGACTGGAAGCCCGGATTGGAGAGCTCTAATCATGGCAGGACCACCGCCAACATGGTTTCCAACACCTCCGGGCACTTTGTTAGGTAATGTGCTTGGTTGATTTTGTTGGCTAGGTTGTGCTTGTGTCGTAGTAGCTGGCTGTGTCGTCTGAGTTTGTGGGGCTTGCTGATTTTGTTTGATTGCCGCAAAGGGAGAGGACACCGGCTGTTGCTGAGTTGGAGTTTGTGTGACTGCAGGACCTGAAATAGGGGTAGAAACGGCAGCGGCAGGAGCAGGAGCAGGGGTTGGAGTTGGAGCTGCAGCAGGAATAGAAGCAGGGGGGGGAGTCTTTGCTTTGGCCGGCTGCCCCTGGACTTCTACAGCGGGTTTCTGTAAAGCGGCGGGTGTGGGTGCCGGCGCAGGTGCTTTCGCAGGGGTCGCTGGAGGTGCTTTCGCATCTTTGGCAACCTCCCAAACTTCGCGAACGGGCTTCTCCGGTGTGTCAGAAACAGCCTTTTGAACAACCTGAAGCTTGGCCATGGCGGCTTTGGCGCGCGTCTCAAGCATGCTGAGTTTGACGGCGATTTTCTTGTCATTCAATTCAATCGCTGATTTGACCTTCTCGTCGGTTGCTTCGTCAGATGCCTTCTTAAGTCGTTCTCGCTCTTCGGCAAACTTCTTCTCGAGCTCTGTTATAGCCTCGGGATTCGGACCAGCCGCCGCAATCTGGCTTTGGGCCTCTTGCTGTAGCTGTGGCTTCAATCTAGCGATCTGGGCCTGGATGTTCCGCTTAATCATTCCCTTGATTGTTTCGTTCTTGGCCACAAGGTCCTTAACTTGACTATCTGTGAGCTCCGGTAGCTCACCAGCGTCAGTCTTCGCAGTAGTGCCTGGGATGGTGAGGTCCGCGGTTTCTTGCGACACTGGTTGATTCGTCCTGAGATCCTCCATTTCCTGCTGGTGGGTTTTACGAATTTCTGCTAGTTTGTTGTTGAACGATTCTTTCATCTTGTCAGACCGTTCCTTGAGCTTAGAATCAAACTGAGCTTCCTTTTCAGCCAAAGCAGCCTCCAATTGCGCAATCTTTTCTTCCAGCAATTTAACCTTCTCTTCGTCACCTGGCGTGCTTAGAATAACCGGTTGTGGTGCGGACGGGGCAGCCGAGGTTGCCTCGGTATCCATTGGCGTAGTTGCTTGCTCTGCAAGTTTAGACTTCAGCTGTTCCAGTTCTTCCTGAGCTTTGGTGAGCTGCAGCAGCATCGCTTCCTTCTCCTGCAGCGCGGTGTTAAGTTCTGCTTGCTTGGCGTTGATACGGGCACCCAGTTCCTTTGACCGTTTCACAAATTGCTCCGTCAGTTTACCACGAAGCTCTGCCTTGCTGTCCTCTGCCGTCTTCGACAATTGTTCAGGGAAACCGTCTACTTGTTGTTGCAGCGAGTCACGTAATTCAATGGCTTCATCACGCTCCTTTTCCAATGTCGACAGCTTCTCTTTAAGAGCTTCCATCTCTGTTGGGTCAACACGGTCGTACTTTTGCAAAATATTTTCCGTGCGCTGCTGCCAACGGTCGCGGTCAGCGTGTATTAACTTCATTTCCTCATCCTTGCTTTCCACAAGGTTCTCCAGCTCTCGGATCTTGTTTTGAAGAGGTTCAATTTGTTGAACAAGTTCGTCTACCCGAGCGGACTTCTCCGCAAGAGCAGTTTCGGCTTGTCTAGCTTGGTTGCGTAGTGTAACACTGCTCTCACGGAAGACATTGAGCTCATTCAGGGTTTCAACAAGCTTGTTGTGGCTGAGGTTGTTGTGGTCACTATCAGCCGCAGCACGACGTTGCTGCTCCAACTTGAGCCGTGTGTCATCTAATTGAGACTGGGTGTAGTCTAATTGCTGACGAAGTCGTTTGCTTTCTTGGGTGGACAGATGGTATTGGACGTCAACAATTTCCTTTTCTCTCCGCAAATACTTGATGACCTCTTGAAGTGACTCAAGGCTAGAGCTTGTGCCATTGGTTTCCTCCTCGTCCGATACTATGTTTGCACGATCCCTTTGCAAGGCTGAAATCTGTTTTGTAATGTTCTCGAGTTGGCTATGCAGTAGAGTATTCTGGTGCAGGACTTCCTCGCGGCGTTTTTGTAGATCGGATACTTCTCTCTCAAATCGATCCTTTTGTTCGTTCCAACTCTCTTCCTTCTGCGTAAGATCTTTCTTAGAGTTCTCAGACTGAGTCCTTACGTCGACTATCTCCAGGCGCAATTGATTGGCTTCTGATCGAACGGTCTGCAGGAGCTTGGCAGCCTCGGCATGCTTCACAAGCTCGCTTTCGTAGTTCTGTTGAGCTTGCTGAGCAATTTCGGCCTGTGCCTGGACACTTTGTTCATATGTTCGTGCATTCTCAAGTTGTCTCTCGGCTTCATCTTTCAAACGTGTGATTTCAGATTCATACGTGGTTTTCTGCTCTTCAAGCCGTCTCGACACCTCACCTTGCTCGTCGCGCAACTTGGAAAGCTCGTTGTTCGTTGCGGAAAGCTCAGATGAAATTTCCTCAACACGTCTTTCAAGTTCCTGAATCTTGTTGTCCTTCTCTTGTACAAGTTGCTCAGTCTCCTCACGGTATTGTTCCTGTGTCTCAGTAACTGATTGCAAGCGTTCTTCTGTTGCCTGGCTGATTGCCTTGTAATCCTCTACCTGTTCCTTCGCGTGCTGCAAGTCTGTTCTGGCGAGATCAAGATCACGTTTCAGTTCGGAAACCTCAATTGCCAATTCTTGCTCTCGCGTCAGGCCGCTACTTGGAGCTTGCTCTATTTCTGCCGTCGATGTAGCAGAAACAGGAGCAGTGCTGGGCTTGGACTGCAATACTTGAACTCGTTCTTCGGCACTCTTGAGCTCAACGGTGAGCTCATCAACCTTTGTTTGTAAGTGATCGCGTGTCGTTTTTACGCCAATCAATTCCTCACGAACGGAACTTAGACTTGTAACCAAGTCATCAATTCTCTTCTGGGACTGTTCATGGTCGTACTCACGACGAAGGGCAGCGCGCTTCGCATCTTCCACCTCGTCATTTAACTTTCGTTTCGTGGATTGCAGTTCGGTCTCCAGAGACTCGACGCTATGTTGTAGGCGGCGACGACTCTCGGCATCAGTATGCTCACGCTCGTTTAGTATGTTTTGAAGGTTAGTGTTCAAGGAATCCAGCCGGCCCCGTTCATTTCTGAGCGATTCGTTGTCGTCGATGAGTCGTTTTTCGATATTCTTCCACAAATCTTTCTCGGCTTTGAGATTGGCACTTTCGCGCTGTAGACTATCAATCATTCCCTTGGCAGCCACCAAGTCCTCAGCAGCTTGTTGAGTCTTAATATCCTGACGGTTGAGATTTTCCATGAGATTTGAATAACGTTTCTGTACTTCGACATTTTCACTCTTGAGCATATTGAAGTTGTTTTGTAGTAATTCAGCTCGTTGGTGGGCCGCGCTCAATTGACTGTTCAGTCGACTAGCCTCACTCATGAGTTCACTGTTTTTGCGAGATAGATCATTGACCTGCTGTTTGAGTGCCGAATGATCCGTAGCTGTTTCTTGACGGAAAGTATCAAAATGGGCTTGGACTTTTCGAAGCAAGTCCGCATAATCGGTACCATCAGCAGATTGCGGCGGAATTGTGGGTGGTGCTGATCCAAGAGGAACAGATTGAGAGAATATCGAAGAACCATCGCCCTGGCCTCTGCGCATAAGCATGCTACGGAACGTATCGCGCTCCTTAACGTAGCTCTTTGTTTGCGCAGTGAGGTTCACAATCTCATCTCTGTAGGTTTGTACGCGAATGCGTAGTTCTTTCAATTCTTCTTGATCTTGTTGGTAAGATGACTCTCTTTCCCTGGCTTCCTGGCTTTCCATTCGATCGCCAAGTTCCCGGAGCATGCGACGTAGCGTTACATTTTGTTCTTGTAACTCAGTAAGGTCTTTGAATGTAGTGAGATTTTGTGTAATGAAGCGACCCGTAGCATTGAGAGAATCCATCGATTCCTCAATCTCATTACGAGTGAGTTTCTCTAATTCTTCTCTATCGTATTCCCGACCTTCTTTGGAGAGGGCGAGCTCGAGGACTAGGACTTTGACTTGGGCGCTCAGGTCGCGAAGTTGTTGCCGAAGGATTTCAGTTTCTTTTGTAACTCCTTCAACTTGGCCGCGCCATTTCCTAGCTTCACGTGTCGCTTCATCGCGTTCTTTTCCAGATGTCTCGAGAATGTCCGACATTTCCACCACTGCATTTTCAAGTCTTGCATGATCCGCACGCAATTCATCAATTTCCGGCTTGCTTGACTCCAGATCTTGAACCATTTCGTCGAGAGTTGCTTTTAGCTCGGCATTGTTCCGTTGTTCGGCCACAAGCTGGGTTCTAACTCGATCGTACTCGGAATATACTTGCGTTAGTGTCAACCCGCCACGCGCCCTTGATGTGCGTGGTGAGAACGCGCCGACGGGGGTTGAAGGACGAAGTGGCGTAGCTGGTCCTCCGTTCATAGGGCTTGGACTGAAAGGTCCCTGCGTTTCAGCTTGGTTCAGCTTGGTTTCCAATTCAGTAACTTTACGTTCCGCTGCCTCCTTGTCAGAGTGCTCGGTTTCTATTTCGGCGCGTAGTCTTGAAATTTCCTCGGCAGCATCGTCGCGAGCTTTCTCCAGTGCAACCTGGCATTCTTGCACACGCTGCTTAGCGGTTGAAGCTGCATTGCCCTGGAGCTCTGCTAAGCGATTGGCACTTTCGAGTTCAATTCGGAGTGATTCAGACGTTGACGTAGATTCGTCTTTGAGGGATTGCATGGCAGCAATCGACTCTTCGTACTTGTGTTCAACATCGTCTAATCGGCCCTTCAAAGCATTCTCGCTGCGACGAAGTTGATCAATTGTTCCACTAGCTTCTTCGATTTCACGTTGAAGCTCGGCGACCCGAGCATTTTTCTCCTTGCGGAACTTCAGGTACTCGGCGGACTTTGCCTGGAGTTCTGTCTCAAAGTATTCGTTGCTCTTCTTGGTCAGCTCGAGTTCCTGCTGAAGGCTCTGCTCGCGGAAGCGCGCACTGGCAGAGGCCGAGTTTGCGGACTGTAGGTTTTGCTCAGCGGTAGAAACTTGACGCCTGAGCTCGACGGTCTTTTGGTGCGTAGAGGAAAGCTCTTCGGATAATTTATCATAGGCCGAAGATTTGGACTCTAGAAGAGCCAAAGTATCACGGTTGGAACTCTCGAGGGACGAAATGCGGGATTTGAGGCCATTGACTTCAGACTCATTGGAAGTGGTAGACGACTTCAACGTAGTAATTTCGGATTCGAGGTTCGACCTCACATTTTCTAGCGCAAAGTTAGAGATAGTTTAAGGGATTATCGTATATGAAACTGACCGGACTCTTGAAGGCGAGTGCGTAGGCTGGATATTTCATTCAATCCTTTCTCAACGGAACCCTTCAGGACTTTAATCTTCGACTCGCTGGCACGCACGGCATTCTCAAGCTCTACTTCAAAACGAAGCTTATCCGACTTGAGTTCGTCAAATTCGCGGGCTTTAGACGAGATGCTTTCGAGGAGTTGATTGACGAGATCGACCGTAGGAGCTTGCTGAAGGGTAGTCAATGTAGCTTCAGCGATGCCGTAGTGGGAGGCGAGAAATGGGATCTCGATAGTAGCTGAAGCCATGTTGAGTTCCCAGTGGCTCAACAGGCCGCTCGTAGAGCTGGGGCTGAAGGCAATCCAGTAGTAGTGATATCAAGAAGCTTAGAAGCTGGAGTGAGCGACAATTCGACGCGCGAGTGCGCTGTACTTGATTTCAGGCACAAAGCGCGCGATGAAGATAACTCAGCACATATCACGCATTAAATGTGAAAAAGAAAAACAATAATTAGTAAAAGAAAGGAAAGAGCAAAGAGCAAATGAGAGTGAGCTGTTTGGCCCTCGACAAAGCGATCTGCCGCGTTTGGAGGAAGAACGAGTTGACCTTCAGAACGGAGAGAGTTTAGCGCGGCTGAAGCTGGCGTGTCACGTGATTATTCCTGCCTTATGATGTCTTGCGGTGGAACTCAACTTCACCCCGGATCAAAATCCCTTTTGTCTTTTCCTTCATCGCCGGGGCATGATAATATTCACTTTCCAGGGTGAAAAGTGAGCTCTGGGGCTTGACGTTGCAATTTCTAGTCAACTAGCTCTTTATTTCAGCTCCATCCTCGATACGAACCATTCGCACGCTTCAGGTGTTCCCAGATTTTCCCAGATCCTGCGCGCATCATGTCTTATCTACAGCAACAGATTAACAATTTTAATTCAAGCGTCGTTTCGTCAGCCGCACGTTTACCGCAACAAAAGCGCATTATCGGCAACAGTCAAACCGTTTCGTCAACTTCCTCACAGCCTGCGTCTACACCAGGTACACCAGGTCCGGCGCGCCGTCATGACACCAATATCGTGTATTCACAACCTGCCGATACCGGTACGGGGAAGGATATAATGACGAATGTGCTCTATGCCATTCAGAAATTGAAGGAAAAGAACACACCACTCACTTTTGAGGATATTGTCGGATACCTATCTTTACAAGAGCGGCGGCATGACCAAGGCTATGTTCACGCTCTACGAAGCATTCTTCAGGTTCATGACAAAATCAACTATGATCCATTGGGTGCCGATGGAAAAGGAACATTTAGTTTCCGACCGCCACACAATATCCGCTCGGAGGAACAGCTGCTGCAAAAGCTTCAGTCGCAGACGACCATGACAGGTATTCTGGTTAAAGACTTGAAAGAAGGCTGGCCAGGCGTTGAACAATCGATTGATAAGCTCGAGCAGGAGGGCAAGCTTCTGGTTACCCGGAATAAAAAGGATAACCATCCGAAGATGGTTTGGGCCAACGACCCATCCCTCGTGCATCCATTTGATGATGAATTTCGGCAGATCTGGGAGAAGACCAAGATACCTGATCAGCAGCATGTTCTTGAAGAGCTTGAGAAAGCCGGCATGATTCCAGCAAACAAAAATAAAGTGGCGAAACCACGCCCGAAGCTTGAACAGAAGAAGACGAAAAAACCACGTCGAACGGGCAAGACCACTAACACTCACATGATGGGTATTCTGCGAGACTATTCGCATCTAAAACGCTAGACATCACATTTCTGTATTATTTTGGGTTCAACGATGTGCATTGCGTTGGCGTTAACATATCGAACATATTTTTTTATTTTGCTTTTTATTCAAACAACATCGAATATCGGGCGGACTGCGTGTGAGAGACTTGTGTACTTACAAAGACCCTACTGAGGGTCAAAAAAAACCAAAAGATACCCCAAAATGAACGCGATACTTTTATTTCCAATTCTCTTGCAAGAATATATACGAAAAGAAAAGAAATCTAAATAATAAAAGAAAGCGCTATTGTACACGAGAGGCGCGAAACAAAATATAACATTGTTCTCTCAAGACCTACCATTTATGAAATCGAAATTCCCACTCGGATCCAACTTCTCAAGGTAGGCAACCATATCCTCTATAGTAGTGACCTTCAATCCGAATCTTTTACCGAACTTCAGGCAAGCGTCTCTCCTCATCATACCATTGTTTCCGGTGACCTCAGCCACGCCTTCAACGACCTCGCCCTCCTCGACGAGCTCACCAATTACACCTGCAGGGCTGCGGCCAGCCAAACGACACAAATCGACCGCAGCCTCAGTATGACCTCGCCTCTCCCGCACGCCACCTTCCCTTGCGCGCAGCGGGAGGATGTGTCCCGGACGTCGGAAGTTCTCGGCTTTGATATTCGGGTCTGCTAACTGGCGACATGTCAAGGTGCGGTCGTGGGCGGAGATACCGGTTGTCACGGAGGGGTCATTGGAGTCTATAGAGATGGTGTAGGCTGTGATGAGAGGGTCTGCGTTGTTGATTACCATCTGCGGTAGAAGGAGTTTGTCGGCGTGAGAGGGGAGGACTGGAGCGCAAACGTAGCCACTATGAGATACATTTGTTAGCTTGTTAAGAAAGATATAGCAGAGCGGCGCATGTATAGATACCTCGAATATCGCACTAAGAACGCCATCTGTGCCTCCGTCACAGCGTCTGCGGCAATGATCAAATCGCCCTCATTCTCACGATCTTGCGAGTCGAGCACAATCACAAATTGGCCATTCTCTACAGTAGCACCCAACTCGCATGGTCAGCTATTATTGTTCCCAAAGTTCCACGAGATGCGGGGCAAAGTAGGTATGACGCACTAAAAGCAGCAACGGCGTCTTCCACAGGATCAAACGTCAAATTGGACTCGGTTAACGACGGCATGATGCTTTGTTTCGTATATATAGGCGCGCACTTCCAAGATTCTCGGCGACACAGTCTTTATATCTGGGACGGATTCAATTGAAGACTCCGGCGTACCCGGACACAGTGGATAGTTATGTTCGGGGATGACTCAGGTCGACGGCGGAGATAGGATAGAGTCGTGACGGCGGGAGAAAATATTCACGTGCGGGGTCGGCGAAGACAAATAATAGACAAGCGCTGCTCTTTGGACGGTGGAAGAAGAAGTTAAATCGGAAGAGAAAGTAATACTTAATCGCATAGTCATGGATTCTTTCTCGGATAAGATGATTAATGGCTTACCAATTGTCAATTGACACCTGCTCAGCCCTCGTTTGGCGGGGCAAACCTTCGCCGCGGTGAATCTTCGGTATATCCGCATTTGTCACTAGGAAGCGGAATAAGGAGAAGCAATGCTGCAAGTATTGGAAAATTGTTAAAAAAAAAAAGATGCATGTATATAATCGCGTATCATAGTCTCGTTATTGCTCATGTAACATCTTCGGTGAATATCCTTGGTGGTTCAAGACAACAAATCAAGCTATTCAAAATTCGTCGCCGCCACCGTTAGTTATATCATGCAAATATATGCTATATATCCTTATGTCATCCCCAAACGACCCATCCATCTCACTTCGTCCGCTTGTCGCTCCAATGCCCTACGCATCTCTCGACTGTATTCCTGTTCGCGACGCCGCATCGTCTCCCGAGCTTCTCGGCGCGCTTGTTTCTGGGTTGCATCGAGTTCGTCGCCATCCACGGACATTCGATCATTCATTTCGTCGTCGCTCCCGTAATCGCCATCGTCCTCATTAGAAAACCTCAGTCGCCCTATACGATCTTCAGTCCATACTAGAAGTTCATCGCCGTTTAGATTGGCGTCTGTAGGAAGTATTTTGCGAGCTACGTCGTTGCGTGTGCTGGTATCTGATGTCCAGAACATGCCTGTTGGTGAACTTCCATCTTCAGTAGCATCTCCTGAACCGGACGTAGACGTTGGCCGTCTGCTTGAGTTGATATTCCATCGTCGAACCTCGGATCGCCCATCCCGCTCAACCCACTTGATGTTGCCATTCGAGTCTGAAAACACAATGCGGGCTCCGTGGGATGCAACGGACAACACCTTGGAGCTTGCCGCACTCTGTCGGTTTTGATAGCGAGGCGACTCCATGTTTGACTCGCTGCTTTTGTCCTGAGGATCAGATCCGTGGAAGTTAAGATCGTACAGCTCTAAGGAGCCTCTTCCATTGTATTCACCACAGGCCACGACGGTGTGCTTGCTTTGCCAATTCGAGCCAGAGGAGACAGGGAAACTTGGAGCTGGGACCGATGCCAGTCCACATAAACGCCCCCCCGAGTGCACAGCGGTCTGTAACTTGGGAAAAATGCGCCGGTCGTAGCAGAGAATGCTGGGGAATCTCCCGGCGAGAAGAATCGTATTTACATGGGGAGTAGGAGGGTGTAGTATGGACAGAGGACCAGGCTGAAATAATGGAGCGTAGTCCGCGCCTTTCTCATGTGGTTCCGGGCTCCGAATGCGCTGTGGTGGCTGTCCATTTGGAAGCAGTTGTAGAACCTGAGTGTCGGGATGACTATAGAGATTCGACTTTGGCAAAAATTGCGCTGGGTGCTTCTCGCATCGAAGACTGATCTCAGCCTCTTCTTCCGGGGTAGATAATCGTGCATCATAGATCTGAAGACTAAGTGTTGTTGCTAATGTTAGTGGCACCGAGTAATCTGTTTCCTGAGACAACGCAAAGATCGACCACGCGTATCTTTGTTGGTGGACAACACGCAAAGTTTCCAAGTCGACTTCATTAAGCACATTTCCCACAGATATATAAGCTCGTCTGCGCATTGAATCGACGTTCACACATTCTCCCACACTCAAAAATTCTAGCGGCGGACTTCGAGGCGGTGACTTTTCGCTTCGCTTCGACATATCAGTAATCAAAATACCGGGGTGGCTTTTCCCGGCAATCTTCCCTTTTCGCGAGTGAGAAGAACTCGAGTGCGAATAATTGAGATCCCATATACACACACTCCCGTCGTCCAAAGGAGCGACCACCCTATCCTCTCGTGCGGAGCTCCAATCCCTAAGCAAGCCCATGCCCTTCGCATCTCGATTAGCCCCGCCAGTGATGGGTCGCTGCAGCCAACTAAAAGAAATAGGTCCATTTCGAGCTATGTATTCTGAGTACCAGTCTATATGTTCGGTGCTATATGAAGGGTCCCAGTTGGCGGCGGCCCGGCTTCTTTGTCCGATGGACGGCGCAGTGGCGTCGTCATAGCTATCAATGCCTGGATATATCAAAGTGCGAAGCGTGCCCGATCCCAAGGACCTCAAGGATGCTAGCGATGACAATGGCAATGTGCCGGAAATATTAGCCGCCGACAAACCATTCCCGGCTGCTTTCCAAGAGCTCTCATAACAATGGAGTCTCCATAGAACATTGTCTCGCGACAACTCGAAGAGCCTACGCGAGACAAGCTGTAGTTTAACCTGCTCTCGCGGGTCGAGGTCTGGCGAGCGGGTGGAATTAGTTTGGTGAACATGGCATGCTGCGTTTTAGCCGGCGTGGGGGTTGGTGGTTTCAGACTCACAGTCGATGATTTTGGTTAGGATCTCTACAGGAAGTTTGTCCATGAGGCAGCGGGGAGACAAGCGGCATGAGGGGCTTCTGAGGGACGGCGACGTCCTAGCACGAAGGACCCAGGAGTGGAAGCTGGGGAGGAGAGGGGGAGGGAGAGAGGAAGAGGGTTGTTGATGAAGCGAGTTGATGCTCCCGGGAGAGGAAGGCCCAGACGGAGCGGGCTGGATTGCCGGTGCCGGTCGGAGTTCCCCGCAACGGGGACCCGTTTGACTGTGTATGTACCTAGGTATGTACGTATCTTTACAGTGGCGGCGTTACATCTTGCGATCTAATGTAACTAACTTGACCTAAATCCTATTCTCTAGACTTTAGTATTCAGATCTGAGACTATGCTAAACTAACACATACATTGATCGAAGTCGAACGGCTTTGTAACCCCTTAGTCTGCGTTGGCCTTTGACTTGGCACTATCATATCATCCCATATTTGATTGATCCTCTTTGCTTCGTCTAATTAGGCATGTAAGATAGGCCGGCCATTTGGGGATTAATTCCCGAAGGGTTTACACAATTAGGATCAAGTTGATTGCGTAAACGGATTCTATTGAACGTCAATCAGATCGCGTGCTATCGATACTCTCCTCCACAGTCCCCCATTGACTGGAACATTTCCGATCTCCGACTCTTCTTCAACATATTTTCAATAGCTTCCTGATCTTGACTGTCAAGCGACCACCCGAAAGCAGCCGTATTTTCATCAACATGCTCGCTAATCCCCATGCGTGAGCCAACTATGACTGCTCCCACGTAGGGAAAGTCCAGCACCCATCGTGTCGCGACGTTTGAGATTGACACGTTATGCTTTGTGCCGATCAACTTCAAGGCATGAAGTAGACTCTGGAACAATTCCCAACCACCCCAGCTACGGATCATTGTGTAGTACTTCGAAGCGGGAGTTAGTTCCTATGCTATCAAGAAGGCCATTGTGACTTGTCAAAAAGAAACTTACTTTTCTTTGACTAGGAGTAATTTCGGTACCATAGAGGTCAGGCTCGGGTCTTCCGAGCCATTTTTCTGCTAGGAAACCACCGCACTATTCTATGTCAGGACATGACATATCCAAGCTGATGAGGAGTGAAGGTGAGATTTAGTGCATACCAGTGTGCCGTAAGTCAACAATTTGACATTGTGATTGATGCAAACGTCACCCATTTCAACCATTGGTCGAGAATCGATTAAAGAGAACTGTTTGAGGTCGGGTATTTTAATATTTCCCCGTATCATATAGGAGTATACCAAACCCAAAATGATAGAATGTTGCTCATACCTGTACTTGGTTCGAATAGACGGTGACGCCGCTATCTATCACTCGCTGCATATGTTCGGTATCGAAATTGCACAGTCCTAACATGCCAACTCTTTCGTCTTCTTGCAAGTATTTTACAACATCCAAGTATTGGCTATCTTCATACTGTAGTGTGCCTTGATATAAGCATCTGCGATACAGATTACTCATGAGGATAGAGACTTACAAATTGCCAGTGAAACTGTAGGAGGTCCACTTTGTTCACTCCTAACCGCTGGCACCTTTCAGTAACATTGGCCTGTACCGTTTCACGGGTGGCGGTCATTGGATGGAAGACACAGAATTTGGTAGCTGCAAAAAGTGCGTCCTGATAAGGATAGGCCGAGCGAAAAGCACCCTAATAACGATATATCAGCTCCGAGTAAATAGTGCGGAATTCAAACAAAGTATCAAAAATGAAGTACTACATACAAACAATATTTCCGCATCACCGTAGTGATCAGCCATGTCGAATGCGGTGAGGCCTTTTTGCACATATCGTGCAAACCCAGTCATGATATTGGTCGCAGGCGCAGATCCCCAGGCTGGACTCGAAAGCTGCCATAAACCACAGAAGATGCGAGGCAGCTTAGTATCTCCTAATTGGAATGTGTCCTTGGCTTCTAGCGGAGCCAGAAGTAACCCGTCGTTGACCGTTTTGGAGCCATTTATCGATTTTGGAGCAGCCAAAGGACGGCCCAGTAAACTAGAGATAGCAACCAATCCTCTTTCAAATGGAAAATCGTATTCAGATGAATCAAAATATGTTCGAGATGTTGTGAGGGACTCGTAAAGAGTATCGAGTAAAGCCAATTCGTCATCCGACAGCTCTCGTGCGCCGGTTGAGACTGCTAATGTCTTTTGTACAGCGGTGACGGCCTGCACAATGTCTCCATCAATAGACGCGATCAAATTCACATCATCATAGATCCCATCGCTGTTGACGTCAATGTTTTTGGATTCGTCGACGATTTTACCCAACAAAGGCAGACTCAGATAGCATAAGCCACATCCGAGCATACAGCGAATCCGCGACTGTAAAAGGTTGAAGTCATCTCTGACTAACTTCCGCTTCGCGATGATTGAGCTTTCTGCAGTGGGTGTAGTGGGATTCAGGTAATTTCTGGTCTCTTCCTCGAAAGCTGCAGTTAAATTTGGATAAGAAGCAAGCACAGCCCGAACGATGGATCGTAACGCGGCCGGGGGTAAGTTGGCGATGATAGTGTCCGTCATCATATTGACATGAGCCGCTTGGGCTTTGGCTGGGGGTTCTGCGATAGCCATATCGTGAGTGCTAGAATGCGCTCAACAATAGGTTCGAGTGTACAGCGCCAGCGATGATCAAGGAAAGCAAGCTGGATAGTATGTCTTGCAGTTGCATGGATTCCTAGCGTTAGATTTCAAACACCTTAGCCCAGCGAGACGAAAGATCAGATGCCATCAGCAAGTCTTGATGGAGGTAGGCGAGTATATTTTCTTTGTTCAAATCATCGCAACAGTCGTCAATGACCGATAGGGGACACCAAGTGAGGTGGATTCATCGAGCCGGTCTCCAATAGATGGCGATAACGCGCATAGCGGCGTCTCATCGGTCTTTTCGATAACGGCGGGATTTACTTGAGACGCCGGCGAATACGGTTCCGAATCTTTTTGGTGGGTCAAGTAGAGATAAACCTCGGTTGGAACCTGATACGATGAGGGATCCAAGCTTGGAAAAGATACCAATTGCTGGGGAAGATAACGATAGAGAGAAGGAGTCGAGACAGTATGTAGTTGAGGTTGAAGGACATGGAAGAGACAAACAGGACAAACATAGATAGGGAGCTTAGATAATCATGTGATCGGGGAAATTGTTCCGACCATCCGACCATTCAATACATCTAGGCGAGAGACATGACTCCTTCGTTGGGCGATTGATCGTCACTGTCTATTGGAAGTATGCTCCCAAGCCTTGCGATGACAGAGAACATTGAAAACGATTCCTTGGATGAGAACTGGCAAGCAGTGCCCGTGCTGTCATCCGGCGTCCGGTCCATCCAGATGAAAGCTTGTTTAGCATGTCGCAGGGTCAAGTTGAAATGTCGCCTTCAAAGTGGCGAGACTCAATGTGCTCGCTGTACTCAAAAGTCTATTGAGTGTGTTTTCCTAGAGCATCGCCGAGGCAGAAAGCCCGGTACAAGGCATGTAGAGCAACACGGAACCGGTCCTTTTGTCCTAGGCTGACAGCCAACTAGAATCATGAGGAAGAGTGCTGTTGAAAACAATGCCAAAACTGCTTCAAAACGCACAGCACCCCCTGAAAGCGGCGCCGTAGAAGATTACGCTGCTCGACCCGCGAGATTCGAAACATATAACAAGCCACAATTTTCTGCAGATGCATCAGGTCTGCAACCATCAGAGTTGTTGAACCACGAAGCAATGAGAGGAAAGTTCTCAATGCAGAGGATTCTTGACACCCATATTGAAAGGGTCGATACTGTTGTACCCGAACGACCCTTCCTTCAGACTACACAGGATGCCATCAAAGTCGGCCTTGTAAGTCAATCAATAGCTGAACATTTATTCAAAAGGTGATGATTTCCTTCTCCCTGCAGTTAATCAACGCTCCATGTACATTTATTGTTGTTAATATTCTGATAGCTTCATGGATACACTCAATCCGTACATAAGTCAGCTGGATCCGGATCTTCACACTTTTTCATATGTACATCAAAAATCGTCATTTCTACTCAGCTCAATACTCGCTGTTTCGTCAAAGATGTTCAATCCATCACTGTACAAGCGTCTTTACCAATATGCAGAGGACTTATTTCTCGAGAATTTTCGGCTGGGTTTCAAATCCACTGAAACCGTACAAGCTATTCTGATGTTGACCTACTGGAAAGAACCCGAGGATTCCCGGTCCTGGGTGAACTTAGGCTATGCTATCAGGATATGTATGGATTTAGGATGGCACAAATTAGACTCACAGGCAATAAGAGACCGTAGCAGTATGGCCGATACGGAACTGCGAGAAGCACGCAATGTTGAACGGACTTGGTTCCTGTTGTTCGTTTACGATCGCAGGTGAGGAAGTGTATTTTCCTTCCACGAAAAGTCAAGTACTCATCATAGCTTTATCTCTAGTTTGAGCCTGCAAACCGGAAAACCTTGGATGATCGAGCGAAGTGGGTTTATTGAGAGCATCGAGCATTGGAGCAAAGAACGAACGGCTACAGCAAATGATACGCTTCTGGCTGCCCTTGTGACACTTCGCCTTTTGACGTCCGAGGTCTTCAAATTACTCGGCCCATGTCGTCATGTCAGCTCGTTCGAGAATATCAGGTCTTTTCTGACTATACTTGGCAATCGCATTGACGAATGGGAGGACAAGTGGTTGCTAGCCTGTGGCGATGGTACGAAGTTCAACACCAGTGATTTTTCATAGATGAACTAACCATGGCTTCAACTAGAGTCTGAGAGCTGCCATCCATTCCTAATCCGTTTTTATGGAACCCATCTTCGGCTGCAATTATACTCTCTCCCTCTGCAAGAAATACTCAGATCAAACAACGATAATTTCGCTTTTGATATGACACCACTGTGGGAAAGCTACTCCAGCGCGATCGCAATGCTGAAACTGGTTTGTCATTTTTCTGCTCGGTTATACTTTGCACAAGACTCTGTACATGTCATGACGGCATATTCCGCGGCTTTCTTAATCAAGGTACGATTCCATTCTGTATGGCTTCAAAATATTTCTATGCGGATCTCTGACACCCACGAAACAGCTGTTAATGTCGGCACCGACTTATGTTACATCCGAAATTGGACCCATCACAATTGTCACGCTACGCACTGCAGCTGCTGTATTTTCAGAACAATCAGCTCCTCCTGGTTCCGGTTGTTTTCTACAGTCGAGATTTCTCTCCAAAATTGTAACAAACTTCGAAAATATGCGCAACATAAGCCACGATAACACAACAGTGAATAACTCGGGATTTCATCTCAGTTCTAATGAATCCTCGCATGGACCTGCGGCAACTATAACAGACACTACACCTATAAGAACCAGAGAAAGGAGGTCAGACGAGCCACTCCAACATCAGCAACAATCACCCTATCAGTACGCTAGCTCTTCACAGAGAGCCGAGGGTAGTTTTCACGAACACGAGCAACAAAGTGATCCTCTGCGGCGCCATTTAATTGCTCATGGGGGCCCAGAGAACACTTCTCCGGAAATTATACATCAACAGAATTACAATCCAGTATTCACTGACGACGAAACATGGGCTGAAATCTTTAATAGTGCAGGGTTCTGTATACAAGATGGGGTTTTCTTCTCCTAGGCAGCCTGTTGCCATTAACTGCTTCACGTGTGCTTTTCAAAGTCCTCAGTTGTCAAGCGGCACCACTGTTGTATCCGCATGGTTGAATGTCCTTAGTCCCTCTCTGACTATTTTTAATTGAGATGGGCAATTCGGATCAGGACAGGCAATCAAGGCGTCCGTCGTCATCCAGTCATTTCGATCGGTCACACGCTGTTTCGCTGCAAGAAGCGGCAATGCGGATGCTATCAGTACCAAGAGCTAGACCATTAGCCATTTGTATCAATGATGTGGAATATGGAAGTGCCTACCTAGGCTGTAGATGCTTATTCCCTGGTTGGGGGGTAGGTAGAGCATCTCGCCGTGCAGATTGAAGTAATCTCCTTCTTTGGCACCGCATAATATGCGTTTTCCGGGCGGGCAAACCACCTCAACTCGCAGATCAAACAATTGAAAGGAGTCACCTTTGCCTGTCATTTTGATTACAGGATATTTCTGGTGGTGATTTTCTATAGTCAAGTAGTAGTCAACATGATCGTAGTCGACATGATCGACCAAGGTGTGGTTCTTAACAGAAACCAATTGATGGAAGACTAAGTTTTCTCTAGCTTCAGCGGACATTTAATTTCCATGCTATTATCGATCTGGAACCCACGGCTTGCATGCGTATGGGTCATCCTGTTCTTCAATCCCCACATCGGCATTCTACTTCTTACATAGGCGTTTGATTTCCGAAAAGCTCATGTTTTAAAGCCCGGTCAAGATATGTGCTTTTCCATAGTACTAGAGTTTTCTCGATTACCGTTTGAATATCCGCATCCTTGGGATTTGAACCTAAGTTGTTACCTGCCGAAATATCGTTGTTGTCATGGATAACCGATACGTTTATGGACATATCCCTGGCGCCCGATAAGGTGTAAGCTATTGTCAGGGCCAATCTCTCGCTGAACTACGTAGGTATATATTAACATTCGGCCGTATGTCCAGAGGCCGTAGTGGTCCGCTTTGCGCTGCTCGACAGCTGTATCGCTACATGTTCGCTGGAAACCAGACCCTTGGGACGGCTTTAGGGCTATGTTGTAGTGTATCACTATTTCACAATGGAGACAACAACTTTGCGTGACTGAATAATTTTCTTGTCAATTCAATCAATGGCTAGACTACACAAAGATAACACGTAGATAATCAGATCCTGTCTATATCTCATTTTCAGGGTTAAAGCGTTCCTGATCTTGTCGATGTCTGCCAGACTTCTATTCAAAACACTCAGTTTCTACACATTGAAACCCCTATATTCTAGCCTCTACCAAAAACCTTTCTACGGTATCTACTCAGAGGTGATAAAGAACCAAGTCAGGTAATTTATAAACAATAATACGTCTATACTTGAGTGCAGTCCGACGGAGATAACACCTTCAACTGTGGACGATCTGACTTTGTAAGGTATTTGTTCGCCTAGAATATAGAACTGCATTTCTTCATGAAATAAAGGCCTATTCTTTTATACAATTAGCTCAATCCAATTCTGTAAGAGTAGTATCGCTATGATAAGATGATTGGTGTACAGGAAGGCAGTTTTTAAACGAAGCAATATCTTCCAGATGAAGCCGCATGTCACCAGCGATGGAGAACCAGCCGTATATTCGGTTACCGGTAGGGTTAGAAAATCTTATCCAAAATCTGCATCCAGAAACTTTGTATCGGCTTATTCGTCTCAACGACCTTGTTTTCCTGTTCTCGACGTATCATCTCGAGCTCGGTACTGATATCAATATCCTGCAGGCTGATAACCTTTGACTTCAACAGGATCTTGAAGATAATGTACAGGGCAATGAATATTGGAATGTTTAGGTAGGCCGTCAAGAAGCCGCTGGCAGTGAAGTTGCCCGGGAAGAAGACGTCGAATCCTGAGAAGGTGGTTAGTGATACAGGAAAGTAATTTAGTCCAAGTCGGTTTGTAATCACCTGAGAAGATAACAATCAACACAACCCAGACAAGAGCAAACCATGCAGTGTATGGTTGAAGCGGGCTTTTGTAAGGTAGCTCATCTCTTGAATGACCCTGTGCCTCAAAGGCATAATACATGCGCAGGTACGAAATCTCTAACACAGCCCAGCCGATCAACCCCGAGACAGTCGTGATATTGACGAGCCAACCAAAGGCCACCGAAGCACCGGCACCAAGCACAAGGTAGGCAAGGGGCAGAAATATCGAGGTCGTGCCGACAGCGTAGACAGGGACGCCCCAGCGATTGCACCGCTGGAAAAACTTGGGCGCTTGCCCTTCGCGGCTGAGACCGTAGAGTGTTCGCGAAGCGAGATAGACACAAGCAGAACCACTTGAGAGAGCAGATGTGATAATGACAGCATTTATTATAGAGGGTAGTGTCTTGATACCAGCCTCTTGAAAAGAAATAACGAATGGGCTTTGGGAGGCAGTACCGGTTGACACAGCGAGTTTAGGGTCATCGGACGAGCTATTCGAGTTGTATAATTAGAGTACGAGTAGATAAGTCTGGGAGGAATGAAATACTCACACAATCATGCCAGCAATCAGGATGCTAATGACATAGAATAGAATCACACGTGTAAAGGTCCTCTTGGTGGCCTTGGGGATGTTTACACGCGGGTCATCAGTCTCGGCGCCGGCGATAGCAACAACCTGAATAGCACCGAAACTAAAGGCCGCTGTGATGAGAGTGCTCCACCATGCGAGGAACTTGCCTGTGTTGCCCTCCACAAGGTACGCGTTGAAGGGCCCCGGATTCGCCCAGTAGCGAAATCCACGTCGGTCGTGGTCAGGTGCACCACCAAGATCGACAACAAGTCCCGCAATGATGATGCCAATAATGAGCATAATCTTCAACGTTGCGAATATCACTTCGGACTACATACGTGGTAGAGACTTTCAGTATCGATCAACACGGACAGCATTGACTCAAGGGGTTCTTTCCTACCTCTCCATACATACGAACTCCACAGAAGTTGATAACCAGGATGAGAACGAGGAATATGCTGATCCAGACAGCTGAGTTGACACCTGGCTTCCAGTACTCAATCAAACTAGTGGCAGCAGTGATCTCAGCTGGTGCCGTGATGCACATGCTGTACCCTACATATTGTTGTCAGCAACCACCTTTATCGCTCGCCACCCTATCGATGCTCACGAACAGAAATTCCACCCAGTGGCAGCACCAGCAGCAGGCTCTATCATTCGAGCAGCGTGCCGTGTGAAGCCACCGGTAACAGGCATGAAGGCAGACATTTCGCCCGATGTGTAAGAGACGGCGGCTGTGACAAGACCCATAACCATGAAGCTAAGGAGAGCGCCCACGGGGCCAGCCTTTGAGATGATACTGCCGGAGCCCAGGAATAGTCCAGTGCCCTGTTTTTCGAACGGGGCAATTAGTAAATCAATTTGATTCGGGATGTTCAGCAACCTACAATCATGCCGGCAATGGCAATCATCTGGATGTGTCGCTCCCTCAGGTTTCGCTTGATGCCTTTGTCCATGAGTGACCCACGATCCACTTCGGCAAGGGTAGCCATTGATGTCTCTAGATCTGTCTTCCCCATCTTTTACTCCGTTGAAACTCTCTTGAAAGGTTGAACGACTTGATGGGAATGGAGATTTTCTCGAAAACTGGTCTGGTATAAGTAATGCATGGTTAGTGTGCAGGGGTTAAGGAAATCAGCTCTAACATGGAAGGCTCTTTTGGCGACCATCGCGAAAGATAAGTGTGCTATCTCGACCAGCGATCGGCATCTCAAACCTTCTCGTCGCTGTTCTAACCGTATGAATTGATTGCCGGGTAGTGAAGATAACCCTCCAAGAATAACAGAGATAAAAGAACCGCAAGCCAATCAACGTGCCGGGACCTGCTCCTTACTAGATAGTTAGATACCGGTACCGCACCGGCGAATTTTAGGAGTGGGTTTCAGCAAGCAGTTTGTTGGACGATCTCTTCACAATGAGAGCCGAGAGAGAGAGAGAGAAATGAAAAACAAAAAAACAAAAAAACAAAACAAAGGAGACAGAAAAGAAGAAAATAACAACAGAGGGAAAAGAGAGCAAGGGGATACTGTAATAGACCATGGCCAATCTAGACATCGAGGCTGTTCTGGCACAGCTAAGTGTGCCAGAGAAGGTTGCCTTAACCGCCGGTGAGTTGATTCCACACCCAAGCGTACGAGGTCTTTGTTTTCTACAGACATTTGCTACTGATGCGTTCGCTTAGGTTCATTCCAATTCTAATATCACGTTCAGGGATCGATTTCTGGCATACTGCGGCCATACCAAGGCTGGGTGTGCCTTCCATACGCATGTCGGATGGACCCAATGGAGTTCGTGGTACACGTTTATTCAATGGCGTTAAATCCGCGTGTTTGCCCTGTGCCACTGCCTTGGGTGCGACTTGGGATGTAGAGATCATCGAGGAACTGGGGCAGCTGCTGGGACGTGAAGCCAAGGCTAAAGGAGCACATGTGCTCTTGGGGCCGACAATTAACATTCACAGATCGCCTTTGGGTGGTCGGGGGTTCGAGTCGTTTTCTGAAGACAGCGTGCTCTCGGGGATCTTAGCTGGGCACTATTGCCGTGGAATTCAGAAAGAAAAGATCATACCCACGCTAAAGCACTTTGTATGCAATGACCAAGAGCACGAGCGTAAAGCCGTCAATGTGATTGTCACCGACAGAGCTCTGAGGGAGGTTTATCTTTTGCCTTTTCAGCTTGCGCTTCAATTATCCAATGCTGAAGCTATAATGACATCTTACAACAAAGTTGGTGGCGTCCATGTTAGCGAAAGCAGGGTTCTGCTCGATGATATATTACGCAAAGATTGGAAGTGGGATGGAACTCTAATAAGTGATTGGTATGTTCGTTGTCCGTGTCTATATATCTCTTTTGGGTTTATGGAAAGACTGATATTTTGGTTGCAGGAACGGTACGTATAGCGTGAGCGATGCCATCAATGCAGGTCTAGACCTGGAAATGCCTGGACCATCGCGCTTCCGCCAGAATGCTCTGATAGCCAGCGTATCTGCGAACAAAGTCACACACATGACGCTGGATGACAGAGTCCGGAAAGTCTTGAAGTTAATCAAACGAGCCACCAACTCAGGGATCCCCGAACAATGCCCGGAAAATGAAAATGATTGCACCGAGGATCGAGCTCTTCTTCGACGTGCTGTTGCAAATTCTATTGTGTTGTTGAAAAACGACAGGAAACTATTGCCTTTTGATCCTGCTAAGAAAGTCGTGGTCATAGGGCCTAATGCAAAGACCGCTTTTACTTGCGGTGGGGGGTCCGCCTGGTTGCCCGGTTACTACTCCATTAGCCCCTTGGAAGGTATCAAGTCCAAAGCTTGTGCTCCAGTGGATTTCTCCCTGGGTGTCACTTCTTTCAAAGAACTGCCACTATTGGGATCGTTTTTGAGGACTCCTAGTGGTGAACCAGGCTTCATTTTCAAGGCTTATAATGAACCACCTTCGGTATCCACTCGCCAGGTGATTGACGAACTACATTTGACAAAGTCCATGGCAATTCTGTTTGACTACTCCCCTCCAGGACTTCATCCGACCACGTTTTATGCTGATGCAGAAGGCATATTCACTCCAGAGGAGAGTGGCATCTATGATTTTGGAATCACAGTCGCTGGTACTGGTCGGCTGTTTATAGACGGCGATCTTGTGGTTGATAACGAGACTACTCAGCGTGCTGGTGACTCTTTTTTCGGCATGGGAACTGTTGAAGAACGCGGATCCAAACATCTAGAGGCGGGAAAACCGTATCATGTATTGTTCAGATTTGGAAGCGCTCCTTTGAGTAAAGTGATAAATCCCAAAGTTGTATCATTTGGTAAAGGTGGCTTTGCCTTTGGTGCTAGCAAACGGGTGGACGCCGCCCAGGCTATTGAGGATGCAGTAGCGCTCGCGACGTCTGCAGAACAAGTGGTAATTATTGCAGGCCTGACGGGGGAGTGGGAGTCTGAAGGCTTTGACCGTTCCAACATGGACCTACCGCCTGGAATGGATGAGCTCATCTCATCGGTCCTTGGAGTGAATCCAAATACCGTCGTTGTCATACAGAGTGGAATGCCTGTGACTATGCCTTGGGTAGATGAAGCTTCCACGATTGTTCAGAGTTGGTACGGTGGAAATGAGGGTGGAAATGGCCTGGCAGACGTCTTATTTGGGGATGTAAACCCCTGCGGAAAACTCCCATGGACCCAACCGAAGCGTGTTCAAGATAATCCAGCATATCTCAATTTCCGCTCCGAACTTGGTCGTGTCTTGTATGGAGAGGATATCTACATTGGATATCGCTATTATGAAAAACTCGGCCTAGAGCCTCTTTTTCCATTTGGCCATGGACTATCATATACATCCTTCCACATATCCGATCTTGATATAGTTCTATCAGAAGAAAGACCCAACCTCGAGCAGGACGAACAACTTTTTGTGACAGTCACCATTACTAACAGCGGAGACCGAGCTGGCTCCGAGGTCGTGCAGATCTATATTGCACCCAAATACCAGACTATAAAGGATGGCGGTGTGGATCGTCCAACCAAAGAGCTTAAGGGGTTTACAAAAGTTTTTCTATCGCCCAATGAAGCTAAGACTGTCACTATAAGTATACCAACGAGACTGGCGACAAGCTGGTGGAACGAGGTCCGGGGTCAGTGGCAAAGTCAGCAAGGTGGTTATGAGGTCCAAGCCCTGATATCGAGTTCTGGGAGCACGCTCGCGGGTGAATTTACAATGGAGTCTACGCGGTACTGGTCAGGTCTGTAAAATAGAATATATCAACGATAACCAACCGCCAGTTTATTTCAGATCATGTATCATTGAGTTGGTTCGTAGATCTAGGCCCAAATAATGCTTTAAGATAAGTATTCGGTTGTTCAAACGCCGTAGGCTCTGGGATCGAGCATTTTCACCATTTATGATTCCAATAAGTGTTCATTTGAGAAGCAAAAAGTGGCTATGGAAAATATTAAACGATGACCATTCCTTTTGTAGAGGGCGCAAGCCACGCTTTGCTGCTCTGGACTGGATGTACTTCATGATTTCTCCTCTCTAGATGGTAAACCCCAATATGTATCTAAAAGTTTACCTGGGTGATCAGCGTTCAGCGAAAGTCACCAACTTTATCGATATAGAGACGTCGCCACATAGTAGACATCGAGAGCCAAGAACCATGTCCGATCATCCATGTCAAATGCATCGTATGTTGCTGCGGAAATCATCCTTTTTTCCCTGAAGGTAAATCTTCGGAACATATCATAAGTTTCCGCTGAATAGATTTAAAGCTGATGGCTATCATCAAGGATGGAAGAGATGTAAAAAGCTGTGTTTGGGGTCCTTCTGTGGAGTGATCGATCGACTAAAATATATGCCTAGGTACATTTGCCCCAACGGCACGAATACGGCCGGCCATAAGAGTGGAACCTTGGAATTTTTATCCAGTGTCATTTGAAAGATATCATTTTCTAGGTGATGGATGTCTGTCCTTGACTCCTTGACTCGGAAATGATCGAGAGAGGCATCTTCCAATGTTGGAATCAGAAGCTCAAGCCAGCAATACAATGGCAGATTTCGCCGACTTGCATGACACTCATGTCTATAAGTTCTAATTTATCAACCTGTAGAATCAAAAAGGCTTGGTCGAAATGTCGTTATCCAGCAAAAACCAACTTTTCAATTCTGCACAATCAATAACTATGTGCCGACCCCAAGGGAGAGGCAAAAGACTAAGCCACCTATTAAACTATTGTATCACTGACGAATCCAACTCCAGGGCTATCAATGCGCGTATCGTGTTGACCAATACATTCGCAAGCCTCCATGCGGGCCAATTAATTAGCTTTATCACATTTGGGCCCGTTGCGAAGCAAGCAATGAATTAAAAGGTCCGACTGAGAGCAGATTTTAATAACATAGTCGATAAATCGTTTCCTATGTGTTTCTATTTTAAACTCGCGTTTTAATTATGGTTAGCGCTTCGCCATAATAAATAGAGTCACAGTCTCACGAGTCACAGACAGCAACGCCTCCAAACTGCGCTAGGCTGAATGTGGTGATATTAGGACACTAGCCTATCTGGGAATAGCCTGTATTTCATTCGCATGCCCTAGCCCTAACCCTAAGAAGTACATAACATCGGCCATAACTATAACAGCACAATTCCCAAGAGACCTCCAGACATTTACGTATTGTTCGTATCTAATAGGAACTTTAGGACAATTCCAAGTCTTTGCTACTCGAGACAGAATTGGTTGAACTATCCATCATTCGTTAGCTCAAAACATAACAGAAAAAACGGAATTGTATCAATTACCTTCACAACCTGTCCCTTCCTATCAGGTCCAAATGACACTTCCGAAGTGTCAACCTCTCCACGTTCTATGTCTTGATCACTCAGATTCGTCGAATTAACCCTCAGCCCACGCGTGTCCTTGCCATCCCCCTTCTGATCCTGAGCAATCCTGAAAGGCGGAACACCTGGCCCCGGCGTGATCCGTACCAGGCACGCGTCTTCAAAGGTCTTCGTTAGAGCCACCTTGTTCTGCGTAGGCAGAGGCTGCCATCGCACCCACGGTCCTTGATGATATTCAGGTTCCCAATCGGTTGGTTGGTGAAAGAAAAATACATATAATGGCATTGTGTTCGCCACTGTAGTCTTTGTATACGCCGGTAGAACGTCAAACGTGCTAGTTCCCTCTGCTCCAACACGTACTCGAGCTAGAGAAACACCCATGGAAAAGTTCATATAAAGACCTTGCGGGCGAGCACCATCCTGTCTTACTTTCAGTCTCTTTCCAAATTGATCGATATTCGCCCATCGACAAGCGCCGCGAAGCACTTTCAGGTTGATCTGCGTTCCTCGATTTCTTTTCTTCTTCTTGCCTTGGTCAAAACCTTTGCCTTTTTTCTTTTCTGCACTATGATTGCTATATGTGACGTAAGTAAACTTCTCCTAGAGACAAGGAAAAAGAAAAGCTCATACTCACTGTATGCCCACTACAGTTGTATATCCATTATGTTCAACCCAGACTGGAGATCCACTCATCCCCTGCTCCGTATCCGCCTCATATAAAAGTTGACTTCCATCGCCGGCATACTTCCCTGAGCTCTCTACTAGTTCTCCTAGATCCGAGGCAGCCCCAGCAGCCCCAGCAGCAGCAGCCTTTTTCTCCCGTCCTTTATATCCGGTTACATGAGCTCTACCTTTCAAGTCCTCGTCAATGCCAAGTTTGAGACTATAGCCAAACCCGGGCTTTGGTTGGTTGCCAACTGCTCGAGGTACGAAAATTGCGCCATAGTCATTGACAGCTTCCTTTTCTCCCGGGTTCTGTTCGTAGTTTGGACAGATTACGAATTTATTGTCGGGAATGGCGATGGGCGCTGGTCCGAGAATCGTAAGGGCAGTAGATCGCTGTTTTGTTTCGCTGATAAGATTATGAGCTGCCGTAAGGATAATGTCATCTTCGGCTCCGGGAAGATTGATGTAAAAACCAGTGCCGTTTAATTCTCCTTCTGTAAAGGTTTGTGTCAGTTAGACAGTAAAGAAGTTGGTTTCAATGATATGAATAATGAGAAAAGAAGTATGGAATTCACGTACTGCCTTGGTCAAATGACAGCTGAACCACCATCTTTTCCAAGTCCAAATGAGCTTTGTCCAAGCCTTCAAAGGTTTCTTTGTCTTTCGGATTCTGGCGAGTTGGATGTCTTGCGACTACGGGAATTTTCATTGGCGCCATTTTTAAAATTTTCGGTTGGGATACACTTGTATGCTGAACAAGATATGATATTGGAAAAAATTTAGTGGTTACGACTGGTAAAGAGGGGAGGCGGGCGGCATGTTTGCTCTTTAGGGGGTTAGGGGCCTTCTATATACAGGCATGCATGTCCTTGAGGTAACCTAGCTGTAAACCTTGCACGCTGCAAATAAAGCACGGCTGCCCAATGTAAAACTTGACTTAGGCATATGGTATTATATGCCTAGGTTGTACTTTTATTAGGTTTTGGGAGTGTTTAACGAGACTATTTTCCATATGCAATAATGAATCTGCTCCCCGTTGATATAAATTGGCCTAGGGCTACCTAGGTACTGAGTAAAAGAATTATTTGACTCATTCAATTCCCAGATTGCTACTAGTAGTAATAAGATAAGCTTCTCAGATAATACTTCTCAAAGCTACCGATTTTACCACCCTATCCATGTCCTTGGAACCCAGATGGTGACTGGTACCCAATCCTGCCAAACCGGCACAGGGGGAGGAAACCACCAATTAACGAGAACAGCCTGTGCACTCTTAGCGGCTTCGAACTGCTCATTCTCGATATATCCTATGTCTGTGGGTGCATTTCCATCCTGGTCAAGAAGGTAGATATGGTCGTCTTCCGTCAGGACATACGTGGCTACCTGCTTTGTTTCTTCGTTTTGAACCACCTTGATTCGGGTCACGGGAAAATCAAATTGAGAATTTCCCAAGGTTTTGCCTGTGGGAGAGTTTTAGTTTAGCAACGAAACCAATTTTTTCTTCTTTTAGGTTGAGATGTGTAACGCCGAAAAGGGGAAGAATAGTCTTACCGGTCACAGGTGAATCAACGGGAGAATATTCTTGGGTTTTGTCTATGAAACATTTTTGTTGCTATTAGCAACGTAACACTTTCTTCTTTTTTTAGGTTGATATACGTAATGTTGAAAAGGAGAGGAAGGGTCTTACCAGTCCGTCCAGACTGTATGGGCTGATAGTGCAAATTATTGTCTTGATTCACATAGAACACAGACGCAATTCCACCGGATGATGTAATTGCAATTGGAGTGCCCGGCAATGCCTTATCTGAGAGCTGTCCAAGTGGCTCCCAGGAAGCGCCTTTGTTTATGATACCACGAATAGTGTTATCCGGGGCTTGATACAAGACAACCATTCCTTCCGACGTCAATATGGCACCGAGGCTACTTTCATCGTGGACAGTCGTATCTCCCAATCCACCAAGCTTAATTTCCTTCCACTGCTCTTCGCCGGGATGATAGACGTAGCATTCCAGAATATGCGACTCGCTGATGCAGAAGACCATACGGTAAACTGGCTATATCAACATAAATAAAAGAACCGTGGTCAGAATACTGCGCAAACCACAATGAAGGCGGCTTGGAATTAACTCACCTGACCTGGTTCAGATGGCAATATCAACCCTGCCACAGGAGTTTTCTCTCTCACTTGGTCTGTGACAAATTCAGTTTCACCGAATTCTTCACCCGTCCAAGGTTTCAAGACAAGATCGTTCCCTTCTTCGTAGAAAAGATATATTGTGCCGTCGTCATGCTCGACGTCTCCTGCTGCGAGGAATCGGCGTGTGAGATCCTCGTATCTACTCATCTTGTAAAAGAAAAGATTTCGGTTTAGCAATGTAGACAAAAGTTTGCAAAAGCCAGTGTTTTGATCAGTGAGACTCGAATAAGGATGGCAGAAGTAATTTGTTATATTCCTATCAGGCCTAGGGAGTCCAGGAGTCGTCAATTGGTCCCTATAATATGAGAGCAATAAGAACAAACCCCCTCATCGGTTACTAATAGATGTCACTTGCATGAACTAAACCTCCAGTGGTCCATATTGCCACAAATTCCGCTTGTTATACTGTTACCCCCCCCAAATGGGCTGAATTGAAACCTCACTTACGTGGACTACTCTTGTTCCCTCTGCAGCCACCACAGTCAATATCATGACGTGGCCTTGTCTGCAGATTTATAAACATAATTTGATATGAAAGAGGCTGTGCCAGTGCATGCATGACGCATGTCGAGACAAATGGGATGATCGCGGAAAAGCAGTATACTACACAAAAAGCTCCTGCGGGACACTACGCCAATCATTGTATAAAAAAAGGGCCAAAGGCTGGCTGCAAAAAGCCATAAGTGTAACACTTCGGAGTCTGATTCTTTGCTAGACCACCTAGATAAACAGTTTATTGGTTATTGTACCTAGTAAGACGCGTAACGACAGATGTCAATGTGATAATACTTGCATGCATAAATCACCCGGGCGAATGACTTTGGCATCAAGGCTATTGGGGTTTGCCCAATCAAACCCAAAATTTACAAAATCAGAGCTTTTCAGCCTCATGTTGAAGTCGCGGGCATTTTTTTTTGGCAGAATAGAAGAGTCTGGAGGTCATCTCAGCCTTGCATGAAGACCGGGGTGTTTAGGTATTTCCCGCATTTGCAGATAAAATAATACAACAACAGCACGAGGAAATTTTTACCGAGCTAAATGAACCCTGTCGATGTTGCTGGGCATCAATGTTTTCTGTACGTCTTTTCTGACTTGCCCTTGGATATGCTCATGTATGATGTTGCAAGAGACAGTGGTTGGTGGAGTTTCGTATCTAGGCACGCAAGCCCAAGGGTATGTCCGATGTTGCTCAAATTTCATGAATATATGAATTCTCTTAATTCCCATGATTTATATCGACAACAAGAATTACCTATTCACTTTGTAAAAGTCTCTCTTTTGAATACTTAAATGTAACTATCTTGTCTTCTACTGCTTCAATCAAACATGACGACTATTCACGACGAGGCCCTGAAAGGAACCCTCAACAAGACCAGAATAGCTCGCTATCGGGCATCTGGGGGGCCTTCCTTTGATATTGATGAGCTCGATATCAGAGGCCGCACCGCTCTAGCCAGTGCTGCTCTGAAAGGCCACATCAATGTAGTCAAAGCCCTGGTCGAAGAACATGCCGACGTCAACAAAGCTTCGAGAGGTAGTCGTACTGCGCTCTGGTATGCGGCTTCCGGAACGATGCCTACCAAGACCCGGTTTGAAATAATAACTTATCTTCTTGACCATGACGCTGAGATCGATGAGCCCTCTGACGACGGCAATACTCCTCTAATGAAAGTCATCGTTGAATTCAAGGATCCAAAAGTGATTAGCTTGCTTGTGGACCGAGGTGCCAATATAAATATTCCGAATTCTGCAAAGAAGACTGCGAAGCAACTCGGAGACCAGACAAAAGACCCTCAAGTCATCGAGGCGCTTTTGCCTAAAGATGAACGGGGGGGCTCCACAGGAGCATTTGTGCAGCTGATTGTGTCTTTCCTGCTCTTTGTGGTGGCATGGATGAACAGCGATCTTGTTACTGGGCTCGTGAAGGGAGTCGCCGAGCAGCTGTATAAAATCACTGGAGAAGAGCGTCCAGAAATTGCTGACGTTTGTTTCCCCGTCTTCAATGCATTTAATCAAAATACGCGGTTTTTTTTTTTTTTTTTTTTTTTTTTTTTTTTTTTTTTTATTTCTTGACTAACAAGATGCACATATCTTTGACAGGAAATGAAAATCAAAAATCCACAGACAGTTAAAGATTTCAAGGAAAACATCAACGAATTCCTCAAAGAAACCCAGATGAATGACTTTTTCGCAGAAGATGACCAGGTAGCTAAAAACGCAATAAAGCTCAAGACCGACCCTTCCACAACGCTTAAACGGCCGGACGATATCAAAAATCTCACTAAACTGGCACTCTACCAGCCAGTTTTGTATTGTGGTAAGTTTACAAATACTCAAACTCTACATACACTTAAACTCTCAATTTAATGAGTGACAACTCAAAAACAAATCCAGACGATAGCCCGTCGATGGATTACCATGGCCGACTCGATTCACAAAAACAGCTCGTCAAGCGGATTGCTCGTATAACCACCCAACTTGTCCCTGACGGCGAAGGTGTTGAGCTTCATTTCATCAATTACACTAAGGACTTTCATGGAATCTTGGATGCCGGCGAGGTAGAAGATCTCGTTGCCAGCGTTCCTACCAGCGGATCGACCAATATTGGAACCAACTTAATCAAGAAGATCCTGCGGCCGTTGGTATACGACGTTCTTGACCGAGGGGAGAAACTGAAACGGCCAATTATAATTTCAGTCCTCACAGATGGAATTCCCAGCCCCGAGAAGCCGGAAATCTTCCGGGAGGCCATTATCGACTGCGGAAAGCGGTTGAAGAGAGCAGGTTACGATCCTACCGGCATGTCTCTTTTTCATCGATTATATCTATCTGGCGTGATTCAAAGTTTGCTAATTAGTGTCTTCATATAGCGGTGCGATTCCATATCAGTCAAATTGGTACAGATTCCAAGTCTCAGGAATTCTTGGACAACCTAAGGGACGACTTGAGACTCGAAGATGTCCTCTACGTTACTGCAGGTGAGTGCCGTTTTTCAAGGTTTGCTCTTCGATTCAAAAGAGCTTCCAATATGGCAAATTAGAGAATAAAGGGAGCTAACCTATCCATGTACAGAGCAATTGGATAAGCAATTTGAGAAATTTAGAGACAACGAGGCGGTCTTGGAGCAATGGGTCAGTTCCCTTTTCACCTATTCTCTGCGCTCATTGTTCCCGTCATATATGTCATTCGTGAAGTCAGGCTAACGAGATATTCTTCGTATTAATAGCTTCTGAAGTTACTCATGTCACCTATTCTTGATGGCGCAGAAGAGTAAAGTCCGTTTATACCAGCAGTCAAAAAGCCTACTGAGGGACATTAGTATGGAGGGAGGAGGGAAAGGATGAAAAGAGGTCTGAATATCCTTGTAGCAAATCTTCACTGTTCAAACGGTTTTTCTTGTTGCTTCATTTTATCTCTTACGACTAGTCTATGAGAGTGCACGAACAAAATTATCAGTTTCCAAACAAAGTGAGTAAAAGCATTCCTGCAGCTAGTCTTCGACATGGATCTACCGTAGACACGTCAACAGCGACATGGCTGACCTGTAATATTCAAACTGAAATTGCTTTCTACCACTGGACCCCGAGAAGAAAAACAAAGGTAGAAAGGAGAGAAAGAAGAGAAAGAAGAGAAAGAAGAGAAAGGATATCAAATACGAGATGTGCTATTGCGATAGGGATGGAATGGTTAAACCCGAAAAAAGCCACGGTCTCGAAAACATGACTCCTCCAGTCAGTATCAGGTGTCTGGGTTGATTAAATCACGTATAGTTACAGGAAAATTTTAAATAATACCTCACCAACTGTCATAGATAATTTCCAGTAAACTCCATGCTCTACCATAACTCTGCTTTTAAAAAGCAAAAATGAAGAAAAAGTAAAGTAGGTCATATGGGGTGAATGCAACCTAACCGGTTAAACGAAATGTGCAGCTCGGCCGTCTACCTGTCTAGTAGTTATATCTGGTTGGTTGGAAATCCCACTTTGTCTGCGCCAGCCTGCTGGATCATCAAGCCCGAAATTTTCTCCAGGTTAAGGATAGAACGGGGTTAGAGCCCCCACGAATCAGAAGTGTCACCACGCTGAAGGTGTGTACACAAGGCTGGGTATGCAAGCAAGGCCCCTACATACATACATACATGCAACTTCATGTAGATCTTTCCTTCGAAGTTAAGCGTCTCCACACAGTCATGCTTACGAGTGCGTAAATATTGGCTGAAGTACCGTTCACGGTTAGCTTCAGCCCAATATTCAATAACAAAATTACAAGGATGTCCTGTTGGCCCCTCTGTTTTCTGTTTGAGAGACGACCGTCCTATTTGAGTAATCCACGGTCTGCGGGATGATGACTGCATAGCTGGAAGTGTCCTTCGAGAGGTTCTTGCAGAGAGACTTTTATATCCGGCCCATTCTGAAACTAGTTATAATATTATCATTATACCACTTGCATCTAAGAATGGCATTTTCTATCCTTTAAGCATGACATATGATTTTGAACACACTGGACTATGGCACAGAACGCTACATGGGTCAACTATGAGATTGTCACGCCTGCTCGTGTTACGGGTCCCGTATTTATGGTATGCTTTATTTTTATTTCGCCGAGGGTGCGTCTGACACATGTGTAGGGAGTGCTCTGGGGAATGACTTTGCTGTGCCTCTGTTTCCTCGGCGGTCGCTTAACATCACGGTTGTTTTCCTTCCGTCGAGTCTATGCGGACGACGGTTTTGCTGCTGCTGCATGGATTTTCTTACTGGTACAAGCGATAATCTGGCAAACCCAGGTCGATGCCATGTATGCGCAGTATCAGATCAGTATTGGAAACATATTACAGACGCGAGACGCCCTAGACCGTAACGCCAGGTTCTTGCGTGCCGAGATTGCCTTGTTGTACATGTTTTATGGCAGTCTATGGTCCATCAAATTTTCATTTTTGACTTTCTTCTGGCGTCTGTGTGCAAGAATTCGCGCATATCGTATTGCGCTCTACTGCGTCCTTGCATTCACGGTGGTGAGCTGTATCGTCAGCGTCGGCGACATCCAGTACTGGTGTCTGTTGAGCTCGCAAGAGTGGATTGAGAGTCGGTCAATTATTCATTTGGGCAAAATGATGGGAGACTAACATCCCTGTTAGCAATCTGTCCCGAATCTGCTTCCATCCTTTACGAATATGACACTTTCTATGCAAATTTTGCGGTCGATGTATTCACTGATTTGTTGGGTGCGTGGTGAATAGTTCTGGTGTGCTTGTCACTCACTAACAATGTGTCAAGTTATTGCAATTCCGGTTGCTATCCTCTGGAATATACGGATTCCTACTCGGCAGAAAATCCTTTTGCTATCAATTCTTACCATGTCTACCGTCGTCATTGCCTTCGCCGTAGTCCGAGCGAGCATTGTTATGCCTACCAGCGAGAATGCTGATATTGCGTGGCTCTGGCTGTGGACTTTTTTGGAGTGTGTAGCTGGTACGATGTCTATTCTTTTTTTTTCGTTTTCCTTTTTTGCGTCTGCTAGCAGAGACTAAATACGAGTTAAAGCAAACATTGTTGCCAATGTAGCGTCGTTTCGACAACTTTATCGAAAACAACAATCCCTCGTTCCCTGCGCTGAAACCTCTGTCTGGTCCCAGTCTAAGAGGGGAAACTGCCTCTCGTGGCTCTTCTCTCGCCGAAAAGAGACGACATCACGCGGCCCAGCGTCCTCGCTCGACAATTCATCGAATCTGCGGAGAATGTCAAGATTAGGAGAAACAAGACTATCGGCGCCTGGGTATGGAGGAGATTGGACATATGGTCGAATGAATGATATACCTCCTCGCCCTAATCAAATCTATGTGCGCAACGAGTTTGGTACGCAGTCGAGCTTGGTGGATCCGGAGATAGGGAGGCCGACGTAGAATTTTTAGATATACTTTTTCCAATATAATTTTTCAGATATATATTGATAGAACGCCTACTGGGAAAAGAAGTTCCCACAAGGAACACGCTGAATTTTGCTAAGCGGCAGCCTGGAGATGCGGTTGGCAGGAATTCTTGTAATATACTGTTTAAAATTTCATTTACGTGCCCATAGTCCGTGGATATTAGGGTTTAGTCACTTTAATGGTACCTCAGTAAGTTAAGGAGCTATCCTGGGCTTGTTGGGGGGGGGTTCGAGCAAGCTCTTTCGCATCCTACCTAGGTAGTAGGGCTTGTGCGGTCACGTGGCAGTGCGCTTTTCGTTTTTCTATTGTTCTACAATTATTGGCTATGATAGTCACCTATTGAATCTCGATTTAGCATCTGCAACATGCTGGTTTGAATGCTTCTACTTGAGGTGGTTGCGTACGTGGCATACATTCTCTTGGAGTTTGTGAGTGTTAAACTGTGTCATTGATTATTTAGATATATGTACTTATGTGAAATGTTATCTAGACACCAATGAATATTGTACATCTCAACTACATCAATCTCAAGGCTAGACAAGCCATCAAGCTAACTCTACCTCGTCAGCATCAGGATGAATACCCTCAATCTTGTACGCCTTGAATTCCCGCGTCGGGATACGGTTCTGGAACATAAACTCGATTTCTTCAAGAGTCCTTCCCTTCGTTTCTGGGAGACAGAACAAGCACCATATTGTGTCGAAGACGCCAATGCCTGCAAACAAAAACCCAATACGGCCTCCCCAATTGGCACCGCTTGAGTCCAGCGCGTATGCAATACCAACCGCGAACACGACTGAGAAGACATTGACGGTTATATTGATAGTGCAATTGTGAGTCCACGCAGGTTGGTCACTGACGTTTCACCCAGGATGGTAAAGCAGATGGGGCCAATGGAAAGATCGTAGATCAAGTTGGTCAATGCCATCAAGCCACACATCGCCCAGACGGGCCCGTTGTTATGATGGGGCACAGCGCCCAAGATACCGACTAGGAACATGATCACCATAATCGCAATGCCGCCCCAGATGTAGATGGTCCGACGTCCAGCATGCTGGATAATACTGTACGAAAGCAAATTTCCAACAACACCCAGACCAGTCAACCCGATGTTCATCGAGTAGGAGTTTGCCGAACTGAGCCCTGCCAGTTCTATGAAATAGACGGCATAGTTGATGAAGAAGATGCTACTGCACAGGGCAGTGATGTTGTATACCATGCAGATGATGATGGTACGACGGAGGTTTGTCCCCCGGAAGCAATCCATAATTGTGACCTTTTCCTCGTATGAGAAGTTGAATCCACGAGTGTAGATATAAACGACACCAATAAAACTACTGCATCTTCTCTGACCTATTATGTATTTTTAATTTTTTAGTTGGATATTTTAGAATGTTGTTCTTTATACCTATATTTTGATATGTTCCGAGTAAAATGCACACCTAAGTGGTTCGATCTACTTCGTTCTCAATATGCTCCTTGAGGGCACTAATTTCGCATACCAGGAATTGGCAACATTTTGAAGTTACTTAATAGCCAAAAAGTATCAACATTTTCGTCTGATGATGTTGGGATAATTTCTTGAGGAACTTTCTCAACTCTGCACTTCACAGGCAGTAGAGGGGCAGTAGCCGTGGCTGCATGCAAAACTACACAAACCTTCGTAACTGTCATCCTCACCTGGAAGCGGAACGCCAACTGTTCCTGTTCCTGTTGCAGTAGGAGCTGCAGTACCATAGGCCGTGCATGTACACACTCCTGCCAACCCGTCGGAACCCGGACAGTAGCCGTAGCTACAGCAGAAAGAACACAGCCCGACATAGTTCCCAGGGCCAGTACCGCCGATGCAAGCTGTCTCATTGCTTGTGGGGGCAGTTGAGGCAGTAGTGGAGGTGGTTGGGATAGTAGTAGAGGTGGTCGAGATAGTAGACGAAGTGGATGAGATAGTGGTGGAGGTAGACGACGTAGTCGTTGTGGAGATGATTGTTGGACCTGTGATAGATGATCCTGGAGTAATAGTGCCTGTAGGAATAGTCTCCGGTGGGGTGGTTGATGTCAATCCCAAAGACGGTGTCGGGCTGCATGTCGTAACGATCAGTCCCTCGCTAAAGGCGCCGAGTGAGGGTGGCTCAAGCGGATCTGAGAAACCTGCTGGGAGGGATCCCACTAGTTTCTAATGTCAACAAAGATATTAGATATATGAGATAGGAAGTCTTACCATAAGCGTTGAAGTTGTAGATTCCGCACACGCATCCATCAATAATATCCTTCAAGCTTGTTCCAGACAATACTGTGTCACCATTCCGGGACAAGGAGAAGCTCTGGGGACCGAACCCCATGGGAACCTGGAAGGCACTTGCACCAGCAGGTGCATCAAATGTCTGAGTATTTGGGCCTGAAGTTACTTGGACCGTTCCAGCAGACTCGAGTAAAGAAACTACAAAGACAGAATCCTCCATATCTTCCCAACCATTGGGTCTACCTTCGAAATAATTACCAGTGTCATTGTTGGCCGGAACCATGCAGTTATCAGTTGCGTCACAGTCCATAAGTCGCGGCTGAGGCCGATACCAGTAGATGAGCTGGTCATCGGTAATGTATGACTCTACGGAAGTAGCCCCGTCGTGGAATGCCGCGATAAATGGTTTTGCTAAATCCAGCCAGCCATCATGGGGCCTAGTTATGGTAAGAATAGAAACAAGAATAGAACAAAAGATGACTTACATGTCATTAACCCATCGAGAGGAGCCATCATCCGTATGAGGAGAGTTCAAAGGTCCGACGTAATGCGATTCACCATAGTCATTCCATGTAACCATTTCAACGAATTGTGGACCCAAAGTCAACAACTCCGTCCAACGATCATAGAAAAGCAAATCAGATGGGAAAACCCAATTCTTGCTGTATGTGACCTCTGGTCCGAAATGAGTAGAGAACCATGGCGAAGCCGCTATGCAGTGAAAAGTTAGATCATCTTACTACATCTAGGTTAGTAGGTATTAGAGTAAACTGACGAGCAATATAGGGTTTGCCATCTAAAGCAGTTATATATTCATCATCTCCTTGCTCAACGGTAACATTGGCCCCGGGAGTTGGAGCCTTGTTATTGCCATTGCTAGGCCAGGCTATCCAATTGAGTAGACCATCAACATCCGACAGGTCTGTTCCGTATGATGGATGGAAGTTCGGGGCGAAGAACACATTGCCGCCAGCAGCCGATTTCAATGCCGCCACGTCTACACCGTCACCAGCAAACGACGAGACGAAGACTTGGTCATTATACATGAGCTGCGCTGGTAAGCTAGAATATTGAGCAATCTTTTGACCAATTGCAGTGGCCTGGCTTGTCGTCCACCAGTTAAAATCGAATGAAATAAACACTTTCATGTCGTTGTTTGCAGCAGACTCGTAAGCATATCCCAGTTGCTGATCAGTATAAGGATCTACACCAATATTTAATGCAAAGGCATCAATTCCATAAGACTTGGCACGCTGCATATCGTCATCGTAATCACTAGCACTGGTCCGGTCACTGGTGATACCAATCTAATGATGTCAGCCCAAATAATATGTATTGGAGATTGGTGTTTACCATGAAATGTGCGAAAACAAGACGGCCAGATGAGCTTTGCCTCGAAGAAACCGATCCAGGAAGAGCTGAGCAAGCAGTTATAACTGCGGACAGAGTCACCGCGAAGACATTGAAGAGTTTCATCTTGATATTCCTCCACAAGGAGGCAGTTAGAATACAATAACAATTGATGTTTTCCTCGTTATTGTTGAACTTTCATATTTTATTCAAATCAAGGGCGAGAGCAAGATGTGTTCTTATACTTTTCAGTTCTGAATCCCAGCTACAGGAAGAAACACATGGACTGGAGAAATCAACAGGGATCCTCGGGGCTTTCACTCAATTTCCAGAGACTGAGGCGTTCCAACGTAGTATTCTCAGGTCGTATATGCTGACATGTTCAAAAAATAAAGTCATTTGATATATAATCTTCCAAAATTGTGCATCTGTACGTTCATCCAAAACGACAGCAGATCTTACCTAGGTAAATCCCTAACAACCTTCGAAGATAGAGTTTGTAAAAACGATAGTACAGCTTAGGTATAAAGAATCGTAAAAGGAAATCATGAAAATTTCCACATTTTCTCTATATTCAAATTTATCTTCGATTTATTGATACATGGTAAGAATAACAGCCAGTTACTGAGGCCCAAACCGGGGATCTACACTAGAAAAAAAGCCGCACACTCAAATATTGAGGGTGTCGAAGTCAGCCTTCCTACCGTTTCTAGGTAAAGTCGCAATGGTTCGTTCCGCTTCAATCTGGGTTAATTCTCGCTCTTATTCTTATTTAATCTCTGGGCGACAATTAGCCAGTATATTCGCTGAAGTGTAACAGGTTCCTCCCCCAATATTCTTGGGTGTCACCTAGTTTTCTTGGCGCCTCTCAAGAGGACTGGCCAAGATATGCAGAAGCAGTGCGACATGCAAAGAGCCTCGCTTCGGGCTTGGGCTACTTGGCTTTGCAAGACTTTTGAAGGCGATAAGACGAGCACGCCAAGCCCACCCCTCTCCTACGTCGTATGTCCTCTTTCTAATAGAGCTATGGGAAAAATTCACAGCAAAATTATTCGACTAAGATGCAGTATAGATACAAGACTTACATAATGAGACATGGTGGGTTAAGGGTCCTCTAGGGTTTGATGAGTGGAATTTGTCCATGCGTTCAAGGACCCTTGGTTGGCGGTTGTCGTCCATGCAGACCCCTAAATTGCATCTTATGCATTGTTCAAGTACTTTCATCATGGAACCGGATCTCGCAGCGCCTTGGGTTGTGTTAGGAGGAGGTACGGTGTCAACGGGCAGGCGGTGCTTGTTCCGAGTACTGCAACAGAACCGAGAATGATGGGCGACAAGACCCTGGATCATATGATGATGATGATGATGATGATGATGAGCAGAATTAAAACAGTATTAGTCTGTTTTAACTTGTACTTTTTGTCACTTCTGTCCCAGTTTGATGCCACGGATATAATATTGCCACCTCCGGCATCTAGTTAATTGAGGTTATTCCCTGACTCGGCCTTGCAGAAATGGCCACATGAAGAATAGCTGTATTCACTAGGTGCAGCTGAAGAATGCGGGGTAAGCTAAGGTGTCACAGTGGCACTGCGTCGTTGTATGTAAGATCTGTTTCTAACGATCTACAGCAAGTACAAATGTGATAAGTATCGAATGTAACCAGTTTGTGACTAAAATAGCATCGAGAGGCTCGCCGAAAGGCTAGGAGATCTGTGGTTAGCAACCCTTTTATGCAAATAAGTATTCAAGCATAAATTTTATTCAGGCGCCATAGTTGGCTGGTATTAACCTTGGAACAATTTGGTGTTGCGATGTGGACAAAGCAACAGTTTGCGTTCCTGGCATTTGCCCCAGTCTTCCGGCATATATGGCAACTATTTCCGTATACCCTAAACATCAGGAAGGGATATGATCTATTTACCAGAAGAGTCGGCATCATGCTACTACTCTACCGACCACCACCTGCATAGGCTGTGAATAGAAGCCTCCACGCTTGATCTCATCATAAGCGCCGTTTATAACACCCCTCAGTTCAGCTCCCTTATCCAATGCTCCGTTCCTGTCCAGCTCCTGGGCAAGCTCGTCGACGAGCAGACACCAGTTCTCCATGATAGACTGCCTCTGCCATTGTTTCTGTAAATATACTTCGTTGGCCACTACCTCGAGCTTGTAGATCTCGAAGAATTTGTGCAATTTGGGGATCCATCTGGTGCAATCCAGTCCGTTAGCAAAGTCGAGTTCTAGTGATGATGACAGCTGATTATACGCACTCTGTAGGCTTGACATTCAAGAAAATCTGGCAGAATTTCTCCAGACACGGCGTGGGCAGCTCGGCTTGTGGGCGAAAAGACTTGATGTCTTGGAGAATGATCTCGTCCCACTGCAGGATACCCCCTACTTCTAAATGTTCCAAATCAGTCAGCATTGGCATCCCCGGAATTCCTCACAATATCAAGAAGCGGACAGCCTTGGGGCCAACTGTTAACTTACTTAGCAGCTTTTGGCAATTACGCAGGATGACAGTTGGATCATTATCCTCAATAGCAAACTCCACGAGTCGAATGTGTACAATATCATACACCCCAGCCATCGACTCAGGAGGCTCTTGGGTTGCGTCCCACGTCTGAAGACGGACGTTCGGCGGCAGACATGAGGTATGGGGAAACTGGTCTGTGGAAAGATCAAACCCGTCCAACTGCGTTGAAGAAGGTACGTATTTGGACAACTCGTTGAGCCAGATCCCCGTGCCCGTGGCCACGTCGGCTACCTTCAAGTCCGGCTTTGTGAGGTCGACGGAAGGGTGAACGATGAAACCAAGAGCTTCCTGCCACAGATAGAACTGGAAGTTTAGCCTAAGGAACTGGTTAGCATTTCCGTAGTCGTTGACGGTGAGTTTCAAGGGATGGGATATGAGGCGAGAACAGGTAAAGCATACCTCGCAGAGGGGTATAACCCTCTTGGCAGAGCATATTTTCCAATAGTCATCTTTTTTCGTGTGTTCTTTTAAGCTCAAGCTCAAGGTTAAGGCTATTTTAAATTGTGGCTTTCACACAAGATTCGACGGATGCTCCCCCTTGATAAAGACGGCAAAGCCATCACGATCCCCGCTAGGGCACGGCATCATGAGGGGTACACGATCATGAATGTTTTAAACTTGTTTAAAGTTGTGCAATGCTGGTTACCTAGCGCATGAGTTGTCAGGCGCAGTGGAGACAATCAGATCCATAGATCTCGGCAAATATTGCCTATGAATTCATCCAGATGTTACCCTGTATAAACATTCTCTCCGAGATCAGCCAGCCACAAAAGCGGCACGGAACATGAGCATAAGTCTTGATCAACCTGGCTAGATGCGTTGTCAAACAAAACTATGAGTAGGAGATCACTACTGGAGCGGCTATGTAACGAATACCGAGCGGCGAAACAAAGAAATGCATTCATAATATGTCCCAAGGGTATCACATCTTTTAGTCGGGTTTATATACTGCATCTTTGCATAAAACTGCAATTTTCTTGAAGAAGCGCCTCCATTCCAAAGGATCGCCCTTGATTTTGGTGAACTCAACCTCAAATAAGCCTTCCGAGACACATTCCACAATTATGTTTCCCTGCAACAAACAAAGCCGCTGGTCCTTTGTGGCGACACGGATGACGACCGGACCACCAGAATTGACACCAAGTATTTGAGAAGGCACGGGAACTCCTAGTCGATGAAGCGCCTCGCTCAGGAATGGAACGAGTAATTTCAACGCCCAGCTGGAGTAGAATCGATTCAGGGATCGCGATGGGATAATATCCTGGAACTTTTGCGCATTTTGTGTACGGCTGAGCGGCACCGAGGGATTCTGGCTAAACTGGGACATGGCAGGCTCGTCTTCCAAACGTTCGGCCATTTGGTAATCCTGTGAAATAGACATGGGCTGGTCTGTTGGCTGTGTTGAGGAAAATGCATTGACGAGGGGCGTATCCCAGTCGACAGTTACATTGCCCATAGGCATATCTGGTTGGGTAGATGACAATCTTGACTCCAAGTCATAGTTCATGTCTATGTCCATGGCAGACGAAGAAGCTCTCTGGGAACTTCGCTGTGACTGCGCGAGTGGGTCTTGAGTGAAATCTATGTGCAAAGACTCGAACATGCTTGTTGCAAGGTTCACCTGGTCTCTTAATTTGCCCTCTGTAGAAAGATACTTATTTGGCCGGGTGAACCACGGGTGCCTCCTCACGTCTTCCATTGTAAATCTGCTGTCCACATCAACCTTCATCATACCTCTTAAGAGCGACAACACCGCTGACGGCAATCGCTGCCAAAGCTCGTCGGTCGTCCTGGCATTTTTCTCCAGGTACTCACTGAACTCGAAGCTATTTTCAGTTGGACTGTCCCAAGGGGTGTTACCAGCAAGCAACACGAAGAGAACGACTCCGCAGGACCAAATATCTGCAAAGTCGGCTCTATAGCCCGTACCCTTTGTTTGACCTCGTGTGCTACACGATATTACTTCTGGGGCGATGTAAGGAGGACTCCCACACAGTGTTGTGCACATTTTCATCTTGCCATTGTACTCGAAGACGGTTGCTAGGCCAAAATCTGCGATTTTCAAGTTGCCGTCCGCAGCCAATAAAACGTTCTCCGGCTTGAGATCGCGATGTCCAACGCCCTTGGAGTGCATATAGCTGACGGCACTTATGAGTTGAGTGAAGTAGAGGTGTGCAATGTCCTCCCCTACGCCTTCGTCGGCTTCGATTTTGTCGAAAAGGTCACCCCCCTCGGCCAGCTCCATTGCGATCCATCGCCATGTCAGATCTTCGCCGGTATGGAAGAATGAGATAATATTTCTGTGGTCGCCAATATGCTTATGCACGGTCACCTCCATCTGTAGCTGCCGGGCCCCGATTTTGCCATGTCGCGCGGCATACTCCTTGTGTATGAACTTAACAGCGAAGACCGGCTGATTGTCTGTGAGCGGACATGCTTTCTTGATGCTATAGACAAAAACGCATGGCCTGAGTTAGTACCTCGATAGCTTATTGGGAGGGTAGGGAAGGCCGGTCCTGACCATGCATAAGCGCCTTGACCGATTGTTTTGGATACAATGCGAAAGGGCAGCTCTGTTGGCAGCGGGGCTAGCTGAGAGTGCTGCATGGCCGTGACAACGCAAGCACTAAACGAAGTCGAAGGGCGACGACGATGTCGAATCGAACAGGACCGACGTGTCTTTTGGCGATACGAGCGACGCGGTGGGTCGCGTTGTTGAGACAAAACAATTTATCCCTTTCGAGTAATCCGTTTTCTGACCCCGCCATCCGCGACAACCACGGAGTAGGAATGCAGCCTCACTCGACGACGTTAAGACGAACGTATGCCGATCAGCTGTATGGCAAGCAAAAAATGTACAACATCAGATAAAATAGAATAAATCACGCGTTTCAGACGGGCGTGTGCCGCGGTTGGTGGTTGGCTGTGGTTGCCCCCCGCGGCGCTTACTAATCATGGCGTTGCCGTGGGAGGCTCAACGGTAAACAACAACTTCAGACGTTCTTCTCTCCGTCTTGCAACTGTCTACAGCAAGCCCACTGATCGTCACTCCCAGAGCCGCCCTCGCTGCAAAAGCCGCTTTTATTAATTCTCTGCATTTCGCCTCTTTTCCCGTCTCTCTCTCTCTCTCCCTGTCTCTGTGCGCAATCCTGTTGTGGGGCACACCGCATCCGTCACTCGCCTCGGTCACATTCACTGCATTCCAGAGATCTTGCTGCAATCTCCACAGTTTCTTAACGAAGAAGTCTTCTTCCTCTCTCCTAACAACATGGACTACGCCATGGAAGACACTCAGAACACCGCTCCTCAAGCCCACGAGGCATCCAAGCTGGGTGCTTCCGCCCCCCGAGGCGACATCCAGAGCGTCACGAAACGGTGAGAATCAAGCTTAGTCGTTGCAAATTCCTAAGTTCCTGACTAATGTGCTTTACTTGGCTGTAGCTTGCAGTCAGAGCTGATGCAGCTTATGATTTCCCCGTCGCCCGGAATCTCCGCCTTTCCCAACGCCGATGGCAACCTGCTCTCATGGACAGCGACGATCGACGGACCGACAGAGACGCCTTACGAGAATTTGACGTTCAAACTCTCCTTTGCATTCCCCAGTAATTATCCTTATGCTCCACCAACAGTGCTCTTCAAGACCCCCATTTACCACCCCAACGTCGACTTTTCGGGTCGGATTTGTCTGGACATCTTGAAGGATAAGTGGAGTGCGGTGTACAACGTGCAGAGCGTTCTGCTCAGTCTGCAAAGTCTGCTCGGCGAGCCTAATAAGTGCGCATCTCTTGGTCCCCGTTTTCTGTTACTGTAGCTAGAAATTCACGTCACTAATTCAAAAACCAATCCACAGTTCGAGTCCCCTGAACGGTCAAGCCGCAGAGCTCTGGGATAGCAATCCAGAAGAGTTCAAGCGCCATGTATTGGCCAGGCATCGTGACATTGAAGATGACGAATGAGGGCCATTGAGGCCCTAACCCAATATTCATCCGATCTGCTTACCTGCCACGACGAAAGACTGAAACTCATGATTCAAAGTCGATTGCATTTGTCAAAGCGGCGTTTTTTATTTTCCCTTGGATTATTCTTCTTCTTATTCTCAGGCATACGTACACTTCGACGTGATGCACGACGCTACAAACAAACTATTTATCAATAAGCATCATTGCGTTGCGTTGCAGGAGTTGTGCACGAGATTTTCCACTTGGTTTACTGTTGCTTCTCGCTATTTTTGATGTGCTTTTTCTATTATACATAGCTGCTATGATACCTCAGTCAATCAAGACACTAATCTGGACCCGAACATATACTAGTCTGTAGATATGCCTGCTCCGCTGGATTTCTAGCTTCAATTAGCCTGCAAGAGTTATAAATATGATCCAGTACATTTCCCCAGTTAGGTAGGCGAGAGAGTCATATTATGGACCTAGCCCTTACGTACGACAACGATGATTCATTCCAAGGGATTAATTCGATGTCTGCCTAGAGTCAAATAAAATTTCCACTTTTACGAGTTAAAGCGATGCAACGTTGTGAGAAAAAACTTGAGTGAATTGAGTGTGAGTCACGAACTAAGCAATCAATCTCGCTAACTAACCGCGCTGTCTGATAAGCAGTACTTCGCCTCAGTTCTTATATAAAGAGTCGTCAATTCAATAAGAATAGCCGGCTATATATCTAATTCTAACCCCATCGCGTATTTCTTGCTCACTAAATTCCAACCGTTGAACGATTAAAAAATAGACAGACACCTGACACCATGGCGGCTCCACCGTCCGACCCGACATTCACCAACTACACACGCTCTCAAGCGCAGACTTACTTCAAAAACCGTCTGTCATATCCCAAGAAGCTATATGAAACAATCCTCGACTACCACACCAGCACCGGCGGCCAGCTAGATGTCCTCGCGGACATCGGCTGTGGCCCCGGTCGCGCAACACGCGATTTAGCATCCGCATTTGACTATGCCGTAGGGTTAGACCCGGGCCCTCAAATGATTCAGGCTGCTTCTGACGCAGGTGAATTCGAAGAAGGCAGTAATACTACGACTCGCACTGGTCGTTCGGTGGCTTTCGCTGTCTGTGGAGCTGAGAACTGCGCTCAAGGAGTGACGGATGCCCTATCGGCAGCTGGAAGTAACGATGCTAAAGTTGATCTGTTGACAGCTGCCATGGCGGTAAGTCCTAAGAATTTATGTATATCTTTGTCAACTGTACTGATGAGGCGAACTTGGACCAGGCGCATTGGTTTTCAATGCCTGAGTTCTGGGCTGAAGCTGCCCGACTAGTAAAGCCACAAGGCACCGTTGCCCTGTGGACCTGTTCATCACTCTATTGCCGTAAGTAGCCTTCAAAGTCCAATTGAAGATTTCACCCGTGACTCATGTCATCAGACCCTTCAACCCCAAACGCAGCTGCGGTACAGAAAGCTCTGTTCCGCTTAGAGCGTGAAGTATTGGCTCCGTACGAACTGCCTCCCAATCGTCTATCTCGTGATTCGTACGACAATCTCATTCTTCCATGGAATCTCGAGGATGATGAGAATGGCCTCGCATCAGCATTCCCAGAGTCAGACTTTGTGCGCCAGGAATGGGATCGCGATGGCGTTCTCAGCGACGGAAAAGAATTCTTCCTCGACAATGATGATTTTAGTAAAGCCGAGACAACCCTTGATAGCCTGGAGGCGAGTTTGAGTACAGCTAGCATGGTGACTCGCTGGAAGGAGGCTCATCCGGATCTTGCGGGAACAGAGAAGGATTGCGTGAAAGAGATGTCGGCTGAGATTAGGAAGGCGATCGGGCAGGAGAATCCGAAATTCAAAGTTCACAGTTCGGTTGCGTTGTTGCTTTTCAAAAGGAAGTGAGGATGGTCAAGCAAGCATAAGGTTCTTTTCGTTGGCACGGCTATGCAAGTTCACTAGCTAGATTTATATGTATATATGGATATATGTGTGTGTGTGTCTGTGAGTATTTTTAAAAAAGATAATCGCATAAAGCTGTGGCTCTAAGATATAGAGAAAACGGTACCTAGAGTCATTTGAAGCATTTAGGAACACATATTTTATGCGGGAACATTTTGTAATCGCCACATATTCTCGTGGAATTAGTAGTTGTCGAGTATGAGCAGCTTCACGTCTAATCAGAATTGTAGCTTTCTTCCGTGATTGGGCCCATCAAATCCAAGGCCTCGGACGCTGCGACACGGGTGGATGGCAGAAACCTCATCAGCTCCTCAATAACGGGACGTAAAGATTCAAGTTCTGGATCATGCACTTTCTCGTCGAACTTTCGCGTCAACTTCGATGATTGGCAATCTGGCTCTAGTTGAAATTTAAATTCGGACTTGTTCTGCATCCGCACCCACTGTGATTGCCATTCCTTTGGCAAATTCCCTACCAAACCTATCATCTGTGCCACTAAGACATCATCATCACCTAGGTATTGAAAAGGGTGTGTTCCAAATACAAACGAATAAATCTAGAGGCCATTTATTGAGTAATTTTCCGATAGGAGACCAATGGGTGTCTTACCATACAGCCTGAACGCCATAGATCGATCGTGTAGTCCAAGGACTTTGCAAAAATGGTTTCTGGCGCACGTAATGGCCCCGGTTGAGCAATCTTAACAGGCTCCTCGCCTTTAAGAAAACTCTCTCCGAAGTCGATAATCCTAAGATCTTCTTCGTCTTCATCCACCCAGTCATCCCATTCAGTTGCTTTGACTAGAGTTTCTGGCAAGCCCTTGGAGAGCTGGTTGCCATCAATACGAGCCAGCGGCTCAACCTCTGGAGCGCCGAGAACCTCCAAAACTTCTTCCTCCGTTGCGTTCGACAAACTTTTACAGCTGAAAGCGACATTTCTTCCGCTTATATCTATAACAAGATATGTCAAAACGTATAGCAAATACCAAATGGATAGAATTTACCTCCGTGTCCCATACCACAGCTGTGGATAAATTCAATGCCTTCAAGAAGCTGTTTTGACATTCGTAAAACGGTACTAGTCTCAAGCCGTTCTTGAGATTCGTAGTAGTCTTGGAGAACTTTATCCACGGGTGGACCAAGTAATTCAAAGACAAGACACTGATGGGTTCCATTAGGACCGTGGTGAAGAAAGTCATCGAGTAATTGAACAATATATTTAGAGTATACGTTGCCCAAAGAGTGGTTTTGCAGAAATTCGATATTCTCGCGTTCCCGAGATCCTGATGAGTGGTTTGCTGTCGCAATTTTCAGTGAAACCCACCGGTTTTGTCTTCACAAAGTTAGCAGACGAGAAAACTATCCATGTATATTCAGGTTTATAGCGTACTCTCTGTCATATGCAAGCCAGACGGTAGAAAACCCTCCCCATCCGAGCTTGTGATTTATTTCGTAGCGGTTGTTGTTGAAGGTATCGCCGAGGCGGACCGGATGGTACCCGCCAGGCCGATATCTTGACAATTTCTCCTGCGAATAAAGTAGATTACTGGGGTAATACACAGATAGGTCCTCCATGGCCAGGGAAAAAGGCTATGATTCACTGGTCAATTTGGGGCGAGGCTTTAATTAAGGTTGGGCGCTTGCCGAACCTAAACCTTGTATTGTGGGCCCGATTTATATTAATTGAGCCTAAACACTAAACAGGCTCGTGCTTCTATCAACTATGTGGTTGCTATGTAGTAGTATTACATATATACTAGGACCTGAATGCTTTCTCGCTTTGCTATTTCGTTTTGTTTGTTGGTTTCTATGTTGCATACAATTCAATAGATGCCTTCGAGGCATTGCGGTTTCTGATGCGATCTGCCATTGCAAGATTGAGATTAATCTTGTGGTCTTTTACCTTGGTATAAGGAATATTGAGTTACTGGGTTTATGGGTGGTTTTCGTACGTGGTTTTTGTTTTCTCCGTTTTTTCTCTCTTTCTTTCGTGGCCCCTTCCCGTCAAACTTTGGCGGCAGCCCCAGTAGTCCAATACTCAGCGGCAAGGTATTAGGAAAAATTCTTGGTTTCATTTTCGTCTACTCTTGTTGGCCTCTTGGCCTTGATACCCATGGCTAGCTCATTCCCAAACAGCTGGTGGGTAATATTAACTAAACTGAATTTCACTTGTTAGTAACTGAAGATACACAAGTGATTAGTATTCAAGAAGTTCCAAACAAACTCACCGATTCCGTAGCCTCATAGTACCCCGAGTGGTAAGATAACATTTCACGTTATCTAGTTGGGTGCCAGCCATTAATTGTCGCGGGTTGTGAAGGTAAGCCTTAAATAAAAACGTAGGCATCCAAGCCCTATCTAAGCTAGCGGCCAAGGGTATTTTCTTCACTAGCAAGGAGAATCGGTAAGTTTGATTTATTAAGCTACATTACCTAGGTAGTCAGTCTAATTCTCTTGGTTAGAAGAGATAAAGTCCAAGTTCAAACCTTGGAACGACAATAAAGAAGATTCAGAGAGAAAGGGTTCTATTTTAGGCAAGATACGGAGGAATTGATTCGGGCAATTAATTACCTACCTAGGTAGGTACAGACGAAGATGACAGTTTCATTGTACAATGGCTAAACTAAGTATATACAAATCCCGCATTGGCCTCAAACAAACGAGAGGGGCATCTTGAGATAGTGATAGCTACATTCAGTGAGAAGCCACGAGGTTACTGCTTGCATGAGGGAGTGCAACATGGTTATCAAACTTATAAAATTCTATACTTTTGAGCAATCACGCAAGTCATTTAACAAGCTGAGGCTTTTTCACAAATGTAGATTGAACATGCCTATCTAGGTGGATATGGATGGTATGTCGCTGGACCAATCAAAGCCCGTGTAACGCATTTGTAAATAGTGGGGCCCACAACATGTAACGAGTATGATTGGTTCCCCACTAAGTCATATCGATCGCATCGAGTAAGACGCGACGACAACAAAAGCTCAAAATATTACCCCTCTTCATTGACTGAGGCGAAGAGATAATTTTACAGAATATAGCCATCGATTCTCGCGCTTGCTACGTTAGACTAACTAATATTTATACCCACCATGGCTGCCTCTAAAGAGGATATCCAATGGGAGTTGGATGAGGGGATTCCGCAGGTCGAAGATCCATTCATCCAAAAGTACCTCAACGGCCGCGATGCACTCATTGAACAGGAGCGCAAACAAAGACACGGTCAGTAGTTACTCATGCGAGAGACTTTCGGAGAGCCACTGATAGATTTGCAGACTTTTCTTTGCGGAACTCCATGTCTGTTGTTGCCCAGGAGGCGTGCAGGATTGTGTCCGCCATACGAGAGAAAGAGATGCGCGACATATGGACAAAAGAGGAAGGAACGCTAGATGAAGAGCTTTTATATCCAGGAATGATGTTTACTGAGGCGCGCGAGCGCATGGAGAAGACGAAATTATGGAAAATCCTGGAGCAGATGCCCAAAGGCGCCCTTTTACACGCACATATGGACGCCATGTTTGACCTTGACTTTTTAGTTGATCAGGCTTTCGAGACACCGGGCATGCATATGTGTGCTCCTTCTCCATTATTAACCGCGGACGACTTTGACAAAGCTCCATTTGATTTTCAGTTCTCGAAAAACCCCCCTGAAGCTTCTGACAACTTGGAGCCCGTTTGGAGCAAAGATTACAAACCTTTGTCGCTTATTGACATTCGAAAGTCTGCTGCCACATATCCTGATGGTGGAGAAATAGCGTTCCGAAAATGGGTTAAAAGTCGAATGATGCTTTCTGCAGAGCATTCCTACTATCATCATCATGGCGTTGATGCGATATGGGAAATTTTCGGGCGCGTGTTCTCCATTATACAATCTCTTACAACTTACGAGCCTATTTTTCGGTCGTGCTTGCAACGATTGCTTGCAGAATTGGCTAGAGACCGCATCAGATATGTTGACTTTAGGCTCTACTTTGGATGGGGATGGCGCAGAACTGGCGCTGAGACTCTAGAAACTGACTACATCGAGTTTTTCCGTGTCTTCAAGGAAGAAATTGAGAAATTCAAAGCCAGTGACGAAGGAAAAGATTTCTATGGAGCCAGGATTATTTGGACTACGCTTCGACTTTTCTCAAACAGGGAAATTGTCGACAATATGGAGCAGTGTGTGATTGCCAAAAAGGAGTACCCAGAAATGATCAGTGGTTTCGATCTTGTTGGCCAAGAGGATAGTGGAAGAACACTTGTCGATCTTGTACCTGTGCTCTTCTGGTTTCGAAAAGTTTGTGCAGAGGAAGGGGTGGAGATTCCGTATTTCTTCCATGCCGGCGAGTGTCTGGGAGATGGTGACCACACAGATAAGAATCTTTACGATGCAATCCTTCTGGGCACCCGTCGAATTGGACACGGATACTCTTTGTACAAGCACCCGTTATTGATCAACTTGGTTAAAGAGAAGAAAATTCTCATCGAATGCTGTCCCATATCCAACGAGATCCTGCGACTCTCAAACACCATTAAACACCACTCTCTCCCGGCATTGCTCTCCCGCGGAGTCGCTGTTTCGCTCAATAATGACGACCCTGCCGTCTTCGGCATCGGTAAGAATGGACTTACCCACGATTTCTGGCAAACGCTTCAGGGCCTAGAAAACGTCGGTCTGTCCGGGCTAGCCACCATGGCGGAGAATTCCATCCGGTGGAGCTGCTTCGAAGACCAGACAGCGGCCGAGTGGAAAGCTGACATCCAGCAAGGAATCGCCGGACAGGGGGTAAAAGCAAAATATCTACAGGAGTGGTATCAGGACTTTGAAAAGTTCTGCCAGTGGGTTGTCCTAGAGTTTGCGGACGAAGTAGAAGATTAAAACGCGTTGACGAGAAAAACGGCTGAAATCCTAGTTTAACGAATGGATGTAGTCATAACTATGAATATATCAGCAATCCATGAAATATATGATATATAATATCGAGATATGTAGTAAATATGCAGTAGATATGCAGTATACAGATCATCACTGCAGAAGGCTTGGCAGATGACGCTATGCCCGGCTGCCCAAAACCGCCTAGCGCCAGGCTGCCTGGGTGACAGTGGGACTGAGGCACCGACCGACTGCGTGCTGAGGCAACGTGACGCACCCTGTTTCGCTGCTAATATGACCAACACATGCCTCTAGGTATAACCACCTCGTGCGAGCGTCCAGAATATCATTTACCATCGCTAGGATATCTCTCGTCGTCGCTACCCAACGAAGCGAGGGGCCGCCAGCGAGTGTGTTATCAAGTTCCTTATCTCCTATCGATTTCTCCGGCCTCCGCCTCCAGATTCCCAAGATCGCCCAACAATTCAGACGAAACCAGCCATCTGGACCTCGTCACCGCAGTTCTCGCGCTCCCGCTAAGAACACACCCCTTGACCGAATCAGCTCTCGTCGTCCTTGCCAATGCTGACAAGATAAACCGTGTACCCGGTTTGGGTCTCAACCAGAGGCCGCGATGGATTACTTCCTTCCGTCGTTCGTTCAAAAGCGCCTGTTACGCTACGCGCTCTCGAGACTCGAGTTGGTGGATACAGATGCCATAGATCTCGACAGTTTGGGTATACGATGGGGCCAACGGAGCACGTTTGAATTACGAGACATAGGACTGAGGTTAGAGGTAGGTGACAAAAGGCTCTCCGTACTCACCCACACACCGTGATTTAGGCTGACCTCTACTCGTGCAGAAACTAGCCTCTGTCCTGCGATTGCCGCCAACATGCAAGCTCCTGAAAGCACGCACATCACTGATACGAGTCACCATACCGGCCGATATTTATAATAGTGGGATTATTATTGAAGTTGGTGGTATCGACGTACATATCCAACTACTGTCGGATGATGGTTCGATAAACGGTAGACCAACTTCAGGCCGTGCTACCGAGCAACCAGTGCTGCCCACTACTGATGACCTAGCACAGTCCTTTATTCAATCAGAGCCCAGGGAAGAAAGGGCGGAAATCGAAGCGGCAATCTCGTCACGGTCCCAATACCTACAACGCTCAACAACATCACTAAGTGATGACGATGAAGTTGGTCTTGGAAATGAGGAAGTCTCACTTCCAACTTTCATTTCTGGCTTCCTCCAAGGCATTTTGAGTAGACTACAAATTAAAGTCAACAATGTCAACATCCGTGTCGATATGGATCTTCAGCAAGATGGTCCCACCAAGAAGGTTCCGGTGGATAAGCCTGATCAGATAACAGCATCTCTGATCGTCGAAGAGATATCAATCAGCAGTGTTTCTGAGACTGAAGGCCAAAGCACATCGCCAAAGGAAACAGGCAGAACAATTACGCTAGATTCAATCCGCGTTCTGCTTATATCTGACCCTGTTGTTTTCTCCAACTATGCACGGTTTGCTGAAGCTCCATCATCGCCTTCGACCGCAGCGTCTAGACTGGGACGTGTCCCAGAGACGGTGCATGGAATCACGCGGTCCCAACCGACATCGTCTTCCGGGGGGTCGGAACCGGAATTAGCCGAGTCTACGCTTTTGCATCGTTCGCAAATAATTGTGCCCTCGTCAAACCCCACACTATCAGGTCAGCATTTTATGGAGAATTCGATAGATTCTTTAGATGGTCGATTTTCAGATGCAGAGAGTGAGCAGGGAGATGCGTATCACCATCAAGGCTACTCTGTTTCAGGTAGCCATTTTGATGACATTGTCGACAGTCCTGCCTATCTTGACGATGTCTTTCACTCGCAATTTGTTGACGATCCCGAGAGGTCCGTTGAATTGTACCCGCGATCTCCCCAAAGCACCGGTACTCCAAGGCCGCGAAGCCCACAGCTTGACTCCTCACACGCACCAGAGGCATGGCACGATTTTGACGAACCACAACCTTTATCCCATCATGAGGATAACGCTGAGGATAATTACTTCAACGAATCTTTCAGCCGCAGTACAAAAGCACACTTGTCGCCCGGGACGCCTCGTTCGCCCTCTCCACGACCAACGCATGCCTCATACTATGCCGACCTGTCTAACTCCGCTATATCTGCTGATGGCAACTCTAATGTTAAGTCAAGTAGCAGTAGCTCCCATTCTGGCTCATTGCCGGATGAGCTATCGGAGTCTAAAATTTTCAGCCATGAAGAAGCTTCGAGCATGTATATGAGCGCCATTAGTGGTACCTCAGACCATGATGCTCCGGTAATGCCTGGTGGCTGGGACTCGACAAGATTTGATTTAGACATAGACCCAGTCGTTCATGAACAAAAAGCTAGCTTTGAATCAATCAAGGATTCTGGCGATGATGAACATGTTTCAACGCCGAAGCTTAGCGCCCAATCCTTCTCGTCTGTCTCTCACAGGAACGATGAGGATAACCCGAAAATTTCGCCTCAACAGTCCCATCATTCAGCCTTCGAACCCCAGCCAAGCTTGTCCACTACAAACCCCACTGAGGATCCAGAGGTCGCTCGCAAGATTATTGAAATCAGTAGAGTAACGGTTTGGATGCCAGAAGGATACGGCAATGAAGGCGTGGAACAGCATTCAGTATCACAACATGATGGGTCTAAAGGTTCTGGAGGCCAATCAATAAGGAATGATGTTCTTGAGGCCTCCAGCATGGACTTTTCTATGTCAATGCGCAGGAGTTCTATTACTTCTTCGATCGCCTTTGATAGCTCTGAACAGCCTGGCCGCAGAGGTCCTGATGTCTTAGAACCAATCACATTCACCGATGCTACTGCAGCCATTTCCGTCGACGTCAGTGAAACTCTTTTTCTATTTGACATAGCAACAGGTTGGTTACTCGTGAAGGCTAGCCAGAAACTTGCCACTGCTTTCAATGTTGAATCACCGCAGTCCAAGCCACCAAGTCATGGTCCGAAAGCTCAACCATCAAAACCTCAACGTTTCAGGTTTAACCTTGCTTCTTGCACAATCAAGTTTTTGGAGCATTTGCCGGATGTTTCGTATCTAGTTGAAAAAACGGCCTCTGAAACGCCCCATTCGACTTTCTCTGCCGTGGAAGACATCATAGTTCAAGCACAGTTATCTTCGGTGAATTCTGACTTCTCAATATCAGATGGAACTATGAAATTTCAACTCGAAGTGGCCAAATTTGTTCTTGGATGCGCGTCTGAGACTCTCTTATCCTTCGATAAGGAACTCAGAATGAGGGACTCTGTTAGGGATATACAAGCACCCAGCCCTCGTGACATCTCCCTTACAGTCTCTAAATCCCAAGCATCTGCCAGGGTTAATATAGCTACGTTGCCAATACATTTGAATTTTAATATCCAGAGGCTAGAGGAGATTCTGGGGTGGCTCGGAGGTCTCAGTACGTTAATGGAGCTAGGAAGCTCCATGGCATCGGTTTCGACAGTTCGTGGAGACAAGCTAGACTCGCCGAAGAAGCCTACACGGGGCGTGCGATTCGAAGGGGTGCCGACTTCACAGTCTCCTCCCCCTGTCGCAACATCTGCTCCTTGGAAGATTAATGCTAGACTAGGTGGTATCATTCTTGATATTGTTGGTGAAACTTGTGCTGTCAAATTGAATACTACTGCAGTCAAAGCAGTAAGTAGGTTTGAAGGCATTGGCATTCAGATTGACAAGGCTAAAGTCATTGGCCCATGTTTTGTTGGCGACAATGGCGAATATCCGGCCTCGCTTAGCATAGAAAATATTCGAACTGAATATTTGTATTCGCCCAAGGAGGTTGATCTAGACAGGCTTCTTTCTTTACTGACGCCATCGAAGGATAAGTATGAAGAGGATGACGATATTATGCTCGACACACTATTCCGACAAAGGAGACAAGGAAGTGTTCTTCGTGTGGCGGTTACAAAGGCGAAACTTTTTATTTCCGATTTACAGGGGCTGAAACCTTTGTCGTATCTTCCGCCTGAAATTGCAAGGTTGTCAAGCGTGACTAAATATCTTCCTGAGGACGATCGCCCGGGTATTATGACTTTGATACTGATTCGCGAGCTTGAATGCAATACTCGCGTCGATGAGAAGATTGGTGATTTGCGAGTAGTAACACAAGATGTAGAGATGGCTCATATCAGCCTTCCATCTCTCATAGCGGCCCAAGTGAAAAATCTTTCGCTGACGCGGAATGAGACAGAAGAGCTCATTGGAGAGGCTTTGAATGTCTCTGCAAATGTGAGTCCCGCACGGCCTTCTTTGCCAATGATAATGGCTCGTTTTATTGCGGACGAAATGGATCCTACAGTGAAAATCAAATTTCACAATTTCAGAGTCGAATACACTCTACCTTCGATTATTGCATTCCTTGGGCTCGAAAGCGATACTACACCTGAGGACCTGGCTGCAAAAATGGCCAGTTCTGTGGCCAGCCTTACGGATCTTCAAGGCTCTCGAAACCAAGACCCCTCTTTTGGTGCATATGGTGTCCCGGAACCTGATGCGAAACCCTTCAAACTTGCCATCTCTCTTCGAGATTGCGTTGTTGGGTTAAATCCGCGGGATATGCCTGCAAAAGGTTTGGTAGTGTTCACGTATTCGAAATTCAAATACGTGAATCAGGAGAATGGTCCTTCCGAAGTCAATTTTGAGATCAAAAAGGCAACAGTTATGATTATAGATGATGTCTCAATGGTTGGCTCTGAGGAAACTACCACCAGTCGACGAACGATAGTTGACAGCCAGAATGAACAACTCAGGGAATTCGCCAACATGGGCTTTGTGCCAGTTTCATACATATCATCTGCAGTATTTTTGGTTAATATGCTGCCACCTGACGCTGACGGCAACAAGTCTGTTGACGTCGAAATCAGAGATGATTTACTAATTCTCGAAACATGCGCTGATTCTACGCAAACACTCATTGGCCTTCTTAGCGGACTTGCTCCTCCGTCATTGCCAAACAATACACTCAAGTATCGTACTGAGGTCATGCCGTTGCAAGATATGCTAAGTTCATTTACTGGTGAAGCTTTTACAACTGATCAAGTCACCAATGCTGATGAAATTTCGATTCATGAGGCGGAGGATAACTATGAGGGCGCCCTTGATGATGAACTTGATTACGTTAGCGACTTTTATCCCAAGAGTCCTGATTCAGAAGAGTCCATGAGTGCAAGTATGATGATGGATCCGATGGCCATGGATCCGATGGCCGATATGTCTCGATCTAGACGTCTCATGGACAGCTTCCATTCGGAATATAATGTTTCGACTAGCGTTACAGGACTTGACTTTCAAGATGACCACTTTGCCAGAAAATCAACAGTCGGTGGTACGGCTCATCGATGGGACTCTACTCACAATACTTATGGACTTGCAAATGAAGTCAAACTCCATGGCAGCCCATTAAGAGTCAGGGTGCGTGACGTGCATTTCATCTGGAATCTATTTGATGGATATGATTGGCAGCGGACAAGAGATACGATTTCAAAGGCCGTCAAGGATGTCGAAATGAAAGCCGCAGAGCGACGCGCGAAAGCAACGAGTCGCCTATCCCCCGAAGACGAAGAAGAAGAGTCGGTTATTGGCGACTTTCTCTTCAACTCCATTTATATCGGTATACCTGCCAATAAGGACCCTCGTGAACTATCCAGGGCGATCAATCACGATATAGATGATCTGGCTAGTGAGACTGGAAGCTACATCACTTCGACGACTGTCACCGGAGTCTCCGGGCATCATCAAAACCGGCCGTCTTCAGTTCGAGGAAAGAGGCTACGCCTGTCACGCAGCAAGCATCACAAAATGACGTTCGAGCTAAAGGGTGTTTCTGCTGATTTTGTTGTCTTCCCGCCAGACTCTAGTGAAACTCAGAGTACAATAGATGTGCGAGTGAACGATCTGGAGATATTTGATCACATACCGACATCAACCTGGAAGAAATTTGCGACATATATGAACGATGCGGGGGAGCGCGAAAGCGGGACCAGCATGGTGCATCTGGAAATATTAAATGTGAAACCAGTGGCCGAGTTGGCGGCATCCGAAATTGTTCTCAAGGTGCGTACATTCGACTATCTAATAATTAACGACCGCGATTTTAACTTTTGTCTATAGGCTACTGTCTTGCCCCTACGTCTTCACGTTGATCAAGATGCGTTGGACTTTCTGAGTCGGTTTTTCGAATTCAAGGACGAGACAGCTCCTGTTCCTAGTACTCCAGGTGATAGTCCGTTCTTGCAGAGAGTTGAAATCAATTCAGTGCGTGTGAAGCTAGACTTCAAGCCCAAGCGAGTCGACTATGCTGGCCTGCGATCTGGACGGACGACCGAATTCATGAATTTCTTCATCCTGGATGAGGCGGATATGGTAATGCGTCATGTTATTATCTATGGTGTCTCGGGCTTTGACAGGCTTGGCCAGACACTCAACGATATCTGGATGCCGGATATTAAGAGAAACCAGTTACCGGGTGTGTTGGCCGGTCTTGCACCCATTCGATCTCTTGTGAATGTTGGCAGCGGAGTCAAAGATTTGGTCGTTATTCCGATGCGTGAATATAAAAAAGATGGTCGGATTGTGCGCAGCATACAGAAAGGAGCGTTCTCTTTTGCAAAGACCACCACCAATGAACTGATCAAATTGGGAGCCAAACTCGCAATTGGAACTCAGACGGTTCTCCAGAGCGCGGAAGACTTCCTTAATTCTCCAACTACGGGCACAGGACATTTAGAAGTAGACGGCGATTCTGGCGATGAGGACGAGAAGAAACAGATTTCTCATTACGCTGACCAACCAGTGGGTGTCGTCCAGGGTCTTCGGGGCGCATTCCGCAGTCTAGAGCGTGATCTACTTATGACACGAGATGCTATTGTCGCTGTTCCCGGCGAGGTGATGGAAAGCAGCAGCGCTGCTGGAGCTGCAAGAGCCGTCTGGCGACGAGCACCCACTGTCATTCTACGACCTGCTATCGGCGCTACACGTGCAGTTGGGCAGACTTTGCTTGGGGCAGGAAACACGTTGGATCCAACTAATCGGCGAAGAATAGAAGATGTAAGTTTTCCATTGTCTCCATTTTTTATCGACATTGAGAACTAACTTCCGTCGCCAGAAATACAAACGACACTGAACTCGCAGTGCTTGTCTTCGCTTTTAGTTCATTATGAGCCACGATGGATAGACATTTTTCTCTTTGTTTTGAATTGCATAAGGCGTTGACGAATTTACGATCAGACACAAGATATCCCAAGTTGCACGTTTCTCGTTTGGATAGATTGATGGTTTATTCATCTATTGTTTCGAATATATATATTTATAGTATATATTTGCTCCATATCATTTCCAGCGTTATTTTGCTTCTATTACGTTCTTCATTTTCTTTTATTTCTATTCGCAAACAACTGTCAACTGTATTGCATTGATCATAATGACACCATGAATCATGACTGAGATTGATAAAATCGGTACCGAGCAAGCTGGAAGCTCAAGCATTGATGGAATGGGAGCGAGCGTGGATCGAATAATAATTTACACACATGGCGATTTCATATTCTCACTTATTTTACTTGATAATATATTAATCTTCATTTGGTTTCCTTTCATCCTCGATGAACTGCGTCTCGGCAGCAAGATGGACTTCTTTACCATTGGTTGTCAGCTGAGTGCTGTGTGATGCCCAAGAATGTACCTGGTGGAACACATCCTAAGAATCTCAAGAGATATTTAACTAGTCAATATACGTGAGATTCTGTCTACCAACCTAGGATAATACTTAATCATATGATAAATAATATTTTTGTTTTATTTTTCCGAATCGGGGAGACCGCATCTAGCCCTAATTTGTCTCGATGTCATCGAAGAGTGGTAGCAAAGATATCTAGACACCATCATCTACCCCTAGGACAGATTTGTCGCCTTCGCATACCTAGGTAGGCATCCTATCCTTGACACGCCGAGTCCAGAACTGAAGTGTCAACGATGCCGGGATCTCTGATGGTAATTAACCCTAAACTAAGCACTATCTGATCTTGCCCCTTCAAACAGTAAGTTTTCACCTAGGCTTCTAGTTAACACAATTCGCGATTATTCGAGCATACTACAGCCATAGAGCACAGCCAACGGCGCGATATCCTCCGTGTGGTTGTAGCCCGGGATGACAGCCATGATTTGCCCATAAGTAACGCTATACTGGCTTGCAAAATCCTGCAGCGTACCATACGAAAAGGTGTGTTGTCACACGGGAATCTTGACTTCCTGACCCCGTTTCGAGCAGCGTACAGCGTGTCTAGTATATACCATCTCGGTGATATAGTTGGTCTGACCGCCAGATCGCCTCATCATACTTATTTTTTAGACTATTAGAATAGAAATCTTAAGATGAATCCTAGATTACATTTCAAAATAATTAAAAAAAATTATAAAGTTTGATAGTTATTAACATCTCATCATCAAGCCTCCTTGGGTCAGTGGTAGAATGCGTCACTAGTAATGACAAGGTCATCAGTTCTGATAGGAGACATTATATATCGCTTTTTTTTTGATCCTTGATTACATTGATATAATATATTGAATTTATGATTGGCGATTTTCTGCACCGTGTCTCCCTTGGCTGTCTTGTAGGAACGCGAGGCCAAGAAGAGCATGTACAAGGCCAGACATGACTGCTGGCAATAGTTGATCGAAAGTTCTGAAGCGCGGAGAGGAGTGTCTGTGATAGAGGGAATAACCTGTCCATCAGCGGATTAACTTCCTATTTATACCCAAACATGAGTTTGCCTACTACATATTCCAGGTTATGTAGGCTCCCTGAGCCATCCCATACCTGCACTTGGTCTGACAGGTGGGCCTGGTGGGTTTGAATATACCCCTTGGCTTCGTCTAGAGACCAGACTATCGAGTTTTTTTTAGAAGTAGGATACGTACTGCCCATTGCTTTTCAATGGCTACTTTTGTGAGACTCTGAAAAGACATAATCCATGCTGAAATGCAGTCAATTGTCTTCTTGTTCATCCTCAGATGTGGAATACTTACTGTCTGCTCTGAAAGTCCCTTGAACATGTCGGCATGTTTATCAGATAATAAGAAATGTGTATAATGTCTACCTAGGTAATATAGAGATGAGATATTAGGGCATTTAGTATTCCCGGCTATTCCCCGCCGCAAAAAGTTAACCCCAGAGTATAGGTCATACTATTATGGTTTTACTGCACAAAATAATAGTAATATATCTAATATTATATTGTTCAAGTCAACTCAATTTTCCTCAACTCAAACCTCGACTCATCCAGCAATCTTCGGCCGAGCTTATAGAACCCGCAAACTTTGCACGGCCACCTAAAGAATGGCTTACAAACACATACTACCAGGATTGGGTAAAACTTAGTAAGTCATATTACTTAACATCCAATCGCGCAGCTGCCATGCCAGAGGCGAAGCTGCCCCTTTCGGTTCTTCAGAGCGAGCGGGTAGATGCATACACTACTACTAAGTATATCTATCTACCGCCACCCCAGGACCGATCATGGCCACCCTTGAGATTAAAAAGCGAGATGCATGTGAAAATACCTACGTAATAAGCATACGTGCTTCGCAACTTCTAGGGCTTGTCATACCCGTTGCGGTTAACCCGACACCGCCACCATCGGACAGCCTCCACTTCTCTCAGTCAATACCCATGTCCTCGGATCCTTGTGGAATGGGAGATGCGCCAATCAGACCCCGAAATCGCCTGCTAATCTCTAGCACTCAGGTCACGCTGCCCTCTTTTTCACTTGAATACATAGCTGAATAAATAGTGGTGGTTGCTCCGATAATCACGGTGTGGCAGCCCTCTTTGCAAGTTTTTGCGGTCTCGATCCGGTCCCCAAACGGTAAACTAACAGCACATTTTAGTCTTGACCGTTCCAGTAGAAAAACCACAAAATAAAAATAAAAAAGACCGTGCCTTGCAGATAGCTGCAATAGCTCGACAGATTATGCATGATGAGCTCAAACATATCGTGCCACGTTCCCGTGCGTTTCCTTCCCCTCTTCAGCCCATCGACTTTTAGTCCGCGCTAAAACAAATTATTGAGTAAACCAGGCCTTTTATCTCACGCCCTTTTGGCATTTTCCTGGCATTCTGCTAGCAAAAATGCCAATCCTGGACTCTCACTGGCTGGCGCTGGGTTGGCGGCCGATGTAGAATAAAGCGGTGCTCTGCAGCGTGATTGGCTGCCCACTGCGGATGGGCGATCGTCCACTGTCCATCGAGACTTGCATCGTCCAAACAAACGCCTCCGCAGAAAAATACGTGAAGAGCTATTCGTTGGCCCAGATAAATTGTTTCCCGTATTGCGATCCGATTTGTTTGGGTACCACTCTCTGCGTAATGCCGTGTCTGATTTGCCGCGCACGAAAATACGTGCCTGATGATCCGGTGATGCGGTATGCCATGCACTCCTAGAACTATTTCTCGGTTCTTTATTAGTCTTATATCGTAGGCAAGATTTATCGTCGGAGCATATGTTATGAACTGACTATTTCATTTTCTTTTCTATCGTTCTTTTTGTGCCACCCTCCCTCGTTCCTTTGTCTGCGACAGCTACCAGCTAAGCAGCTGGTCAAAGCATGATGCCTCTCTGAGCCAGACCGACAGATGTCATATCCTAAAAGCATGGAAGCGGCTCGGCGTACATACTCTCGTTTCAGATAAAAGAAATAAGCCCTCGCTTGTCATTCGCTTTGTAGGATATGCATATATCTTATGCAATTCTCCGATCATATCCTTCTCTCAAAGACTGCATCCTGCATCTGCCGAGATCAATCAATTGAGCTTTGTTTTGAGATGTACGTGATCGACCAAAGGCTGCTATATGACGGTGCTAACCCAGCAGGCCTTGTATCCCTTATATCCCATAATCATAATTTGCATTGAATGGTGTTCTCAAGGTCTGGAATTGAATTAATAGGGATAGAAGGCGTCTGGTTTCTCTCTTTTGCTGCTGTCGATTGCATATCTCATTGACGCTGCTCCTTGCAGTCAGGTAAGTTCTCCTGTCGACAGTATTGTATAAACCTGAGGCTGAATTCTTCGCAGTGTTCGGCTCATCGATAGCGACATAATATTTGGTGCTGTACAACTGTGACTTGAAATCAAAGGGTAATCGTCGAACCCCTTAAATATCAGAACGCCGAGTCAGAATAAAAAGAATAGAAAGAAGAGAACATGGCTCAAGCACAGGTGATGTCTGGCCTACGCATCGAGACCGTATCCCCAACAGTGTCCCCAACAGGGCAACTATCACTCCATAGTTACCGGAAGTTTCTCTCCCAGGAAGATGATATCAAAATGCCCTTTTCACCATCGTCACGCATCCTTAAAAGAAAACAGGCTGCTGTGAATCTTTTCCAGGCACAATCCTATGACTATGCATACAGCCTGCAGTCTCCTGTCTCTTCAGCTCCATCTAGTCCTCCACCACTTTCATTCAGCCAGTCTGTCATCAGCTTGCCAGGTGATATATCAACCCCAATATCTCCGGCTTCTACAAGCAGGCTATTCTCCCAGCCTATCTCGTCGGTTCAGTCACTGGTAACACGGAAAATGGTAAGCCATTGCCAGCGTGCCCTCTTCTCTTAGTTCATCCAACCTGCCTCTCTGTTCTTTTCTTTGTTGACATTCTCTCATCTTTTTGCTTCACACTCTGCAGTGCTGAATGACTATTGTCTGTTCAGCACTTTTCTTTCTCACAACTTCATCAAAGCTTTGTTTCTTTCTTGGAGAAATCAAACCACACACTTCATCAGTCTAGGCATGAATGACTGATGATCTGCAGGACCCCTTTTCTGCTCGACTCAAGAAGCAGAAGCAGCCATTTCAAAGCCACAGTCGAAGTTCCTCTCACTTGGCCTCGCCTTCGACTGGAGGCTATCCAAAGGTAAACCACAACGGCGCAGAGTTTGAAATTCTGAACCCAAACGACTCGATTTCACGCTTCCTGAGCGCGCCATCGTATCGGTTCTCCATATATTCTGAAGACACCATGGAGAGAGAAAGTCCAGAACACTCTCCAACGCGCTCACTTATGGCGAGTCCGATCCCAGATGACATGGTGCGGCCCATCTCGGCGTCAGAAAGTGCGGTGCTCTCCAAGTTTTCTTCGCCACCGCAAACGCCAGGGCTGCCGCATGATCAAGCTTCATTTGCTGCTTTGCCTCGTCTGGAGGAATCGCCTCCTCTTTCGGCGCGCGCACAATCGCCCAGAATCCCAGCAAAGACACTGAGACAAAAAGTATCTCGTCTTTTCGGTCGAGGCGAGAGCGACCATGACAAGCGCCACGAAAAGGGAAGTGACTTTCACGGCGCGTCATCCCCTTCGGAACCGATGACACCCGTGCATAAGACAGAACATGAGGAAACTAGCTATGTCGAAGTACAAGACCACACCCTGCAGGAAGTGGATGAAACCAAAGCTTTGCGCAGACGAACACACGGCCCTCACTCGTCCAATAGGCACCATACAATGCAGGATGTTCTCCGACAACTAGAGAGCGAGAACAACGGGCTGACCTTTGAGGATATCATGCAGTACATCGGCTCAGGCAGAGATCAGGGACAGGAATCCAGCAACAATGAAGAGAAAGAAGAAGGTACTGAGCGTCCATGGCAGCCAGATACCTGGGCAGAAGTTCCTCGAGTGTCTGCACCACGCAATCGGCCATCAGACAGCAATCTCTCCACCAATGCACCCAGCACTCGCGCTTCGATCCGTCCGTACGTCCAGCGCGCCGCTGCATTCATGGCAGGAGGAGAAAACAGGGCCAGCATTTCATCATCAGAATCCACTGTAGCAGCGGGTGAAGAAGAGGACACAGAAGAAGACAACGAGGAGGAAGAGTCAGAAGAAGAGGATACTGAGCATGGGAGCGACGGAAGTTGGACCAACACCGAAACGGAGTTTGTCTACGAGATTGTGGTAGGTCCTTCCTTCCTGATATATCCATATCATGTGATCATGAATATCTAACATCGATTCCCAGCCAATTACCCCCGTTCGCCGCACCATCTCACGCCGAGCTCGTCCCCTCTCGTCCAATCCACCAGACCTCGACATACCCATCATCTCGAGCTCACCCTCATCCGTGGCCGTGTCTCCCATTCCCGCATCTCCCACTTCGCTCCGAGCAACAACAATCAGCTGGAGCCCAGAGATTCCTGCGCGTCACCCGGAACACCGCATTGTGCGTTTCCCAGAGGCTCCCCCCAGAATTGCCTCGCCTCCGCCGCCGCAGGTAGTAACTACGGTCATACCCAGAAAGCCGCAGAAGAAATATGGTGAGTTCTGTCTTCTGTCTCAAGTTCCCCGTTATAATGCAGCGAGCTTATCATGGGTCTTATGCAGCGTCCGCTTGTCCTTGTCTCTAGGATCTTAATTACGACGATGTTTGATGAGAACACCGATATTGGTTGGCTTTTTTGAGGGGTTTTAGGAGTAATGTGGACTCAAAAAAGGGATAGGATTGGGTTTGAAATACTTTACTACGGAAATCACGATGGTTATGACGCACTTGGCATCATGGATTGGTTTCTTCGACTTCACATCGTTGGATCTATGTTGAAGCCGGTTGTCTTCTTCATACATAATTCAGATATGCTTTGACATGCAATGCAGGCAAGCCCTGTTAATTGATGTACTCTAAAATATTACCTAACCCGGTTGACGGGCAGCAAACTAAAAATGGTCTGTAACAATCCTTTCCCTTTCCTTGTCACAGAATCGCAGAAGAAAGCGACCCTAGAAACATCCAAATCCTAGCTATGCTTCAAACCCAAAAGAAAACACCCGAACAACAATCGACACTTTTGTACGCTTCATGTTGAGCCCAGAGTAGCAAATTAACTCCTCCCAATGTCCAATGCTATGCCGAACAGCTCTGTTGGACCGAACCAACGAAAAGAAAAACAAACAGTGAAAGTAGATATTGAATATTGACAGAGAAATGAAGTAGAGAAATGATCACTCATATTTCGGAGATCATCTTGAAAAAAATTCAAGGACTCGAAGACCTCGGTATCGACGTCTCATACACCGACGAAGCCAGTATGCTTTTTCGTCTCAACGTCTGCTCGCTCCTTTTTGTGTGCAAATCGCGCGGTCGAGGCTTGGCAATACGTGTCGATGAGGCGAGGGTTGCCGCCGAAGAAGTGCTGCGTCTTCGCATACTAGCGTCTGGCGAAGCTCGCGAGCGGGATCGTATAGAGCTGCCACTGGCTACTCGAGGTTTCATGGAGGATCGCCGAAGGGTATGGGGTGAGACTTCATATGGCAGAGAGCTAGGATGGCAATCATCGTCACTGAGGCCTGGTGACTCAGATGTCCGACGGTTGTAGCTCTCGGCCATTAAGGCGAGTTTCAACACGTCAATATTGCACTGTGCTCGAGACATCTGCTGACGCTGTGAGCGTAAAGACGGTTGGCGAAGACGAGGTGGAATGTCGCCAGGAGGATGAAGATAGAGGTTGTCATGCTCCACGGGCATAGAAGTTGGAGATGGCGTGAAATGCCCGTTTGGGTGGTACACGTCCCAACCCGGAGCCAACTGTTCATCGTATCCCTCGTCTTCATATTCACCTGGCGGCGTTAAAAGCGTACGGATGCTCCCCCGCGAGGAACTGGAGCCCTTCGTCACGGAGAACGAAAACGAGGTGGGAGACAGCGGTGACATTGGCGGCTCGTAGGCAGGGTGTGTTGCTGTGCCGTTATTTTCCAAAGTATGGGCATTCAGCTTCTCGGTCAGAGTGCCGACTGAGATTCGGCGTTGGAATTGCTCGTAGTTGCTCGGCATAGATGTAGGAGGCGGCTGGGGACGGCGCAGATATGGAGACCGTGGGCGAGACCGCCGTGATAAATAGGGAGAAGGCGATGGACAACGAGAAGACAGCGGGGAGATCGTAGTACTGTCGCAATCGGGCATCAGTCGATCGTCAACCTCCGCCATGGACGACGGGGACGGAAACTCGAAGTGCTCAAACATGATCGTTCGCTCGACAGCACACGCCGTTTGTTTGCCGTGGAGAGTCCGGTGTTCCCGATATATGGGACTGGCAGGGCAGTATGACTATGAGGTATACCGTATACCGCGTCGGCTCAATTTTATGTTGGGGGCTGCAGGATGGGATGACGGTATACGGGGCGAATCCGATTAGCGGTGTAAGCAAGCGTCAACAGCCAAGCTGACGATCTCCTTTGTCTCAAGAGTTGAACGAGTACCGGCAGAACAACAAGGCGAGGCGACTCGAGAAAGAAAATAGTACGCTTTACTGGGCGTCGTTGTCTTTTTCTTCGACTGAGGGAAAGTGGCCACCCGCCGAGCCGCCGAGGCAGGCCGTGTGGTTGGCCAATCAGCAGCCGTGCCCGGCAAACAGAAGGCCGCGCTAGCCAAACAAGCTCGCCCCGTTTTGTTCTTTTCAGCTTCTGGAAGGAAAAAATCTTCCGATGCCTGAATCGTCAGGCCCACTCGCCACTGCCTTACAACGCAGGCACTCTGTTTGCATGGCAAATCCTCCGAGACAGGGGCCATTCCAGGCCTGGTGGATCAGCCAACGTTATGCAGTGTTTTCACTGTTCATAAGTGAATTCCGACTGACTCCTTCGGGGCGCTTTCCAAATCCAATAGTAGCCATAGCCACAGCCACGGCGAGATCCGCCGCGCACTCGTGTCCACTGATTCCATCCTTCCACGGTTCCTCTTACGCGGCTGTTTAAATAGTCGTTGCCTAGCTCAGCCTGTCGAGTTGACAAGTCCATGCTATATTCATGACTCGTGCAGCCAGGCGGAAGTGTTGGGTCGGGCTAACTACCTAGGTAGTGCCGCCTACGGAGACATAGTACATAGTTTCAACGTTATACTCCGTACCAGATGACTGAAGATTCGCGTATAGAGTACACGTACGTGTCATTCAATGCAAAGCCATAAGCAAATACGTAACCCGTCAGATTCCTCACCATAAGACGGCAAGACCAGAGAAGCGGCCGTTTCACCCCTGGCGCTAGATCGAGCATTCGTCATAGGGAGGCTGTGGGGTGATCTTGAGCACTAAACAGCACTAGCAAAGGGTAAACAGTGGGCAATACGGGGTAAGAACTTAGGGGCACCCGGGCAACAGCCCCTGTCCACTGTCCAGTCTGTCGGAATGTCGTTGAGGTTTTTCTTCGCCATTTGTTTTTGCCTGGTTAAGGCACCAACTCTGCGAGGCATGTCTTCAAGGAGCATCAGATTATCCAGAGCGCTGCATAGAATAAATAAAGCCTAAGACAAGGAAGTCCGCGTTTGGGAGTAAGCCCTAATCTTACCTAGGTGGTTCTATATTAAAAATCATATTTAACAATAACCATAGTTATATAACAAGCAGAGCAGACAAAAGAACTTCTATAGAACCCCACACATACATTCTTCTAGTACGTAGTCAGTTCATTCCAGCCTATCATACATTCCTTAATAATACTTGATTCAGCTTACCCGGACCCGAATCAACAAGCTAGATCTTACTTTCATCCTCCTTCGCCAATTCCTCCAGTCGACTTGCCTCCTGCACATCCAACCCCGTCTTGTTTATCTTATGCTCGCGACTCAATACCTGTTTGCTGATCAACAGGCTCAGCAGCAGAGCCGCGCCCGATAGAGCCGTGTAGAATATCCACTCATCCTGAATAGCCTTGTTGTAGACATAAGTAACGACAGCGCGTTGATTGCTCGGCAGGTCACGGATCTGATCCGTGACAGTCGTAGCACCCCCGGAGGTGATTTGCTCTGCTAAGCTTGCAGGCAACGCGGCCTCGAGCTCATTTTTATGCGCCTCAATGCGGTTCTCGAAGATGACGCCACCAAATACAACGGACATGGCGGTGGCGATATCGCGGGCGAAGAACACCGTGGCGGCGGCACTGGCGGTATCGGCTGGTTTGGTCAAACTAAATATCGCGATGATAGGCGCCTGGAACATAGGTCCAAGGCCTATGCCGGAAATGATCTGGAAAATGATAATGCGAGCCCACGACGCGTACGTCTGTAGGTCACAGTAAAGACCTTGGCCTAGTATCATCATGACCAGGCCGAAGTAGATCGGGGGACGGTAGCGGCCTGTCTTGCTGATGTAGACACCCGTTAGAGAAGATGCGATGCACAGGGTTACGGCGACTGGAAGTAGATAGACGCCGGATAGAATGGGGGTCGCTCCTAGGACGGTCTGGAAGTAAAGCGGTAGGTAGTAGAAATTGGCCATGTAGACGGCACCGTGGAGGTAGGCGATTCCAAACGTGGCGATGCTGGACGTCGATGTGAATAAGCGCAGCGGTGTGACCGGGTACTTGGCTACCTTCCACTCAATGAGTGCGTATATAAAGATTGTGACAATTCCGAACACAATCAGACAAATGACGGTGGCGGAGTTCCAGGGGTACGCGACACCACCGTATCCCAGCCCCAACAAAAACATCACGGTGGAACCGACGATAGTAATGGTTCCGAGCCAGTCCATTGCTATTAATCCTTCCACGATAGGCGTTCGAGGGGTATGCACCTTGAGGAATAGGAGAACAAGGACTCCCGCAACGCCGGCCACGGGCACTATCTGGTATGAGCTTGTCGATTCACGCACGCGAGTTTAGGACGTCTTACAATTGATCCAGAAACACCATCTCCAAGACACGTATTCACAGAAGGCGCCGCCAATGATCGGTCCCAGCCCGCAGGCCAGGCCCCAGACCACGCCGAGAACTCCGTAGTATTTGCTTCGCTCACTGCGAACAGTCAGAATGCTGCCATTCGAGCTAGGGAGATTCGTACCGAGGACTAAAGACGTCTCCAATGACAGTAGCGGACAATCCAAGAATGCCTCCTCCGCCAATGCCTTGGACGGCACGTCCCGCAATCAACATGTTGATATTGATGCTCAATGCACCGATCAGGGACCCAATCCAGAAGACGACGATACTTATCATCAGCACCGGCTAGCAAGAGATTAGCCATTTTCCTTCAATGAGTTTGCTTGTACCCACCTTGCGGCCGAAGATATCGCTCAATTTTCCCCATGGCGGAGTGGCAGCTGGGCAATGTTTTGTCAGTATGTCATTGCCGGAGATTTTAGTGCAGCGTACCAGCAGCTGGGAGAAGATAGGCAGTCCCAATCCAAGTAAAATCCAGTTCACTGCTATGGAATGCAGCGGATATAGAGTCGGATGCATTCGAGGTGATGGTCTGTTGACGAGTGTCAGCTTTGTCCTCTGCTGTCATCGGTATTATTTACCTGTTCGAGTGCCGCAATGAATGTCGAAAGCTGCAAAAGGTCAGTCAGTGAGACGCTGCTAAGTCAAACAGAAGCACATACACTGAGAGATAGAATTAGCAGGAAAGCCTGCGCTTTCGTCAATTGCTCGGCGGCGTTGTCATCCTCTGCGTTCGTATTTTCCACGGTTAGCTTCTCCTCTGTCATGGTGAGTTGTTTAAAGAATCAAGGCAATTATGTGAGCGAGTCAAGAAAAAAGACACCATGTCCTCTATATACCACATCGATCTCTGCTCCTTCGGTGCTTCCAGGTTCCAGGAAAGGGGTCGATGCTCACATAATCCATGCTGGATCCATTGTAGGATTTTCGGTGGTTTTCCCAACCTGGAATAAAGAATTCGGTGCTGACATATAAATTCTTCGTCTAACTAAAGCACTAGCCATCATTATAAATCACTTCAATGACAGGAAATCATAGGAGGTTGCAAAAGGAAGGAAAATAATGCATCGCCGACTGCCGAATCGCCAAGACTGCATCGCCGAATCCCATCGGACCAATCACAATTCGGGAACTACACATAGACTCAGAGACAACCTTGGAACAGCGAGGGATCTTTTTGACATTAGTTCCAATTGTTTACAGTAGAGTGCTACTCTGGTATAAATATTATGCTTTAATTTCGTGTTATATCTTGTGCTTCATGGATTGGCAGTATTCATTTGTAGGGACGAAAATATATATATCAATTACAGTTTTGTCATATACTTAGTTATATATGTTATTAGATCATACTTACCTAGGTAGTTAGGTATTAAAATATTTCTAGGTAAGTAAGCCTATCTTCGTGTCTGTTAGAAGACTTTGCAACATTTTTTTTATTAATGAAATTAATGTACGGACGATATCCCTCTCAGAGTAGTCACCAGTCAGAAGGATTATCTTTCAGATCTAACCTTTAGCTAACCCATCATCTATTCATATGCTCGGCGTTTCTTGCTTTTTGTGAATCCTTTCTCTCCAACTTGCTCCCCATTTCACCGTAACTAGCACGGCAAGGCAGGATACAACGAGGAAAGCCGCAGTAACCGTAGAGATCCAGCCAACTCCAATAGCTTTGATCCCTGGTACCACTGTAGCGGTTGCAAGACAAGAGAAAGTGTACCGCAATACGAAATTCGCAGCCACCACCTCGCCTGATCGACCAGGCATGACATCAATACAGTATGTGTTTAGGGATGGGAAACACATAAGCTGTCCAACGCCTTGTAAGAACAGCACAATGACTGCGACTGGGATGCCCCCACGCTCGGACTGTATCGTCCATCCGTATACTAGCATACACGCTGCGTTGAACAGCATGAAGGGCAATACTGAGATCAAGCGGTCCTCGGGAATCCACCTGCCCCGTTTCTTGATGTATTGCTTCACAACAATATCCGCGTAGCGGCCACCTAGGAAAGTACCAAGAAGATAACCGGCGCCAGGAGGAAGAAAGAACAGGCCGCTCTGAAGTGGCGTTGTCAGACCAAACCGCGGGTTAATGACGTATCGAATAGCAGCGAAAATCGAGTACAGATTCCACAGAAGCGACGAGCTTGCAAGCCCCGTGAACAAGATGTTCGGGTATGCATAAAGCTTAACCACTCGCCACGGGTTAAGTCGACGGCACACGAACTTGAATCGATGCATTCTAGAGAGGCCGGCTGCATCTTCTATGCCTTTCCGATGAATGGTCTCGGGAACCCAAATGAATGCACCCAGAGTGGAAATTGCAGATAATGCAGACTGGAGCCAAAAAATCACCCGCCACGACGTGTAGGTGACGATGATTCCGCTTATGCACGGCCCAAGAGCAGGGCCAATCTGGGTACCAGAGAGGAACCAGCCCAATGCTGTAGCGCGCTCAGTGGGGCGGTAGATATCTCTACAAGTGATTTGAGCTAAATGATTCTCATAGAAGGCAGAAAGGTGGAAGATTTGTACCCTATTACCGCTGAACCTACCAAGATGAAGGATGTGCCCTGAAAGCCACTGAGGATCCGGAAAATGAAAAATGAGGCCAAGTTTGGCGAAAGAGCTGTTCCAACCGAGAATCCAAGGAATGTTGATGTTGTAATCATGGTCACCTACGAAGTTTCGTGTTAGTACAATATGCGTTCTTGACATTGTTCTGATGTAGACGACTTGCCCATTTTCTTCCGTATAACTGACTCATTGGACCCCAGAACAGAGGTGAAACAGCCATCGATAGTGTGTACATTGCGGTCGAAATATTGATCATGGATATTGTTGTGTCATATTCGGAAGCGATCTCAGGACTAGCCGAGAATAATGAAGTAGTGGCTATAGATGACAGCAACGCACAAAAAGACAGCAGCGCCACGATACTCCGTTTCCGCCAATTTGACAACTGATCGAATATGACATCGGATTCCTCTTTGTCGTGACGGGGTAGCTCGACAGGCACTTCGTATCCCATGGATCGATGGGTTAGGACAGAATATAGATCTGGAGTACCGCTTTCTCCCGTGGCTGACTCGTTTTGATGACAGCAGATGACAGCAGATGACAGCAGTATGTACAGGCTGGGCCATTTTGCTCTTATTTGGAGATGAAAGTCAGCGAAAGTTGCATTCTTTGTGACGATTCAAGGTTGAGCTTACTAGGTTTACCTCAGCCTCCGAATCGAAGCTCCGAGTGGTCATTTGGAGAAGTGCTGGTCAAGAGCACCGTATCTGCCTTAGTCTCATCGACTCCAAGTAAAGCCTGCGTTGCTCCAAATCTAGGGCCTAGACAATACGACTACCACCGGCGTTGAAAGCACGCTAATTCAAGGTATAGGATAAGGGCGGGGTTGGACGCAGCACCCTTCCGCAAGTATTTATATGAGTATCTTAGCGCCTTGACAAGTCCTTGTGAAAATTGTACCACCCAGTCGCTGCGATATAGGAGCCCAAGAGCACTTCTGCAGGTCCGTTTGGCGGCCGGCCACTTCGGTAGCAGAGCCGGGGGGTGTTAGCAGCTACATATTGGGTGGACTCTGGAGTCACCTCGGGTCGAGCGCGGCAACGACCGCAACAACCGAATGATTGGGTAGAAAAATGCAAGGTACTTCTTCAGTTTGTGCCTCTCAAGTGTCAGAAGAATGGGAAACTGGATCTTGATGATCTCAAAGCCACAAGGATGAGCTGGCCGCTATCATGATTACTCATCCCAGCACCTTTGGGTGTTTGAACCAGAAATCAGGTAGATATGCATAAAGGTTTGGCGTACATAGACGGTGTTAATCTAAATGCTTAGATTGGTCTGTGTTCTCCTGAGGGTATAGGAGCAGATGTCTGTTATCAATCTGTACAAGACGTTTTGCATTCCGTATGGAGGGTGGTCGTTGGTCTCCATGGCGGCGCTATGTAGTAGGTTCGGCGGCGAACCACTGTAATCATTGCTGCCTCTTTGCCTTGCATGGTTGGCTGCTTGCTTCAAAGCAAGTGTGTAATTGTGTAAGTGTAAGTCTGGCGCAACATAAGGCGCGGCAAACACAGTACCTAGCACGGCAATTTGTTCACACCCGACTTCTTGAGTTCATTGGCTTGCCTGTTGGCCGACTCCGGCCGCTGCTTGAGCTGGGCCATCGATTTCAACTGTCTCTGCAGTGCAACAAACAGGCTATTGATGCCTCACTTGCCGCGCTGCGAGCTACCTATTACTATGTACAGAGTACGGTGCATGGTAAAGTGAGATTTGTTGACACACGGCACAAGAGTGGATCCAGACAGTTTAACTTTGAAGTCCCATATCAGTTCCAACTTCCAAGGAATCCTGCCAAAGTCTTAACTCAGACTCTGGGACTTCGTCGATTGGCTAGGAGTGGGTATGTGGAGAATACTGATTTACATGTTGAAGATTGACGCCCTCGAATATTCATATCGGTCTATCAAAGTCCTACACTTTCACTATACAATCACATCATGCCTTGCCAAGTGTTCTCAGCGGAGGACATGCTGTCCTACCCAACAAAAATTGACGTAGCAATATCTCACTTTAGCAACATCATCACTACGGCGTAAGCTTCTACTCTTTGCTTGGCTGGATACTATATTAACGTAGTCATACACAGACAGCCAGAGGAAGGGAAGCTCGTTATGGGCATCTGGACACTCGATGACTCTGAAGAACATTCGGGAATTAGGAACATCAAGTGCACTGAATCGAAGACTGTTATAGCTGGCCTCATCAAGATCGAAGATTTGACTGCCGGCAAGATATATATACCGCCACGGCTGGATCAGTCATCTGGTTCACCAAAGGAAGCCGTGTGAGGTATCTTCGTGTCAAAGGACTGCGAGCGATTTCTACTCAGATCAATACCACCGACCCGGAGTGCGATTTTGTCCACCCGCCAGCTAAGCTATAGCTATGAATAGGAAACTTGAGAATAGACATCATTATACTTCTTTCAGATTGAATTAAGATTCGATTCATAATGGCCATGTGCACCGATTGACTGACTTTGCTGAGGAAAGTTGAGCTTGAACCCTCAGGATCGACTGATCTTCAAGAATCGGGCGGATAGCGCTGTTTTCAGAACCAAATCCCCAGCATGGCTACTTTGAAGACTACTTTGAGACGCTCTGTAGTGGCATAGAGTTACAAGGATGTTTCTTGGAGCTTCAAAGCCTCCTGTCTGCCTGTGCTTGCGGGATCAAAGTACGGTTTCTCTCCAACACTGACAGCACGCTGCCCTGTTCGAGGCCCCAATCCTTCGTAATCAAAGGTTGCGGTATGAAATGTGCTTCTGTTATCCCAGATGGCTGCACGCCGTTAGATCTTCAATACCCGTAGAATCGAGTCTGTCGCAGCTGTCACTTACCGACGTCATTTGGGTTTTGCCAACGCAATCTCACTTGCAAATCGTGATTGTCAACGATCAGTCGGACGAACCATTTCAGTAGCTGTTGACTCTCAGCTTCGGCCAAGTCATTGATACGCTGCATATGATGACCAACTGCGAAGATACTCTTCCAGCCAGTCACAGGGTTGGTGCGAACAACAGGATGAACAGCGCAAAGGTCAGTGCCCATATTTTCCGGGCTTCCTCTGGGGCCTGGATGAATATTGAAACCATTCTTCTCGGCAGTCTCGGTAAACAAGGGCTGAGCGGAGGTTGCCGTCAACGACTCCAAGAACTTTTGGTAGGGTTGCGAAATTCGATCGTAAACCTCGTAGCCCGAGGCCCACAGGGTATCTGCTGCTAGTCAGCTTCTGCTTCTCTGGCGGAATGAATTCTTCTGTACCTCCACCGGTACTAGGCAGCTCCGTCAACCGCAAGATAGCATAGTCACTTGGAGCGGGCTCAAAGGTGATATCACTATGCCATCCTTCCTTGGCACTCTGCTTGGTGCGATAGAGTGTTCTTTTGTATAGCTTTCTCTGCGCAAAGCTGACTGTGCTGATTTGGTCATCCCCACCGCCCATTTGGCGGCCCGCATTGTTGACGGGATGGATGTGAAGTCCAGATGTGGCAGGCTTGCCCGCCAGTCTGCCTAAGCGATCGACCAGCTCCTTTTGCAGATCATTGGTCAGACTATCCTGCTTTCGAAAGAAAACCACGCCACGCTGCGAGACTGTAAAAGTCAACTTGGCGAACGATGCGTGGGGGTTGAGACCATACCAGTGATAGCCAGGTCACGCAGAAGCTCGTCGGAGTTGGGCGCGCGCAGCCATTCGGCCAGATTGGCAGAGGGGAACTCCTTGCCAATCACCGGAGTGACGTCGAAAGACTCAAATCCATTCAAAGCTCCGGCCAACTTCAGAGGCTGTGTTCTGAAATCCCCAGCCGACGACGACGACGACTCCTGGGTTTCGCCAGCCTTGTCTGAGACCAGCGCCATGATGAATTGTGGTGACGATGGCGAATCTCTTCAGTGCGGCGTTGTCAACGGGGATATTTATGTCTCTCGCAAACGGCAACGCTCCGATGCTCTGGCGGGAGCCATCCGAGAAGACAAGGAGGATCAATTCGAAATTCACGGGTATTAACCGCCACGAGCACGTCATCTTCGCTGGGTGCAAGCCCTGGAATCACGCCATTTGGGCGCGGGCTGGTGACAGCCTCTTAAGGGCGATGACGGCGCGGATCCGATCCCGAGCGGCGTGCCTCCCATCCCGGACTGAGTCGAGGCAGGCTTCGGCCGTCTCTTTGCTTGCGTGTTTTCATTCGAGACGAGCTGTGAATACCTCTTGGCCGGCGTCGAGTTCTGTGAATTCGGCGTTCCCCTGCGTGCCCATTCAGCATGTAGCAAGCCTTGCCCGTGGATGGAAGCATTTTCGTCGGCGCTTTACTTAGCACGTGCTGCCAATGAGGCCCATCCAGGGAGCATTCACCTTTTCCAGCATTTTTATCTATGTACTGTATGATCGATCTTCTTGCCCAACTGAGAGACGTACCGACGCCAACACGCTTGAGAGACCCACCACGAGAAGCATTCAGCCCACTTGCTTGAAATATTGGGCTCGTTTGGTCTTTCTTTTCGGGACCGTTCTTCTCCAGGAACGTCCACTGCTATATAGAGAAACGTCCGAGTCACTGATCAGTTGAAAGATTTTCTGCACCATCCATCACAATGGCCATGTCCGCGGACACAGACACATCAAAAACGAACCCTATCACAACATTAGACCATGGGCAGAATGAGCCAGTGATTGCTCCGGGCGAACTCATTGCTAAGCGCCGCACTTTCTTTCGGCGAAAGACACGTCACGACCCTTCGGCGATTGCGACCCAGGCATCAGTCTATGATGACCCGGAAACTGCAGCAAATTTCTGGCCGAAGGACACCTGGGAGAACCTCCACCGTTTCAGTCCGTCCGCGCGATGGACCTGGGCTGAAGAAGATACGATTGTTCGAAAGATAGATTCCCAAATCATGGTCCTCATTTGTCTCATGTTCATGTCCCTACAGCTGGACAGGTCAAATCAACAGCAAGCACTGAGTGACAGTCTTCTCGAAGATTTGCACATGAATTCCAATGATTATAATCTAGGAAATACTTTGTTCAGAATTGCTTTTCTCCTTTCTGAGCTGCCCTCTCAATTACTTAGCAAAAAGGTTGGGCCAGATCGTTGGATTCCAATGCAGATGATCCTTTGGTCTGCTGTTGGAATGGCACAATGCGGAATGACTGGGAAAACTTCTTACCTTGTATGTCGCTTTCTTCTGGGCATTTTGCAAGGCGGCTTTATTCCAGATGTGAGTTCTGCTTCCACATATCAAGCATAATTCACTCATCGCTATCAGGTTATCCTCTATCTATCGTACTTTTACAAACATCACGAATTGTCTGTACGACTTGCATTTTTTTGGTCAGCGGAGCACATTGCCGATATCATATCCAGCTTTTTGGCTGTCGGGCTACTGCATCTCCGTGGTGTAGGCCATAAAGCAGGATGGCAATGGCTTTTTCTCATTGAGGTAAGAGCCTTTGGGCATGGTATTCTGCGATGGACTGGTAGATTTACAAAAATCCATCTAGGGGCTGCTCACGCTGTTAATCGGGATTGCTGCCGCTATTTTGATGCCAGCGGGCCCATGTCAAACTGCAAGCCGATTGAGAGGAAAGTCCGGTTGGTTCTCGCCGCGGTGAGTCTGAGACACTGTGATGACAGAGCGAGTGCTGATGTTCTATAGCGAGGAGACCATCCTAGTAAATCGAATAATTCGAGAAGATCCCAGCAAAGGCGCAATGCATAATCGAGAACCCATTAATCTCGTGTCACTTTGGAAGAGCCTCTGCGACTACGATTTATGGCCACTCTATGTGATTGGTCTCACATTCCAAACTCCTATCACGGCCCCAATGCAATATTTTACTCTGACGCTAAGGCGATTGGGATTTAGTACAATGACAACAAACCTTTTGACTGTGCCCAGTCAAGTCCTCGGGATTGTGATGTTGATATTTGTCACTTACATCTCAGAAGTCACGGAACAATTGACATTCGTGGCCATGATGGGCCAAATTTGGGCACTTCCTCTAACTATATACCTTTTCTTGATCAACTTGAGCGATGCAAATCCCTGGTCGGTCTGGGCGGTAATGACTTTATTATTAGGATTCCCAAATCGTGAGTAATTTTTCTAGGACATACCAACCTGAGACGTGTTCATTCTAACAGCAGTGTAGCTCAGGCAATTCAAGTCGGTTGGAGCTCCCGGAACTCTAACATAGTGCGGTCGCGTGCCACATCAGCAGCAATATACAATATGTGCCATCAGTCATCAGGAATCATTGCTTCCAATATCTACCACGACCGTGAGCTTTCCCCTTCATCCATTCAAGATCGATTGCTTACGATGTTCCAGCACGTGGATCTATAGACAAGCAAGGAAACGGTGTACTGGTCGCACTGGTGGTGACCAATATCCTCATCTACCTACTGACCAAGATCTACTACATCTTGCGAAACCGGAACCGTATGAAGAGGTGGAATAAATTGTCCCAAGGGGAGCAACTCGCATACTTGAGAAAAGAAAAGGACAGAGGGAACAAGAGACTGGATTTCCACCTTGCTCATTAGAAAGAGCAAAAAGTTTGTCTTGTAGCTGCAGCTTCTTCTATTCTAGCCCTAGTCGGCCGCGAGCTGCACTGTAACTCAGTACATACATAGTGCCTGAATGTTAATGAAGGGTAAAAATATCTGCCGCCTGCACCTGAGGGTTTGTCACGTGATTTGGGTTGGTGCACCAGGGACCAGGCAGTGAAGGACGGCATAGAATCTACATAGTAGAATTTATATGTGGAATCTTGTTAGTATAGAATCTTATTAGTATAGAATCTTACTGTTGGGATATCGGTGAAACCAACGGTGGTGCCCCTTTTGGAACCGCCAGCTCGTCAAGTGAGCTGGCCGCACAAAAGCTAGCACCACAGGCTTAACTTTCTCTTCCTCTTGATTAAGCAGTAATTACTAAATATAATATAATTA